>CAUDMG010000339.1:0-180843 GCA_958450375.1 Homarus gammarus
AGAGAAGACTAGATAGCTAAGCTAGAAGTTATCCAAAATAATGCTCTCGGGACCGTGCTCGGAGCACCCATGTGGACCAAAATTTGCAATTTGCAAATGAAAACTGAACTACCACTCCTGGCAGTGCGAATCGAGCAGGCGACAGCCGGACTCTTCGCCAAAATCTGTAGATCAAATAAGCCCACAGCTGCCAAAACGCGAATCAGTGCCTCCTTCGACCACAGAGTGCGAGGGGCCACCTGGTCACACGAGGCAAGCGAGGTCATCAGGTACCTGCAAGCGCAAACACTCGTCAATAATATCCAAGACATGAGAGACAGGGATTATGTAGTTTTACCACCATGGAGCCCTCCACCAGTTACATTCAAAATCACCGAAATAGGTGATAGCAATGCCAACCTCCAGAAGAAGGACCTCAAAAGAATAACTCAGGAAGCCATAGGCACCGAGATACCGGCTCATGCAGCGTCATACTTCACAGGCGGCTCGGTGTACCCAAACCATCATAGATCCGGAGCGGCCTTCCACACCCAAGGTCAGACCCTCCTATGGAGACTTTTCAAGGACTGCTCCACCCTATAAACAGAGTTGGCAGCAATCTCAAAAGGCCCTATAACACGCTGCAAAGGAACACAAGTCTATCATAATTCACCCGGACTCGAAAACGGCCATGCAGGCGCTGCAACAAAGTCAAACAGGAGACATCGTCCACATTATAACCTCGATCCTCGCACAGCTACAGGACTTTCAAAGACAAAATCGCCAATTCGTCTTATACTAGATTCCCAGTCATGTAGGGATCGGGGGAAATGATATGGCAGACGAAGCAGCCAAACGTTCTAGAAGCGTACACATTCAAGTTCCAGCAAGCGTGCAACAGATCAAGAACTATCCCAGAAAGACTTACCAAGCACCACATGCAAAAGAGCTTCCTTTCCGCATTTAAAGCGGATTCCCAATCAGCCAAATGGTACCCGGTGGCTACAAAAGAGGAACCACCATTCGTGGACAGGAAAACACCAAGACAAACCCAAGTTAGCCTTCACCGACTACGGCTAGGGTACAAGTGCACCTGGCAGATGATCGGAAATGTCGTCAGGGAATGCACCTACTGTCAGGAGCCAGCGGCCAATTCACTGGAACACTATACCCTCGACTGCGAAGTCACACAGTGTTTCCGAAACAGAAACGAAACTTCGAAGAAGAACACAACACCAGCGGCCACTCTAACCCGAAAGAAACCACATTCACCACCTTCTCCGGGTCATCACACGATACCCACCACCCACATAACTTAGGAAGTAACCTCCCCCCCCCCCCCCCGCCCCCAGCAAGTGCAGACACCGGTTGGGGGGGCATGCCACTTCGAAGCTGACCACGTCCACGAGTGGGGGCTGGTGGTAAGCGTTCACTGACCGAGGGTCTGCTCACACTTGCAAACCTGCAGTATCCTTTCATATCTGCAGGTAGGACACCTTCTATCCCCAAATCCCATCTGGCTGCTCCAAGAGCTCCAACCGGAACCACCAAACGGGCCGCCTACAGGTAAAGGCCCGTGTCGGACTACGATCCGATGATCTCAACAGCAATGGTATGCTCAATAAAACAGCATATGATAAAGTACAAGAAACCAGGAAAATGGAACAAGAAAATAAAGACACGACATACGTTGAAATAGCCAAGACAGCTGTCCAAGAGGATCACAGACCAGAATCAACCATCTTAAACTTAGACGAACCAATACTCGACAAGGTAATGATCAGTATGATCCACGCACATCTGCACAATATCATTGCACCCTGATCATACAATAATGAGTTAAGGAAAATGTTTAAATTGAATTACCAGAGAATCAAGAATCCGAGAAATTATTTCAGGCAACATACTCGAGTGAACTGAAAGAAAGGCTACAGCTAGGAAAAAGGTATGAGCAAGGAGCAACAGCTGACGCACAAGCGACTGATAGAGACCCCAGACAAATGACTAGAAATGACAAAAAGACAAAAGAGCAAAGGGACAGTCTACAAAACAAGGATGAAGAGGGGAGAAGAGAAGATGGAGACTGGTCACAACAGATAACCTGAATCTGCTGAAGATATTGGATTAAAAGTGATCACTGCACCAAAACATGGAATCCCAACATCGAGACCAACAGGAGGGACAATAGCAAAAAACTGAAGGAGAGATATACAAGTGGCATAAGAAAAATCCCGAATCGAAGAACACGTTTGGACACTAATCATTATGGACAAACTAAAGATTACGACCAATGACTTTAAAATACTAGACTCGTCAGAGTTTAGAAGAGTTAGAAGCGGAAAACAGGACGATAGGTGTCCCCTCCAACTGCCACAATCTAAGTTTAAGAAATAATGGACAACAGAAAAACAATAAAAACTTTAAGAATAATACAACACAACGTAAGAAACTGGAAGACAGAATTAACCTAAGTAATATACAATATGTCAAGAAATTGACCCTGACATTATACTAATAATCAGTCACGGTGAAAAAGAACAAAAAACTTTTCAACTATTATGTAAACCAAAGAAAGAAATTGGGCCAGAAAAATGACGGAGTAGCTATAGCGGTTAAAAGAAACAAAATATAAACTAATCGATGAATACAGGATGAATTTCTAGCAATAAAAATAAATACAACTCAAGAAGACGTAATCATTGCTGCTACTTAGGTGCTATCCGAGACGACCCACTTGCCTATAGAAGACCTATTAAAATTGGTTAACAATAGTCAACCTATGAACATGTGAGGAGACACGCCAGACACCGGATTTTCGACAATACAAATGATAACGCCGTGGGAAACGCCCTTAATTAATTAATAAACCTAGGGAAAATCGATCATCTAAGTCCTAACTTTCCAAACTGGAGAAAAAACAATACACAATCGACAAAATTTTTACCAACAACAGAGCCTTTTTCAATTACCATATAAAACAAGGACCTCTCACAGGCAGTGACCATCTGCCAATTATACTAACACTGTCAACAAGCCCCATACAGATACCAATAAAAAAAAAAGACTGAAAATGAGCAAAACAGATGGGACAGCTTCAAAGACGACTAAGGTAATTTCCATTCGATTCATCTACAAGGGAAAACAACAGAAGACCGACTCAGAAATTGCCAGACTGCACTCAGCAATAGAAAACATCTATAACCAAACACATTCCTATTTCACACTTCAGAACATTACCCAACAATAGACTAACAGACGACGTTAAATTAATCCAAACCCATTACAATGAAATAAACAGGCATATGGGAAGACACAGACAGCACTACAGATAAAATAAGAGACACGTGTAAGGAAGCAAACAACAAAAATTGGAATGATATCATAATGGCGGCCGACAAGATTAGAGACAAAAACTTTTTGGATTTCCATAAACAATATGATGGGACATAAGCAAAAAACACCATACATTAAAGACTATAATGGAACAAACCTTTACGAGGAAAATGAACAAGAGTGAGCATTCAAAAGTGAATGGGTAAAAGTTTTTAAAATATCAGATGAGGAAAATGAAGATTTTAATAGTGAACACGAATAAAGGATAGAAGATGAAATGGGAAGAGACATACACAGAATCACCCCAAAGCAATGTATAGGCTATAATTTATTACTAACAATCAAAATAATAACTATGGGAGAAATGATACACTGTCTGAGGAAGTTTAAAGAAAAGGCCCCCGGGCTCACAGGTATTACACGAAACATCATATCTACCGGAAAACATCTTTAATAACATTATTGAACATCTACAACGCATGCTTAATAACGGGTTACTTTCCAGACAAACTAATATATGCTAAAATGATATTTATTCCCAAGGAGGGTGAGGACAACAAGGAAATATTAAACTGGAAACTATTGGAAAAATGTATAAATTCAAGACTTATAACCTTTTTAACACAACAGAAGGAAAATATGCAACAGATATCATCGATTTATGCCCAACAGAAATATCCTAACTGCAATAGCTAAAATACCGGAAATAATGGCAATAGAAAAACGCAAAGGGAACCAGATCAATATAATTTTAAGGGATGTTTCTAAGGCTTTTGATAAAGTTTGGCATTAGGGTTTAAAATATAAAATAGTAAAAGTGGGACTTAACGAACACTTGCTAAGAATATTGTGCGAATATTTAGATGATAGGAGAGCACAAATTCAAATTGGAAACTTTATGATAACTATGTTTAATCTCGACAGTGGAGTACCTCAAGGAGGAGGCCTTTCTCCAACACTATATACCTCAGACACACCTCAGTCAACCCCCTTTAGCGAATATGTAATGTTTGCTGATGCTATCACTCAAATCGTATCATACCCAGGAAAATCATCCCAATTTATGGCACACTACACGGCAACATCGATAAAAAACAAATGACTGAAAAAATGGAAAATGAGGAAAAATAAGAACAAATTCAAGATAATACCAATAGCCAAGATCAAAACAAGTCCAGTAATAGTCGACCAGGACCCATATGACACTGAAGACAGAATGCTAGTACTAAAACTAAAAAAAAAAAAGGAGGACATATAACGTACATAAAAGATCAAGAACAACAGGCAAGAATAAAACCATCAAAAATAAAACGATTTAAGAACCTTAGCATTAATAACAGATTTATATAGCCTTTGTTAAATCATTTATGGAATACCCACCCATCCCAATGAACACCTTTAGTATAACGAGCATTGACGGGTTATAAACAGTACAAAATATAGCCGTCAGATTTATTTATGGCAAAATATACAGACCACATCAATAATGAACAGCTACATGAGAGCAAACCTCCAAGCAATCGATGTAGAAATACACAACAAAGCCGCAATTATTTGGAACAAAGTGACTGAACTCAACACAAACTTACCAAAACTGGATAAATAATATAGATAAAGAAGAAATCCAAGAACAGGGTTGGTTTAAATCAGCCAGGAAGAAAGTAACTGAACCATCACCTGCCCCAATATACACACAACACATTAATAGAGAGAATAAAAGGAGTGATCTACCAGCTCCACTAAGAACCTGGCAGGCCTCTCTATACAGTGTACATTTACACTAACACTCTAACATTTAATCTAAAAAAAGAAATATCTTCTCTCCCAGCCACACAAGGACCCGGGAGGGCTCACGAACTCCACGATGTAAGAGGCATAATCAGCAGCACCATATAAATAAACCAATACAAAGGTCTGACGACCCAAGGGAGCAAAACAATGATTAAAAAAAACAATAGATAAGATAAAGCGATTTAGTTTAGCCCATATTCTTTCTACTCCTACTTTATGTCAGTTTCACCACTTTTCTTCAATCCCCAATAATCTTCTTTCACCTCTTAACTCATGACTTCAGTGCCAATGTGAAGGACATTCAACTCGACACACACAAGAGCTCCTCACCACACAACTCCCCAGCACTGCATTATACAGTACAGTCGGCCACAAGAATAAGTATACACCTAGGGTTAGTGTCGAGATAAATTATCTGGTAACACTGTCCTGAACAGAACAGAACAGACAAAAGTACAAAATGACCTGTAATTTATGTTTTATTCCTACATATATGTTACAAATATATTTGCTGTGAATGTTTTACTAGTTTCTTGTGTTTATATTACAAGTAATATATTGTATCCAATGGTCGTAAATTTGTTGCCGAATGGGATTGCAATTAACGTACAGTTCCCTCCTCCTTCCCCGGTTTTTCTCTTACCCTACTTTTTATTTTTTTACCGATGTATGGATTAGTAAATGAAGGAATAAAAGTAAATAGAAGAATAAAGAAGGGGAAACAGAAAATGGCTAGAGATAACAGGTGGGGGGAGCCGAGTTTCATCATGCGTCTGCAGTTTCAACGTTATCAGACCATTTTCGGACCTTACAGCTACAGTGTGTATTATTCCTGTGGCCGACTGTACATACAATACACGTGGAGTTACGCGATTCCGAGTTTCCTGTCTCACTTCCATCCCGAGATCTCCTTTATGTACGGGTGTATGTGACCCTAAAGAAAGATTTGGCTTCCTGCACCATACACTCAAGCTACAATTGGCGACCCTCGGAGTGACGCACTCGCACAGGGTGGATGAGAAACGGATCTCTCTCCCAGTCTTCAACAACATCGAGGATTGGATAATTCACGTGGAGGCAGCTCTCACCGGCTCTACAGCTACAGACGAACAAAAGTACGTCGCCTTGGTCTGTTCCCACAAAAGTCGCCACGCAAGTCTGAGAAGTCAGTCACTCAGTCGACAGATGACAAGAAATTCGCAGCTCTCAGTGTTGCTCTCAAAAGGCGATACCAGCGGCCTGGCGCCAGTCTCCTGCAAGACATATCAAGTCTCTTCCTCGGCAACCCAACGCCTGCACGCCTCTGGGACGAGATGCGGAGACTGAACTGCCCGCCACACGCACAGGCTTCCCTACACTGTCCTGCTCCAGCTTCACTCCCAGAAGCTCCCTGTACAAGTTCGTCTCGCCCTGTCAGCACTGGACTACACTACAACCCAAGCTATCTACGCAGCCACGGCAGAGCGAGTATTCCACGAATACACTGCTGTTCGCCAGGCTGCCGCAGACAACTCAGTGGCCACGCCATCGCCTAGCTCAGGTCTCGTCAACCAGATCAACGCTCCATAGACAAGCAGCATCCCACCAGACAAACAGGTCATGAGGAACCCGTTACAATCTTTACACCGCAGGATGGACACCCTCGAGCAACTCTACTCCTCCAAGCCTGCTGCCGCGCACTGTGTTCTATCGACCCCGACGTCTCCATCCTGCCTCAGACGCCACCGCCAGCTCCCAGCACAGTGCACGTACCATCTACTGCTACCATCAACGCATCGGTTCCAACGCTAGACGCCGTGAGGCTCCCTGAAACTACAAGGAAACTACGTCGACGGAGATTGGTAGACGCCACAACCTCTGTCACTTTAAACGTCTTACTGCTGCATATCACCGACCGCATCTCCGGTAGGAAATTTCTCGTTGACACAGGGGCATCGGTCAGCATCATCCCTCCCTCACCGAGACGCACATCGAAACAACCCTCATATGACCTGTTTGTCGCCAACGGTACCCCCATTGCCCCTTACGGCGCACACAACCTCGCCTTAGATTTGGGCAGACGTCTCTCTACCCATCCTTGGATTTGACTTCAAGTTCGTCATCGACCCAAACATCCTCTGCCTCATCCACGAGCCTACATCACACACGATCCAGGATACACGTGCTGCGGTCACCGACACCATCACCTGCCTCTCGCCTTTCAACGAGTTCTCCTACCTGTTCAAGGAGTTCAATGAACTCCTCTCACCCCGAGTCTCGACCACCACCTATGTCGGGAATATTCCACCACATCGAGACTACAGGACGGTCTTTTTCACACCCTCGCCGCCATCGCCCCTGAGCTTCTGAACGCAGCCAAGGTGGAATTCATCAAACTCCTGCAAGACGGCATCATTCGACCTTCAAAGGGTCCCTGGGTATCTCCTCTTCACATTGTTTCAAAGCCATCATCCGATGACTGGAGGATATGCGGCGACTAAAGAGCCCTTAACATCGTCACCAAACCTGACAGGTACCCTATCCCGCATGTCCAGGACTTCCACCACAAACTCCAAGGCATGACCATCTTCTGAAAGATCGACTTGTAGCGTGCCTTCCATCAGATTGCATTGGCACCTGCATATATCCAGAAGACTGCCATCACCACTCCGTTTGGTCCTTGTGTAACTAGAAGACCTCTCCAACTAACAGAATAACAAACACCCCCTTGCTAGCTAGCTTAGCCTCCTCCCCCTCGTGTTCCCTTGAGCTCAGGCGACCTCTTAGTGCGGCCTTCACCACAGCCAATCAAATCGTCTCTGCTAGGTGGATAGCCCACCTGCTCTTATTCCACTTCTCGCATCGCTCCTGGACCAAGAAGACCTCCCAACAAGACCTCCTGCTGGACCCGGAACTCTGAAGACCGCCTTCTCCCATTGCGCCATTGTTGGCCATCTTCCCGGACCGGACCACCTACGACCGTCATCGTCCACATCTACTCACGAGCGTTCTCGGTTTATCGAGCATTAGCTTGCCCTCCCTACTGGTGGTGTGAGTGACCCACACTCCAGCTGGAGAGCAGTTATAGCGCGATATTCCCGGCGTGGTTTGAGGTCTTTTCCTTCTACTACTATTTTTCCTTTTTCGCTCTGGCCTAGGGACCTGCACCCTCAAAAAGTGTATTCGTCCTGCGGTCCCCCCTGTAACTGTTCACCTCCCTCCCAGGAGATTGTGAACACGAAAGGGGGTCGGAGCAAAACCCTCCCCAGCCGAGTCTTTCCAGGAAAACCGTGATCGTGCGGGTCCACCTGGAAAGAGGGTAGCTATCCTTATCCTTCCCAAATAGGCACACTTAGCTCACGTCTATAAGTGAGCAGTCACATACACTAGGCAGTAGGCTTCCCCAATCGGGGCTCCGGGAGAGAAGCTCAGGAACCACTCTACGACCACCAGCCAGTGGGGAGTGCTGTAATTCCTCTGCTATTTACTCAAACGGAATAGGTAGGATCTAAAAAAAAAAAAAAAAAAAACAACCAACGGTTATGGAGCGCGTACGCCCTCCTAACCGCGATCCCCGCCTGAACCGCCAACCTGACGACCCGAACTATGATAGGCTCCGCACTGAGAAAGCAGACCAGTTACGCGCCTTCAATGAAGCCCTGAAAAGCAAGAACAATACCACCACCTCCAACAACTCCACCACCACTGCTACCGTCACTGAGGACAACTGGACGAAGGTAGAGAACAAGAAACGCCGACGTGCCTTTTCGGGAAACGATTGCCGTCAAGCAGCCCCCAAGGCACCCATCACCACCACCAGCTCACCCTCAACGACACTGCCAAAATTCCGGATCACGAAAACGGACGCAAAAACAACATATGCCGCCGTCACAGAGATGGAAAAGCTGAATCCACTGGCCAAATTCTCAGTGCGGCCCAACCTAAAGGGGGAGATGATCGTTCACCCCAAAGACAAGAACTCCGCCACCACCCTCGACACTTACCTGCAGAACACCACCACCGTTACTTCAACCAAGCTAGACCCCGCCCAGAAACTGATGAAGTCGGTAGTCCTCCGGTACCCGAAGGAACTACCTCTCGAACCCCTGGAGAACCACCCGAAGATTTTAAAAGCCGAGAGATGCTCTCCCCTGTCCGACAAGACGGCCACCACCAAACAAGTGCTCATAACGCACTACGGCTCTCCCCCCAGCACCATAGACCTCAAAACCTGGGGGACCTACGAAGTGAGGCCCTTCGTCCCAGAGCCCCTGCGGTGCTTCAGATGCCAGAAATACGGGCACCATCAGACACGGTGCACGTACAAGGAGATCTGCGCAGTCTGCGCACAGAAGCACGGCACACACTCCTGCCTCACCAAGCTGAAAAATGGAGAAAAAATTGCCCCCAAGTGTGCCAACTGCGGGGGCAAACACCACGCCTGGAATCCTGGATGCTCCGAGAGAACAAAGAGGGTCCAGGCAAACCGACCAGCAGCAAGACCGGCACCCACCGCCTACACACCAGCCCCACCAAGTACCTTCGTGTGGGGAACCCAGAGGCCAAAACAACCAAGACAACCTCCTCAGCCAGTCAACACCCAAAGTGCAGCCCAGTTTCCTGGCCTCACCACGGCCACACCTCGGCCACCCAAGCAGCAGACAACCACGAGACAGACAAAAGAAGTACACACCAAGGCACCAGAAGGAATGATACACGTATCAGACCTAGCCAAGGTACTGACAACCTTCGCGGAGGGCCTAGCCGGACTACTGGGCCACAAGATCCAACCCACACAGCTCCAAATACTCATGGGGAGCGTCCTCGGGCAAGTCGCCACAGCTCCAGCCACCTCAGTGGAGGAAGCCACGCCGGTCCTCACACGAGTAACAGCCGAGGTACACTCCACACCGAAGAAGGCCACCAGAGAACCCAAGATACCGACAGCTCCCAGGAAGAAACTGGACGTCTCAACTCCCCTGAACCGAACCACGGCCCAGAAGGCAAAAACCACAGAACACGAAGACATGGACCTGATCCAGCTGGAACCGAACTTGGACATCTCCATCGAGGACCACCAGAAATCCCCGATGAAACAGTGGTGGAAACCACCAGCACCCTGAACATCCTAACATGGAATGCTCAGGGCATCAAAAACAAGAAACACCTCCTACAAGAAGCAGCAGCCAAGGACAAGCTTGACATCATACTGCTACAAGAAACACTACTACAAGAACACCACTGTTTCAAATTCAGCGGTTACAAGACATACAGGAGGCATTTCACGCAGGCGTCAACAAGAGGATGCATGATCTTGGTCAAGTCAAGCATACCCTCCGCCGATGTCACGCAGCAATTTCCATGTGGGGAAAACATCGAGACACAGGCCGTCAAAGTAACCCTCCAAGAACGGGAATTAACGGTTCACAACATTTACAAGAACCCAAGGGGCTCACTGGAGGTTACTCAACTATTTGCTTCGGCCGCTGACCACGCCACACTCATAGGAGGGGATTTCAATGCACATCATCCCTTCCTAAGCTCGGCAAGCCCCACAAATGAAGACGGCCTACACCTATACACCACTTTTCAAGATACACCCGAGATCTGCCTCCTGAACACCGGCGAGCCCACCCACACTAGGGGAGGAAGGCTAGATCTAACCTTCGTCTCCAGTGCACTACAGCCTTCGGCCTCCTGGCAGATACACCCCACGCTGACCAGCGACCACTTCGCCACCCTAACAACACTGAAGGTGAACAAACTCCCCACTCCACCCCCCCCCCCCCGAGATGGAGATACAATACCCAAAAGGCAGATTGGGGACTCTTCAAGAAACACCTGGCTAAGTGGCGCGAAAAATCACAGCCGTCCGGCGCACCACCCGTGGATGAGACAACCCTCCACCACCAATTGGTCGAGGCGTTTCACCAAGCGGCAGAAGAGGCCATCCCAAAAACAAAACCCACATCAAGACAGTACAATGACTACTGGTACTACTGTCCCAGGGTGAAAAAACTCAACCACAGAGTGAACATGGCCCGAAGAAACTACAGGAGACATCCCACGGCAACAAACAGACATCTCCTGCAAGACATAGTTAAGGACACCAGGGAAGAGAAGCAAGAAATAAAAAACGTAAGCTGGCTCAAGTGGTGCTCCGAACTGAACGAGCACACCTCCCTTGGCAAGATGTGGGCCCAGATCCGAAGGGCATCTGGGAAGGCAACACCACCACCACCAACCCATCCCAACCCAGAAGAAGAAGCCGAGAGGCTTGCAAAACTGTTCGCTGACCGAGCAGCAACGAAAAACATCCCGAGACAGGCGGAGGAGACAACGGCGTCTGCGACAGGTCAGACTCCAGACGATCGAAGAGGCCTGCAACAGTGAAGATGACACTGACAGACCATTCAACCAGCAAGAACTCCAAAAGTCGCTAAAACGAAGCAAGGACACAGCTCCAGGGGCAGACAGGATAACCTACTCGATGCTCTTTCATGCCGGTACAGCCGGACACGAGGCTCTGCTGCAAGCCATCAATGCTTCTTGGACAGCACAAAGACTCCCACCGGAATGGAAGAAGGCAGATATACAGCCCATTCCGAAGCCCAGAGAACCAGACAAGCCGAGGCCCATCTCCCTTCTCAGTTGCATAGCCAAGACGGGAGAAAGAATGGCTCTCAACCGACTCAAGTGGAAAGTAGGCAGCCCACACCCTCACATCTTTGCTTACACTGAGAACACCGGCACAGGCAACAACATCGCCGAGATACTCAGCACAGTGGACAACAAACCAGCTCTGGTGGTCTTCCTCGACCTGGAGAAAGCCTTCGAACTAGCCAATCCATTGGCCATTACAACTACGCTCGCAAAAAAAGGCGTCAAAGGAAGGTTGCTGGGGTGGATCCAGAACTACCTCA
Organism: Homarus gammarus; assembly: GCA_958450375.1. Lineage (NCBI taxonomy): Eukaryota > Metazoa > Arthropoda > Malacostraca > Decapoda > Nephropidae > Homarus > Homarus gammarus. Next base: position 12,006 of record CAUDMG010000339.1, read on the forward strand.
CACAGAGGGAAGCACGAGTACGCTTTCAGGGAACACCCTCAAGCTACAGGGTCCACGAAAACGGAACCCCACAAGGAGGCATCCTCAGTCCAATGCTGTTCAATGTCCTGATGGAAAACCTAGTCAAGCTTCCGTTCAGACAAACAGCCAAGCTCCTATGCTATGCAGACGACTTACAGCTCATAGTAAGAGGATCGAACAGACTAGCCAACACGCAACACGCACTCCAACTTATAGAAGAGGAGTGCAACAGACTTGGACTCAAGATAAATCCAGCCAAGTCGAAAGCGATGGCCATCTGCACTGACACACCAGACAAGATGCTCTCCATACAAAACACGCCGGTAGTCTGGACCAACGCCCACCAGTGTCTTGGAATCTGGTTTGACCAGAAACTCACCTTCAAGCCACAACTCGAGTATCTCAGGCACAGGACGAGGAGCAGACACAATATATTGAGGTCGCTCACCAGCAAATCCGCAGGAGCAAACCTTCATGTGCTCAAAGCCTACTACACGGCCGCCATCAGATCGCTGGTAGATTACAGTGCTCCAGCACTCATCGGACTGAGAGAAGACCAAATGGCTAAGCTAGAAGTCATTCAAAACAATGCTCTCAGGACCATGCTCGGAGCACCCATGTGGACCAGAATTTGCAACCTGCAAATGGAAACCGAGCTACCACCCCTGGCAGTACGAGTCAAGCAGGTGACAGCCGGTCTCCTCGCCAAAATCTGTAGAGCAGACAAGCCCACAGCTGCCAAGATTCGAATCAGTGCCTCCCTCCACCTCGACCACAGAGTGCGAGGGGCCACCTGGTCGCACGAGGCAAGCGAGGTCATCCGACACCTGCAAGCAGAAACACTCGTCAAGAACAACCAAGACACACGAGACAATGGTTACGCTGTTCCTCCACCATGGAGCCCTCCACCAGCCACACTCAAATTCACCGACCTAGGTGATAGTAAGGCCAACCTCCAGAAGGAGGACCTCCAAAAAATAACTCTCAAAGCCATAGCCACCGAGACACCGGCTGATGCAGCATCATACTTCACAGACGGCTCGGTGGACCCAAAACATCACAGATCCGGAGCGACCTTCTACACCCAAGGTCAGACCCTCCAATGGAGACTTTCCAATGACTGCTCCACCCTACAAACAGAACTGGTAGCAATCTCAAAGGCCCTACAACACGCTGCAACACAACACAACAAGTCCATCATAATTCATACGGACTCGAAATCGGCCATGCAGGCGCTGCAACACAGTCAACCAAGAGACAACGTCCACATCATCACCTCGATCCTCGCACAGCTACAGGAATTCCAAAGCCAAAACCGACCAGTCGTTTTACACTGGATTCCCAGTCATGTAGGGATCGGAGGAAACGACGTGGCAGACGAAGCAGCCAAGGCAGCTACACGTTCCAGTAGCGTACACATCCAAGTTCCAGCAAGTGTGCAACAGATAAAGAATCACCTCAGAAAGACCAGCAAGCTCCACATCAAAAAGAGCTTCCTTCATGCACTCAAAGCCGGGTCCCAATCAGCCAAATGGTACCTGGCGGCCACAAAAGGGGAACCACCTTTCGCTGACAGGAAAACCCCAAGACAAACCCAAGTCAGCCTTCATCGACTACGACTAGGGTACAAGTGCTCCTGGCAGATGATCGGCAATGACGTCATGGATTGCACCTACTGTCAGGAGCCAGCAGCCAACCCACTTGAGCATTATCTCCTCGACTGCGAGGTCACACAAAGCCTCCGAAACAAAGCTCAAATCTCCCCAGAAACACACACAACACAAGCGGCCACTCTAACCCGAAAGGCCCATACAGATCACATTCACCACCTACTCCGGGTCATCACACGATACCCACCACCCAGATAGCTTAGAAAGCATCCTTTCCCAGCAAGTGCGGACCCCAGTTCGGGGGGCGCGCCACTCCGAAACTGACCACGTCCAAGAGTGGGGGTTGGTGGTAAGCGTCCACTGATCGGGGGTCCGCTCACACTTGCAACCTGTAGTACCCTTCCATCTGCAGGTGGGACCAACTCCAATCCCAATCCGGTCTGGCTGCTCCTCGAGCTCCAGCCGGAACCACCAAACGGGCCGCCTATAGGCAAAGGCCCGTGTCGGACTACGGTCCGACAATCTCAACAACAAAGCTCTTATTCTCTACTACTTTACTTTCCGTTTCATAACTTTCCTTCTACCTTACCTCTTCTCTCCCTTCCCGTGGCAAGCCATTGCAATTTTATCTTCATTATCATCATCACTCCGTTCGGTGTCTTCAAGTATGCCTACACGAGTTTTGGAATACCCAATGCAACCCAGAACTTCCAGAGGTACTGTACATGGACCACGTTCTTCGTAACATTGACTTTGTCACTGTCTATATAGACGACATTCTCGTCGCCTCTCCGACGTCAGTACTGCGCGAGTCGAAACACCCTGAGGGAGGGACGCTCACCGCTCTCTGTGGTCGTCATCAATTGCATTGACAATTTAATTCAGTGGTTCATGATATGAATTTCCATGACTGATCTCACACACACAGAAGATCACCTGGGAAAAGTTAGATACAGATGGTGAAGTGCTTATTAAGTGTTGGGACGATAATTGACCGGATACCGGGTGAACACTTCTTGAAGAGTGAGTTGTGTCCCTAGACGGAGTCGTCACCCGTAGCAGCCGAGTCGTACACACACCTGCCCGGTATGTATCACATGTGGGACACAACCCTGCCGAGAACTAGTCTCCTGTCTGCGCCAGCTCACAGAAAAGATTCAGGGAGACCAGACCCCCAAAACTCCACAACTACGAGTGGAACAGACGACGCCCTTGAGACAGAGATAGACATCAGACATATGGATGAACTTGCCATCCAAGAGATCACCCAAAACCGTGAAACCTCAAGCCCCTCGCAAAAGATCACGAGAAATAGAACAACGAGCACAGACCGTCAGCAAACACACGATCACAGACAAGAGCGACAACACCCTGAAGAGCGAAAAAGAAAAAACTCCCGAGGTTCCACCTCCTGCTCCTCCCTCAAGAGCAGGTGCCCAAGAAACAGCCACCACCCCTAACGGACGAGGAGGAGAGCGACTCAACCATGAACGCCGAGATCAACTACAGCACCAGCGACGAGGAGATAATGATAGAATAGCTCCACCTCCTTGTAATCTCAAGATAACACAGAGGAATGTACAAGGCCTGTCCAGCAAACGGCATACTGTACAAGCAGCAGTCATAGCTAAAAATATTGATGTCTTCATTCTACAAGAAACCATGATGTCCAAAAAATAAACAATTCCGCTTGCCTGGATACCAACAGTACTCTATACCAGCGCTTCTCAAACTATCTGATGTGGCGGACCGGCATGGGTTTTTTTTTTTCAATGTGCCACGGACCGGCGAGCGAAGCGAGCCAATCCCGGGGCCTAATTCCCCCCCCCCCCCAGGAAAATCTTTTGAGATATGTCCTATTTCAGGGGCATTTTGAGACTATCTGTACTAAACATGACATGATGTCTTATTCATTCTAAGGCCAATCATCATTGACGTAACAAGTCTTCCCAGTGTGCCAGGGACCAGTACCATATTTGTGCCATACAATTAATTGTTTACGATCAGAGAAAATATTATTTGAACATTCGTAGTAATATTATTTTATACAGGAAAAATATAATGAATATAAGAGTGGGTTGGGATGGGGTCCCAAATGACAAACACGCAGATACCCGTATGATGCTCTCTGTTCCACTTCTTGATGGTAACTAACCACTGACCTGTGACCTGACATCACAGACTGCTGATCCCCACGTGTGGAATAGCAGGGTTGCCAGCTGTGTGACACCCTTCACGGCTGGCACGCATAGTAAAAAATCGGCCATTTCTTTAAATAGGATGCATACATTTATTTTATCTGATATTAAATAACTACCATACTTAAAAAGATTTTTGTTTTGGGTGGATATGGCGTAACTGGTGGCCGAGAAACGTGGCAATTCTGGCAACACAAGGTGATGCGCCCTATTGATATCCCCAGGTGTGGTTCCCACAGAGTCAAACGCCACATCATCATGAAGGTGTTATACGTATTTCAGTTCGCTGTTTTGCTGTTCATTATATCGCATTCGTTAGTTGCATAGCAATGACTTCTAACATGGGTGAGTAAATGAAAAATATAGCCATAATAAATATAAAAACTACAATGAAAATGTTAAAAAAAAAAAAAAAAAAAAGAGACCGAGTCAGATGTCCCGGCAGTGTCACGTGGTGTGGAACGTGACTATCGTTTCTTTCTTTCCTGAAAACTCTCCGCGTACCGGCTGACGATGGCTCACGGACCGGCTGACGATGGCTCCGCGGACCACACTTTGAGTAGCACTGCTCTATACCAAGGGGGCCCAACTCCCATGACAGCATGATTCTCGTCAGGGCGACCATCCCCAGTTCAGAAGTAGAACCAGTTTACTGTGGAAATGGAGTAGAGGCACAAGTTGTTCGGATACACTTGGCAAACGACAGTCTTGTAGTATACAATATCTATAAACCGTCTACCAAACGACTAGAAGCCGGTAAACTACTGACAAGCAAAACAGGAACTTGTACTCACTGTTGGGGACTTCAATGCCCACCATCCAACGTTCAATTCGACCGCAAAAATGAATGAGAATATTCACCTAGTGGAACTGCTGACAGATGTTCCAGAAATAGCGCTCATTAATACTAGGGAACCAACACACATGCTGGGAGGAACACTGGACCTCACATTTATCTCCATTGAGCTCGTTCCAGTAGCTCAGTGGGAGATGAATGATGAACTGACCAGTGACCACTTTGCAACGACAACTACTTTGAAAATAGAACTACTCCCTCCTCCCCCACGTCCGCCACCCAGATGGAATACCAAGAAAGCAAATTGGAAATTACATCAAGATGAACTCCAAAAATGGTCTTCGAAATACGAACCAACAGAAGATATTGACCAACTAAACCAGGACCTAACTCGCCCAACCTATTAAAAAAAAATCCACTCCTCACCCTTCCCCAATCATACACCACCCCCCCCCCCCCCCGCTCGAACCAAAACCCTACGCCCCCAAACTCACACCCACACACCCTTCCCGAGCAAAACCCAACTCGCCCAATCTTAAAAGAAAAGAAAAAAAAACACTGCCTCCCCGCCCCCACCCTACACATAACCTCTGCTGTGGATGCACACGTACCTACACCGGAGATAACACTTGTCCCCCAATCTCCAACATTCACAGACGAGACAACAGTGGCCTCTGGTGCGGATGCACACGTACCTACACGGGAGATGACACCCGTCTCTCGGACTCCAAGCGATATATCAGGACAAGCCCTGAATCTAAGCATCTATGTACCAGACCACATAAACGAGGACTGTACACGTGATGAAGTCGCTAAAGCAGTATTGGAGTGCAAGATGAAATGGAAGTACAACCACCCCAGTTCCGAGGAGTACATCCACGAAGCAATTAAACACAAACGGGTCGACTTAACAGACTGCATCCACAAGACATCCGATGGGGTGATAAAAAAAATGAGGAATGGAAGCACAGTGAACATACCACGAACCCGAGGTATCCCCCTCCCCCCAAAAAAAACAAATACAAGATACAATGGACTCGCTTCGTAAGGCAGTGAAAATAATGCAACATAACGTCGTCCACTGGAGAACTAATAAATTCAGTATGTCCAGCCAATACAACCAAGTCGACGCAGATATTATACTCAAACTCGCAAGGCCAAAAGGCGGCTGAGGAACTGAAAATATTTGGTTACATGATCCATAAATCCAATCTAACAGAGGAGCCAAATGACAGGGTGGCCATCGCCGTAAAAAGAGATGTCCACCACAGAATCATAGACGACTTCACCTCTGAAACTCACGCTGTTCAAATCAACTTGATCACAGGGCCAATCATAATAGCCACAACCTACCTCCCACCACGCAGGGACTACCTGCCTTACGGGGACTTCCAGACTCCTATCATACCACCACCCAACCTACATTAATGGAGACATGAACGCCAGACATCCTCTACTAGATGGTAAGAGGACAACTAACTGTTGGAAGAGGCCTCGCTGGCTTCATAACAAGCAAAAAAGCCCAACTAATAGGCACAGACTTCCCCACGTTCTACAGAAGGAACTCAGCTACTACTCCAGATATAGCATTAACAAACGGCAGATGCTTCCACAACTATTTTTTTGAACAAGGCCCTGTAACCTCCAGCGACCACCTACCTATAATCATGACCATCTCAGCAACACAATAACTATACCAGCTCCACCACGGAGGATTGCCAAGCAGACCGACTGGGACTTATTCAACAAAAAAGCTACAACCGAACTTTAGGTCAAGGGCTTGACAATCCTGCAGACCACAGACAGTCAGCCGGTGAACATAATAGACGAAGAAATCAACACATGGTGTGAAGCCATAGGAACAGCCTATCACGAAACTACGCCTCTCAAACGCAACAGACTCTAGAACTCATAGCCCTCACAAACCAGTTCCAACTGCTACAACAGAGCCGAAACCCATGGTTGGGACATCGTAAGCTACAATACATACAGAAGAATCCGGGAGGAAATAAAAACAAGATCTCTGAAACAAAGCAACCTTAAATGGGCCGAAATAGTTGAACAACTCTCGCATACATACAACGATCCAGGAGAGTTCTGGCGTCGAGTTAAGAGACTGAAAGATTGCAGCCATAACGAGTCATCACATATAACTGACCACGCAGGAAGTAAAATATATGACGACCAAGACAAAGAACCCATATTCAGGGACATATGGAGGAACATCTTCCGAATCACAAATGAAGAGAATAGGGGATTCGATGGTACCCACGAGGAGCTCGTCCTTGATGAACTCCGGGGCCAGACACACCGCACTCAGCCTTCCCTTGAAATCATATGGCAGCATCTGAGAGCGGACAGCCCATTGTCCAAACCAATCACCTCGGAAGAACTCAACAGAGCTATCACCAATACCAAAAAAAAGCCCCTGGTTATTCAGGCATCACCAAGGAGATCCTCAGCCACATAAACAACTCGGCCATGGAGAGACCGAGAACCACAATGAACGCTTGCCTGGCTACTTCCCAACTAAACTCAAACAGGCCATTATTACCCTAACACCAAAACAAGGAAAGAACCCCTCGAAGTACCTGGAAAAATCCTAGAAAGAATCATCAATAACCGTCTGAGAAATCACCTGAAAACAACGAACAGTCAACTGCAGAAAATTCGGATTCAGGAAAGGGAAGTCCACCACAACAGCGATAGCCCTGGCATGCGAAAACATAGCCAGAGCCGCGGCGAGTGGTAGACAATGTAATCTGACTCTCCGGGATGTAGCGAAGGCATTTGACAAAGTCTGGCGGTCTAAAATATAAGATCCTTCAACTCGGATTTCCCACCAACATTGAAAAGTTGCTTTGCAACTTTCTTGACGGCAGAAATGCTAGACTAAGGGTAGGACAACACACAGGAGAGAGACCTTCCCACTCAAGAATGGAGTCCCTCAGGGAAGCGTCCTCTCCCCCACCCTATATATTATCTACACAAGTGACACCCCGCCTCCCACTAGAATAGGTAATGAAGATATTATGTATGCAGACGACATCACTCAAATAACAACAAATCAAGGAAAATCGCTAGCGTTACAGGCCGAAAACACCAGGCGGGAATTAGATAGGGTAAATAACTACGAAAAATAATGTAAAATCCAAACCAGTCTCCCGAAATTCACAGCGATACCCTTATGCAAAAGGAAAACCCATCCATTAGTAACCAATAATGCCCAGATAGAATACAAAAGCAAAGGCACCCTCCTGGGCCTACATATATCTACGACAGGTTACTCCCATCATGTTCACAGCAGGAAGGAAAAAGCAAGAGGAGCTGAAAAACTATACCGCTTTAAAGAGCTTCCTGAGAAAATAAAACTCCGCCTGGTGACATCATTTATCACACCGATATAAATTTACCCAGCAATACCTCTTCATACTATGAGCACCACTCAAATATTAAAATTACAGGTGGGCCAAAATGAAGCCCTAAGATACGTCACAGGTGAAAGATACCCCTTCACCAGAACCACAGCCGAGATACATAGAGACCTGAGAATGAAACCCATCAAGCAGCAGCTGCACACCCTGGCCAGCAGTATCTGGCAAAAGATAGAACGATCAGAGCAAGAACTCCTTCAAAGACTCCCACCAGATAACGTCAACAACCATACATGGTTCCCAAAAAGCTACAAAATCTCAAAAGGTCCATTACCACCCCCGATCTTCACGGCCAGGCAATAGACAACCTCCCTAGACCATCATCCACCAGTAGGATCGGCGGAATATGAAATAAGGCCCTTAAAACACCAATAAATGGGGCAGGGTAGGTTGTCTGGTGCCTGTACCGTCAGACAATAACTAACCCAAGACAACCCAAACACACTATTAGCTTAGCTAGGCGGTCAGCCCACCCTCTCTTACCTCCTGAATTTCTTCAATTTCCGAACTATAACTTCTTTTCCCCACCTCTAATCTTCCTTCATCCCTCCTTTCCCTACAATAAAAAAAAAACTCAACCAGCACCCAACACCACCCCCCCTCAAAAAAAAAACCTAACAAACCCCCAAAACAAAAACCTAACATACCCATCCCATCATACAGATCACTTGGACGCCTCCCTCAGCAAATGAGGTCGGGGAGGGGTGCATAGTACCTGTACACAAGCCCTCTCCCTCAAGGAATGAGACTATCCTCCCTCGAGAAACGGGGCTGTCCTTGCAGAAGTGACGCTGCTCGGGCCTCAATGACCGAGGCCGTCGTCCCTCAAGGAATGGGACTCCATGGTGACATCAAGATCACCTTCGCCGAGTATGGTATGCCCGTGACACTCGCGGAGATCCCATACATCAATGGCATTCCAATAAAAATGATTGCTAACAAATGGGACAACCTGAAGCTGGGAGTAATCACCCACGCCGAAATTGTCCACGTGGAGCAAGCAGAGCTGAGTGAGCTCCTCAAGGGAAAACTGCAAGTTGTCAAGAAGCTGTCCGACACCACTGCCCTCATCGGACAACATGCAACCTTACCCAAGGAGGCTCAACTGGCGCGGGTAACTGTGCCAGTCAAGCCCTACTGCAGACCGAAATGCTGCTACAAATGCCAGCATCACGGTCACACTGTCAACAAGTGTGAGGCGCAGGAGGACATGTGCTCCCTGTGCGGCAGCCCCGGACACAGCTACACCGTCTGTCCCAACACTGAAAAAATGCACTGCCTGTGGCAGCCCACATTCCACCGCTGATTGGACCTGCCCCAAATGGAAGGAGGAATGCAAGATAGCCAATGCTCGAATTGACAAGAAACTGAGCTACAAAGAGGCCCGCCTTGCTATACGTGCCCAAGACAAGAAAAAAACAGAAGAAAAAAAAATCAAGAAAAGAAAACACGTCACTTTTCAAGAGCTATAGGGAGGCGCTGGGGAAGATTAGAGATAGGGGAGGGATCCCCATAGTATGTGGTGTCTTGCCTAGAAGAGGGGTTAGTCGTGAATGGCTGTCCTGGGCAATTGCTATAAATTGCCGACTGTAAAAACATTGTGTCACTTGAGACCTGAACCTCGGCGAGGTTGGTTCTCCCGGCTCCCCGATCCTTCCCCCCGAGGTACCGCGTGACCATGATCATGATCACCCTAGCCCAGGCGAAGGTTGTGAGACTGATTCCGGTCGAGCACCCTTCGCGCAAGAAACTAAATCTTCTTGTGATTAAAGATTTTTTTGACCACATTGGACTAAAGGGGGTGACAGGGGTCGTCCGGAGTAGCGGTGGTACCCTTGTCATCACGTTCGAAGAATGGGGGCAGGCCCACAAATTACCCCATCGAACGATCATCAATGGAGTCGACGTCATGTTTGACGCCTTACTTCAGGATAACTTAGTCTTGGGAGTCATTTCCCACTCTGAGATTGAGTATCTCGAAAGAGACGAACTTGGCGAGCTGATTGGAGATCAGCTCGCAGTACTTAGGAAGCTGACCAGCACTACTGCCCTGGTTGGTTCTCCTAAGGAACTTCCCAGCTCCGTTATACTGGGTTGGGAAAAAATCCCAGTGAAACCTCAACAGCCAAAACCCACTCGTTGCTACAATTGCCAGAAATATGGCCATCTGGCGAGGAAGTGTCGCGCTCCCAAGGTGTGCTCTAGCTGCGGGGCACCCGGCCACACCGACGCTGACTGCCAGGCGGCCGTTAAGAAGTGCGCGGCTTGTGGTGGCCCTCACTCCTCCTCCGACCGGCTTTGTCCCAAGTGGAGGGAGGAGTGCAGGGTGGCCAGGCTGCGGTCTAAGGAAAAGTTGACTTACAAGGAGGCTCTCCTTGCAGTCAAGACTCTAGAAAAAAACAACCAAGACCGAAACAAACAAGAAAAGAACAAACAAGACAAAAACGAACAAGAAAAGAACAATCAAGATATCAACAAAGAAGAACCTGATAATATTATAGAAGACCAGACAGAACAAGACCAAAAAGAAGAAGACGAAGAACAAGAAGTAGAATGGAAAGTAAAAACTAAAAGAAGAACAAAGAGAAAAAAGAAGACCAACCAATCAGCTTCGGCCGAAATAGCCTAACGGCGAAGAGGCCAGAAATCCCAAACAACTTGGAACTTGGAACATTGTGCAAACAATGGTTGGGCATTCATTGATAGCTGGCAACGATTCTATGGCAACGACTACCTGTGCAGTCGTGTCGGAGTACATTTGTCTCGTGCGGGAGTAAAGACGTCACTTGAGACCTGAACCTCGGCGAGGTAGGTTCTCCCGGCTCCCCGCTCCTTCCCCCCGAGGTACCGCGTGACCATGTTCACTTTTGACCAGGCGAAGGTCGTTAGACTGATTCCGGTCAGAAACCCTTCGCGCAAGGAACTCAATCTCCTTGTTATGAGAAAATTTTTTGACCTCTTCGGTATCAAGGGGGTGACAGGTGTCGTCCGGAGTAGCGGCGGTACCCTTATCGTCACCTTCGCCGAGTGGGGACAGGCTCGGCAATTAGAAAACGTTAGAACCCTCAATAGAATCAGCATCTTACCTCAAGCCTGCCCTCAGGATAACCTCGTGTTAGGAGTCATTTCCCACAAAGAAATTGAACATCTCGACAAAGAAGAGCTTGCTGAGCTGATCGGAGATCAGCTCACAATCCTTAGGAAGCTGACCAGCACAACTGCCCTTGTTGGTCTTCCTAAGGAACTTCCTGTTAGGTTCTGAATAATAAGTTCTATATACAGGAGAGAACACAAACACCTGTATAGTTTTGTAGGTTCGGTTTACTGGATAAGAGTATGTACACAAAGGAGAGCAGCACTCTCTTGACTAGGCTCCCGGTCAACTGCTATAGGCGACGTATGGCAAGTGATACATTAGCAGCTTCCATACGTCGCCAGGCACATTAATTAAGCGTGTGGGATATGGTAATAACATTGCCACACGCTGCTAGCTACATAAATGGAGCACATACATAATATACATACATGACATATAATCCAGCATACATAATATACATACACCTCCCTCCCCCCTATACGCTCATAGCAAAGTCTTGAGCGGACCTTTTCTTTTGGATCCGTTCTGAGCGTCGAGGGACTTCATCACTGGGAAGGGTATGGGACTCAACACTGGTGGCGGGGCCAGCAGAAGGCATTGTTACGGGTCGGAGAAAACGGCGGTTCCTCCACCACACACGACCACTGGGTAACCGCACCTGGTAGTCCCGTGACCTGCCGAGACCCATGACTACGCCTACTTTGTCCCAACGTAGGGAGGTCGGGTCCTGAACACGGACTTGGGTACCGACACTCAACCTGGGGAGAGAACGGGCGTGGTCATTGTAGCGGGCGACGACGTCCTGAACACGTTCGGCGGCTCAGCGATCACAATCCTCTGTCTTGGCCTGCCACTCCTTGGAGAAGGATTGAGGGTGAGCAGGGACACAAGAACGAAGGGGGCGTCCATACAAAACCTGGGCAGGGGAGCGTCCGGTGTAGTTAGGTGTGTTGCGGAGTTCAAGAAGACCCCTGTCGAAGGCCTCGCAGTCAATGTTCCCAGAAGGGGCCACCTTAAGGATGAGGTGCTTCAGGGATTTGACAGCAGCCTCAGCGTGGCCGTTGGACTGCGGGTAATGGGGCGATGACAACACATGCCGGACTCCCCATCGGTCGAGGAACGCAGCAAAGTCCCGGCTTGTGAACTGAGGCCCTCCGTCGGTTCGCAGGCGTACAGGAACGCCCACGTCACGGAAGTAGTGGCGGAACTTGCTGATGGTGGCGGCAGACGTCGTGTCATTACCGCACTTGATGACAACCGGCCAACCAGAGAGACGGTCGACGATAACGAGGAAGGACTTTCCTGACACACAGAAAAAGTCGGCCGACACAGACTCAAAGGGGCGGGTAGGGTTGTCGTCACTCATAAAGGGTTCCTGCTGCTGGCTGGGTTGTAATACGCGGCGGGGCTTACACACCCGGACAGCATTGGAGATGTCGGGGTCGATGCCAGGCCGGAACACAGTCTGTCTTGCACGCCGTTTGGTGGCCTCGGCTCCACAGTGACTGTCGTGGAGGCGAGCCAAGGCGTGGAGACTTGAAGCAGCAGGGACAACTACCGAGGGAGAGGTGTCACTGGCCAGAGGTAGGGGTAGGGCGGCAGCAGGGTAGTTGCTGCTCCCTTCGTGCACCCTGTTGGCGTGTTTTACCTCGAGAATCGGTGTTGGGAAGTCCTGGGGGATAATGGCCAACTCTTGGCAATGTCTGTAGGACAGCAAAGGAGTCGGGACGCCATTATGCACATCAATCCAGGCTTGACACGACCTGTTGCCAAAGGTGACGTGTGCATAGAGTGAACCTAGGGCCGGGGTCATCTGTGAACCATCTGCCATAAAGCGTAGATCCTTGGGGGGCGGTCCTAGATCACTTGGAGAGAGCCCCAAGCATTGCAAATGCTGGGGACCGATGACTGTAGCATCAGCGCCGGTGTCGGGCAACATCTGAAGACGGGATGACACACCGCCGTAGGTCACGATGACACTGATGTACTGGGGGACTTTGGTCCTGGGACGCTGGGGGGAGCACACATTCCTAATGTGGCTCGAGCGTTGTCAGGAGTCGTCGTGCCTCTGATTGGAAGACTGTGGGCGGCCCTCTCTGGTGGAAGGGGGCTGAAGCTTCCGCCGACGCGGTCCCTTGGGTTTGTTGGAAGGGCAACACTTGTCATAGTGGCCCAGACGACCACACACATTGCACTGGACGCGTTTGGCTGGGCACCGTACTGTGAGTGACCAGTGGCCCTTACGGTCACAACTGTTGCAGGTAGACTGAGCAGCTGGACACACCTGCGTTCCGTGCTGCTTACCGCAGTTGTTGCAAAATAAACCGGGCGTGGACGTGGTGGGCGAAGGCGTAGGAACAGACTTCTTGTCCTTCTTGTACCGGGACACAGCGCGTACAGCTGTAGGGGGAGCACGGATGGCAGAGGTGGCACACCTGGCAGCCTCATAGGAGCGACACATCGTCAACACATCCTTAAGAGAAGAGGGAGAGTCGAGGGAGGTGAGGCGTTGGACAAGTTCCTCGTCCTTAACACCCATCAGGATCACCTGCTTCAACTGGGTCTCCTCGCACTGCTGGTGGTGGCCTGGACATATATCTACCTCTTCCGAGGCTCTCTTAAGACGCACGTAAAAGGCATCAAAAGACTCACCCTCCATCTGTCTGCAGCTAAACAATTCCCTCCTGCGCAGAGCTTCATTCTGCTGTCCTTTGATGTGCCGTTCTAGAACGTCCAGTACCTCCTCTACAGACAGCAAAGAGGTTGGGGGTACCTGCAACGTATGTTCCAAGACACGCTGAATTTCCAAGGACAGGCACATACGCAGCTGGATGAGTTGTTTAGCCTGTGACAAACTCTGGAGATCCACCATTGTAGAATAATCAGTCCACCGTCGCCGCCATTCACGAAAAGTCTGGAAAGTCTCATCAGGCTTCAAGATGGGCGGCGTTTGAGCTGCTGCTTTAGGTGGGGCTGGGGGGCGTGAAGGAAGCATGGATGAGGTATCTGAACCAGTCAGTACCGAGGCAGTGTTAGAGCCAGGGGCTTGGTTAACAGTGAGGCGAGATATCAAGGCTTCAAACCGTTCACTGTCTTCCAATCTCCGTTGGTGGTCTCGTTCTGCCTCTGCTTGCCTTCTGTGCTCATCCGCCAAACGTCTGTGAGCTTCATCCTCGCGTTTCTCATCTCTCATAAACTTCAGTAAAGCAATTATCTCTGGAGACAACGCTGAATATTGAGGTGAGGGACTGTGCGATGTGGGGGCTGGAGCGTCGTGGCCGGCCTGGTCATCCATCTCTGCGGGGCTATCACCCGCCTGAGTCATCCAGACGCTGGGTCCACGGCTACGTAAGGCGTGAGACATAACTACTTCCTCTGTGTACTATGTCTTAAATCAGTGTTGACCGGTCAGCCCGTCGTATCAACAAGATTTCAGACAAAAAATTAATTAAATACACAGATAAGTAGGTTATATATATAAAATATATATAAGGAAGCCGCGCGGTCAGCGAGTGTTAGTACGTGTATGTGTGTGTGTCCCGGGCCGGCAAAGCGTCTCGCCCCAGCTGTGAGGGGGGGTGGAGGCGGCGCTGTGAGGGGGGGTGGAGGGAGAGGCGCGGTGACTCCCAGTCAGTCTAGTTACCCTCAGGATGCGGTCAGAGACGGGTGCACTGAACTTTACTCCTTACAAATGCCCAGAACGTGCCGTATACCTTGGGAATCCTTTAGAACAAGGTCACACATGAATGGCACGAACACACAATGCACTAAACACTTCACAGAAAATCACTGTCACTGACACTGCTCAAAGTTGCTGAGATTCTTCGAGGAGAGCTGACGCGCGGGAGTTGACCCAAGCGAGAGAGGAGTCCGTACGCCGGCTTTCCACAGACTTTGCACTATCACTCGTAATTATCCAGTAAGATCGGATCACTGCGCCATGTTAGGTTCTGAATAATAAGTTCTATATACAGGAGAGAACACAAACACCTGTATAGTTTTGTAGGTTCGGTTTACTGGATAAGAGTATGTACACAAAGGAGAGCAGCACTCTCTCTTGACTAGGCTCCCGGTCAACTGCTATAGGCGACGTATGGCAAGTGATACATTAGCAGCTTCCATACGTCGCCAGGCACATTAATTAAGCGTGTGGGATATGGTAATAACATTGCCACACGCTGCTAGCTACATAAATGGAGCACATACATAATATACATACATGACATATAATCCAGCATACATAATATACATACACTTCCTAGTTCCGTTTTACTGGGTTGGGAGAAAATCCCAGTAAAACCATACGAGCAAAGACCTACTCGTTGTTACAAGTGCCAGAAGTATGGCCATCTGGCGAAGAAGTGTCGTGCTCGCGAGGTGTGCTCAAGCTGCGGGGCACCCGGCCACACCGACGCTGACTGCCAGGCGGCCGTTAAGAAGTGCGCGGCTTGTGGTGGCCCTCACTCCTCCTCCGATCGGCATTGTCCCAAGTGGAGGGAGGAGTGCAGGGTGGCCAGGCTGCGGGCTAAGGAAAAATTGACTTACAAGGAGGCTCTCCTTGCAGTCAAGAATCTAGAAAAAAACAAGCAAGACCAAAACAAACAAGAAAAGAACAAACAAGACAAAAACGAACAAGAAAAGAACAATCAAGAACCTGATAACGTAGAAGACCAGAAAGAAGAAGAAGACGAAGAACAAGAAGAAGAAATGAACAATCAAGACAAGAATAAACCAAAAAAACCCGAAGACGAAGAACAAGAAGAAGAATGGAAAGTAAAAACTAAAAGAAGAACAAAGAGAAAAAAGAAGACCAACCAATCAGCTTCGGCCGAAATAGCCTAACGGCGAAGAGGCCAGAAATCCCAAACAACTTGAACTTGTAAAGAAGTTGTCTGCATCCCTGGAGCGTGAAATTCTCACTCCAAAGGGGGAGGTTTCGCCAGTAGAGAGAGGTCGGGGAAAGTGAGAGTCAAAAAACAAGCAGGCCCTGGGAAATAAAATTGGTTACTCAGGACAAGGGGTAAAACAGGACCAGGGAAGGGTAGGTTTAAATGTGTACTATACAAACAGAAGGAGCGTTAGAAATACAATAGATTTGCTGAGAGCGGTTGTATGTACCGAGAATGTAGACGTCATAGCAATCACCGAAACGTGGATGAATCTGGCGAGCGAAAACTTTGCATCAGAGTACCACGTAGAAGGGTACAACCTTTTTCACAAGGACACGGAAGGTGTGAAGAGAGGAGGGGTCGCACTCTTCGTCAAGGATACATTAAAATGTTGTATTAATAATACAATATAGGGTGCAATAGGAACCGAGTCTGTGTGGGTAGAAATCACGGAAGGGAGAGAAAAACAAATTATGGGAGTGATTTACAGCATGACGCCACCATGAACAACAATGCTCGTACCAACAACATTTGTGAAGGGTGGGAGAAGTTCTTCAACCTCGTCGATCATTAGCATCCCTCAATCTGGCGCGTCATTGAATGGTTTCAGCTTGAAAAAGCGACAGTGAGTATCATTATTAAGCAGGATGCTGTTGGCAACCCACCTCAAAGAAGAGTTCGTCAACGCTATGTGCCCCTACAAGAACGCCTTCGCAACTTGTGTGTTGCTCGTCGGAGGATCACAAGACTAACACATTTTCTTCGTGGCGTCGGTTGGAATATTCGTCTTAATCATCAACACTAAATATACATGTAATGCCATGCTACTATGCAAGTTGTTTTCAACGTGTACATGTAAGTACTTCAATAAATGACTGTTTTAAAGGTTTCTAATAAACTGCGATTTTTTTGGTTTGCATATATATAATACCAAGACGTTATGCATGTTGTTTTCATGTGTACATGTTATATATTGCCAATACACGACTGACAAATGTTTTTGTTTCATTGCCTTGTATTGTCAGTTAAAAAGCGACTTAAAATACGATTAGTTTAATTACTTTAATTAGTATCTTTGGTGTTTAAAAGGAAATGTGACTTTTTCCCAGCTAAAATTATGACTTTTTATGGGACTGTTTCCTGTGACTTTATTACTGTTCACCATACATACAACGGTTTGAGGAACTGGCAGAGCTCTTACAGTTTCAGAGAGTCTATGAAATGACTCCATTTCATGAGCCTGTTCGACAGGGGATACGGACAAAAGCCCCACCGGACAAAAACCCCTAGGATAAAAACCCCAGGACAAAATCCCCACTGGACAAATACTCCACCGGGCAAAATCCCCTAGGGTAAAAACCCCAGGACAAAATCCCCACTGGACAAATACCCCACCGGACAAAATCCCCCAGGATAAAAACCCCAGGACAAAATCCCCACTGGACAAATACCCCACCAGACAAAATCCCCTAGGGTGAAATAGGAACCGAGTCTGTGTGGGTAGAAATCACGGAAGGAAGAGAAAAACATATCATGGGAGTGATTTACAGGTCCCCCAAGTCTTGGCAAGGAAGCAGCTCATCCCATATGGCAGGAAATGAGTAGGGCAGCAAAATATTACAACCTATGCATTATGGGGGATTTCAACTTCAGAAATATTGACTGGGACAACATTGTAGGTGACTATGAATCTGAAGACTTCCTAGACGCAGTACAGGACAATTTTTTGAAACAACTAATTACAGAACCTACGAGAGGTGACAATATATTAGACCTAGCATTAACAAATAAAGAAAATATTATCAGAGACATCACAGTAGGGGAAGAACTAGGTAACAGTGATCACAGAGAAATCAGGTTCACCCTGAATTGGGGAACGAAAAACAATGACAATATGGTAAGAGTCCCAAACTTTCGGTTGGCGGATTACACTGGTCAACATAAAAAAAAAATTCTCATGGTTCTGGATCAAAACAGTCCGATTCTGGTGTAATCGTATGTGCTGAACTCAATTATGACATTCGTATAGTTGTATCAGCCTCAGTTTTCCAGAATCAGTATATCTATATATTTAGTGTACCATGCTATTCATACAGTAATTCATATGCTCATTGGCTCCACTTAAGCAATTATTTTGTCCTGATTTGTGCTTTTTTGTTTGTTTCAGTTTGCTGATTCATGATATTGCATATCTACACCTGCATGACTTGTAATTACTCTGAAATTAACAAAACATGGAATGTCGCAAGTGTGTGAACGGTGCTGACAGTTTTTGCTACATATGTGGTGCCTTCACTCCTGGTAGCCTCAAGAAACCAATCACAAAAGCTGTTCGACTGAACTACAAAATTTACTTCAAATGTCACTTGGGTGACCAAGACAAGAAATGGGCACCTTATGTAGCCTGTAAGTCTTTTGTTAACCACCTGAGCGAGTAGATGTGTGGTAAACGAAGTACAGGAATGCCGTTTGCTGTACCAATGATATGGCGTGAACCTAAAGACCACAGTAGTGACTGCTACTTCTGTCTCACAAATATTAAGGGAATAAAAATCAAGACACGAGGCGAGGTACAGTACCTCAATATTGCTTCTGCAATCCGAACAGTACCGCACAGTGCTCAACTTCCAGTCCCAAATCCGCCGACTGAACAAGAATTGAGTGATTCCGATTCTACCTCTACGTCAATGGAAAACGACTACCAGGATGACTCTGAAAATACCAGGCCTAAACTATTTACTCAAGAAGTGCTTCATGATCTCATCAGGGACCTAAACTTGTCAAAGGAAAAGGCTGAAGTTTTGGGATCCAGACTAAAGCAGCGTAACCTGCTAGAAGATGGAGTGCATATCATTACAGCGCGTTACCGATAGACAGCTGTCTGCATTTTTCAAGATGGCAAACAACCTTTGTTATTGCGAGGACGCAGTATCTCTCATGCAACAACTCTGCAGGTCTAAAACATAAAAGACAGAGGATTGGAGGCTGTTTATAGACTCAGGAAAAGACTCTCTGAAAGCTGTTCTTTTACACAATGGCAATCGGCTTCCATCTGTCCCAATAGCACACGCAACAAAAATTACAGAGCTATGAAACAATGAAAATTCTGTTGGCCGCTTTAGAGTATGAGAAACACCAGTGGAAGATATGTGGCGATCTCAAAGTCATCAGTTTACTACT
Source organism: Homarus gammarus (assembly GCA_958450375.1). NCBI lineage: Eukaryota > Metazoa > Arthropoda > Malacostraca > Decapoda > Nephropidae > Homarus > Homarus gammarus. The sequence goes on from CAUDMG010000339.1 coordinate 31,231, forward strand.
GGGCCTTCAGAGTGGCTACACAAAGCACATGTGCTTTTTGTGCTGTGGAACAGCAGAGCTGATGCAGAGCACTATGTGAGAAAGGATTGGCCGACAAGACCAAGAGATGCGCCTGGAAGGTTTAACTGTGCTCACAATCCGCTTGCAGATCCAGAAAAGATATTTTTGCCTCCACTGTATCTAAAGCTCGGTTTGGGTAAAAATTTCATCAAAGCTATGGATCAATTCGGTGCTGGGACTCCATATTTATCTCAGAAACTAGGTGGTGTGGTTTCCGAAGCCAAGTTGAAAGCAGGTGTCTTGAATGGACCACAAATTCGTATACTAGTTAATGACAGCGAATTCACCAAAACATTGAACCCACTGGAGAAAATAGCATGGGAATCATTTGTCAATGTGTCAAAGAATTTTCTTGGAACTATCGTGCTGACAACTACAAAGAAATCATAACAACCATGCTTCAGAATTATCATGCATTGGGAGCAAGGATGTCCTTGAAATTGCATTTTTTCCACTCTCATATTGAATTTTTCCCAGGTAACCTTGGAGACGTTAGTGATGAACACGGCAAAAGATTTCATCAAGATATCGCCATAATGGAGAGCAGATATCAGGGACAATTCAGTCCTAACATGAAGGTACCTAGGTGAGGTCACCTGGGAATAGTCACGTCAGTCCCCAGTAGGACTGGGTGAGGTCATAGATGACAACAATTGATCATTACTACAATATATTCACTAGTATACTACGTAAAGTACCAGAACGAAATATACCATACAGAAAAATTAGGTCAAATAAGAATGAGCCAAGGTGGATGACCAGAAAACTTAAACATGACATAGGAATAAAGAAAGGAATATATAAGAAATTAAAGGGAGGGGAGGAGCAGCTCAGAAATCGGTATAATGAACTATCTAGGAACGTTAAGAAAAATTTAAGGAATGCAGAGAGACTATGAAATCAAAATAGCAAGAGAATCCAAGGCGAATCCCAAGGGATTTTTCTGAGTATATTGAACAAAGGTCAAGGACAGAGTTGGGCCTTTAAACTCAGGAGGGGAGAAGTGATAAATGGCAGTGAGAAATAAGCAAGGCATTGAACAGCTACTTGTTTTCAGTTTTCACATTAGAAATTCGCAATGAAATTCCAGAGGTGGAACTGATATTTAAGGAAAAAGAAGAAGAGAAATTAAAGAATATCACTATCAGAAAAGAGGAGGTTCTTAAGAGGATAAATAAACTAAAGAAAACAAAATCCCCAGGGCCGGATGAAATTTTTCCTCGAGTCTTGAAAGAGTGTAGGGAACAGATTAGCGGACCCCTCGTAAACTTATTTACAAAATAATTAGACACTGCAGTTGTGCCAGACTTGTGGAAACAGGCAAATGTAGTACCCTTATTCAAAAAGGGAGACACAGCATCAGCGTCAAAATACCGGCCGATCAGTTTGACGTCAGTAGTGGGGAAATTTCTTGAATCAATTATAGCAGATAGCAACCGATCGCATCTAGAGAAAAGCAAATTAATGTACGACTCTCAACATGGGTTTACAAAGGGAAAATCTTGTCTAACACATCTGCTAACGTTTTTTAGGAAAGTCTTCGAGGTAGTAGATAATGACGAAAATTACGATGTTATTTACTTAGACTTAAGCAAAGCATTTGACAGTACCGCATCAGAGGCTTCTGAGAAAAATTAAGGCAGATGGTATCGAGGGGAAAGTTTTAAATTGGATAAAATCATGGCTCTACGATAGAACGCAGATGGTTAGCGTAGATTGTGTTAAATCTGAGTGGGGCTGTGTAACCAGTGGGGTTCCCCAGGGGTCAGTACAAGGCCCACTCTTGTTCAAAATCTACATAAACGATTTAGATACTGGGATCAGCAGTGACATAAGCAAGTTTGCGGATGACCCCAAATAGGGCGGCAGATTAATTCAGGGCAGGATGCAAATGCACTACAGGAGGATCTAAATAAACTGCAGGGGTGGTCTGTAAAATGGCAAATAAAATTCAACACCAGCAAGTGCAGCATACTAAATATTGGAAGAACAAATACTCTCCATGTATACAGCCTTAACAACATCAACCTAGAGAAGTCTACTTGTGAAAGAGACCTAGGGGTACTTGTAAGCCCGGACCTACGGCCTAGAAAACAGTGCGTTAATGTTCGAAATAAGGCAAACACAGTATTGGGTCTTATACCTAGAAGTGTAAGTAACAAGAGTGCAGAGGTCTTATTGCAACTATATCTTGCGCTAGTCAGGCCACACCTCGATTATGCGGTTCAGTCCTGGTGCCCCTATTATAGAATGGATATAAATTCACTAGAGCAGGTGCAGCAAGAATGACAAAAATGATTCCGGGACTTTGAAACCTTCCATATCAGGATAGGCTAAAGAAACTTAACTTGCATTCCCTAGAATGACGAAGAGTGCGGGGAGATATGATAGAAGTATTCAAGTGGGTGAAAGGAATCAATAAAGGGGATGGAGATAAAGTTCTTATAATATCCAAGCAGGATAGGACTTGGAGCAACGGATTCAAGTTGGATAAGTTTAGGTTTAGGAGGGAGATGGGAAGAAACTGGTTCACAAATAGGGTGATGGACGAGTGGAACAAGCTTAGCAACTTTGTATTAAGTGCGGGAACTCTGGAAAGTTTCAAAAGGAAGCTAGATAGATTCATGGATGATAGAGAGTGGTAGTAACTTTCGACAGGAGCTGCCATGCACAGGGCAACCGGCCTATTGCAGACTCCTTATGCTGTAGGAGTACTGCCGTGAGCCGTGCGATTCCTGCCGTGTGCTGTGCGAGTTCTGTCGTGAGCCGTGTACTGTAGGAGTACTGCCGTGGGGCGTGTGCTGTAGGAGTACTGTCATAAGCCGTGTGGTGTAGGAGTACTACCGTGAGCCGTGTGCTGTAGAATACTGCCGTGAGCCATGTGCTGCAGAATACTGCCGTGGGCTGTAGGCCGTGAACCTGACAGATGACACTGTCCTGATAACGAGATCTGAGATTGCCGAGTTCCACGACAATTTAAATAGCGAGTTACTTAATGCACAAAGGCAGAACATACCATACACAAAACTCAGATCAGAACACAATGACCCTAAATGGATAAATAATTACTTAAAGAACATCATTGGGCAAAGGAAGGCTATAGGTAGAAGGATAAATTGTGGTGAAATTCACCTCCGGGATTATTATAGGGTATTGGCGAATAGGGTTAAAACCGAGATAAGGAAAGCCAAGAGGAATAATGAGGGAAGGATAGCAAGGGAGACGAAGACAAACCCCTAAGGATTCTACCAAATGTATCAAACTATAACACGAGAAAAGATTGGACCAATACGGTCAGACACCTGCGAGCTCACTGATAACGACAGAGAAATGAGCAATAATTTGAATAAATATTTTTCAAGTTTTCACCACTGAAAATTTAAACATGATGCCCAGGGCACCGACTTTATTCAGAGATAGTGAAGAAAACAAATTAAGCGAGATAGTATTGACTAAAACAATGGTAGTAAGCAAATAGACAAACTAAAGCCTAATAAGTTACCTGGTCCCAAGGAGATATTTGCCAGAGTATTAAAGGAATGTAAGGAAGAGCTTAGTATGCCCTCAGCAAAGTTGTTTAACATGTCCTTAAAAACAGGTGTAGTACCAGAATCCTGGAGGATAACGAATGTAATACCGATTTTCAATAAGGGGGATAGATCACTATCCTCTAACTACCGCCCAATCAGTCTAACATCAATAGTAGGCAAATTACTGGAAGCAATCATTTCAAACTCTCTTCGAAATCAACTGGAGAAGCCCCGATTGATCAATGATACCCAGCATGGCTTCACAAGCGGACGTTCATGTCTAACTAATCTATTAACATTCTTTTCATCAGTTTTCGAATCGGTGGACGAGGGGCACAATTATGATGTGGTATATCTCGACTTTAGCAAAGCCTTCGACAGAGTCCCCCACAAAAGACTAATCAGAAAGGTAGAAGCACATGGCATCAAAGGTAATATCCTAAAATGGATTAGGGCGTGGCTACAGGACAGGAAACAGCGAGTGAGCATTAATGGCACTAAGTCCCATTGGAGCAACGTCACAAGTGGAGTTCCCCAAGACTCAGTACTTGGACCATTATTCTATATTATATACTTAAACGACATAGATATCGGCATAGACAGAAACATAAGCAAATTTGCTGATGACACTAAAATAGGACGTGTTATTAAATCTGACGAGGACTGCACAAGACTACAGGAAGATCTAAAAGTTTTCGAATGGTCTGAAAAATGGCAGATGAAATTCAACGTGGACAAATGTAAAGTACTCAGTACAGGAGATGTAAACAGGGAAACCAGATGAACAACGATGCCATAGAGAAATCCGACTGCGAGAGAGATATTTAGGAGTAATGATAAGTAGGAACCTTAAGCCAAGTAAACAATGTGTTTTTGCTCATAACAAAGCTAATAAAGTACTTGGGTTCATACAAAGGAGTGTTAGTTACAAGACTAGCGAGGTCATCCTAAAACTGTATCTTGCTCTTGTGAGACCACACCTGGATAATGCAGTTCAGTTCTGGTCACCGTATTACAGAATGGATATAGAATCTTTGGAAAGAATTCAGAGGAGAATGACAAAACTAATCCCAGGCATTAGGAACCTTGAGTATAGAGACAGGTTAAACATCTTAATTTGCACTCCCTCGAGAGACGTAGGGCGAGGGGCGACCTGATAGGTGTACAAGTGGAAGGCAGGGCTAAACAAAGGGGACATTACAAAGGTACTCAAACTATCCAAAAATGAGCGAACTCGTAACAATGGTTTTAAATTAGACAAATTTAGATTTAGACGTGAAATAGGTAAACACTGGTTTGGAAACAGTAGTGGATGAATGGAACAAGTTACCAAATATCATCATTAACTCGAATACGCTGAATAGCTTCAAACATAGGTTGGATGCTTATATGAGCAATAGGGGTTGGGTGTAAACGGGACTGCCCAGTATGGGCCAATAGGCCAGCTGCAATTTCCTCCATTCTTATGTTCTTATGTTATGTGAATATTCGCCTTAATCATCAATGTTTTCAATGTGTACATGTTATATATTGCCAATAAACGACTGACAAATGTTTTTGTTTCATTGCCTTGTATTGGACGAGTGGAACAAGCTTAGCAACTTTGTAGTAAGTGTGGGAACGCTGGAAAGTTTCAAAAGGAGGCTAGATAGATTCATGGATGATGGAGAGTGGTAGTAGCTCTCGACAGGAGCTGCCATGCACAGGCCAACCGGCCTATTGCAGACTCCTTGTTTTCTTATGTTCTTATGTTTAATCAGTATCTGCGAGACTTCCGAGATATATGTTGATACAACAGGTTATAAGTAAAGTTATTAAAATATCTGTTGTTCGTTCGGATGAGCCATTCTCCTACTATTCTGCTTCCTTTTATGGTTTTAGAAAAGGGGTTTACCGATCATTGATAAATCACTAGGCAGTTTCATAAGTTACTTGTAAGAGGATTCAGAATCTCTTCAGTATCTATGATGTTTACAGGAAATGTAACTTTTTTTCTGCGAGTTTTACCCTGTGACTTTTTTACCTGGAATCAGGTGACCCAACCCTCTCACCTGGTTACAAATCATCTTTAGCACAAAATTATCCAGTTTGTACATACCATTACTCAAATTCACGTTGACAGATTCGGTATACATAAGAACATAAGGAGTCTGCAATAGACCGGTTGGCCTGTGCATGGCAGCTCCTGTCGAGAGATGCTACCACTCTCTATCATCCATGAATCTATCCAGCCTCCTTTTGAAACTTTCCAGCGTTCCAGCACTTACTACAAAGTTACTTAGCTTGTTCCACTCGTCCACCACCCTATTTGTGAACCAGTTCCTTCCTATCACCCTCCTAAATCTAAACTTATCCAACTTAAATCCCTTGCTCCGAGTCCTATCCTGCTCGGATACTTTAAGAACTTTATCTATATCCTTTATTGATTCCTTTCACCCACTTAAATACTTCTATCATATCTCCCCACACTCTTCGTCTTTCTAGGGAATGCAAGTTTAATTTCTTTAACCTATACTGGTATGGAAGGTATCTAAGTCCCGGAATCATTTTCGTCATTCTTCGCTGCACCGACTTTAGTGAATTGATTTCCATTCTATAATAAGGGCACCAGAACTGAACCGCATAATCGAGGTGCAACCTGACTAGCGCAAGATATAGTTGCAATAAGACCTCTGCACTCATATTACTTACACTTCTAGACATAAAACCCAATACTCTGTTTGCCTTATTTCGAACATTAACGCACTGTTTTCTAGGCCGTAGGTCCGGGCTTACAAGTACCCCTAGGTCTCTTTCACAAGTAGACTTCTCTAGGTTGATGTTGTTAAGGCTGTATACATGGAGAGTATTTGTTCTTCAAATATTTAGTATGCTGCACTTGCTGGTGTTGAATTTTATTTGCCATTTTACAGACCACCCCTGCAGTTTATTTAGATCCTCCTGTAGTGCATTTGCATCCTGCCCTGAATTAATCTGCCGCCCTATTTGGGGTCATCCGCAAACTTGCTTATGTCACTGCTGATCCCAGTATCTAAATCGTTTATGTAGATTTTGAACAAGAGTGGGCCTTGTACTGACCCCTGGGGAACCCCACTGGTTACACAGCCCCACTCAGATTTAACACAATCTACGCTAACCATCTGCGTTCTATCGTAGAGCCATGATTTTATCCAATTTAAAACTTTCCCCTCGATACCATCTGCCTTAATTTTTCTCAGAAGCCTCTGATGCGGTACTCTGTCAAATGCTTTGCTAAAGTCTAAGCAATTAACATCGTAATTTTCGTCATTATCTACTACCTCGAAGACTTTCCTAAAAAACGTCAGCAGGTTATTAGACAAGATTTTCCCTTTGTAAACCAATGTTGTCGTAGATTAATTTGCTTTTCTCTAAATGCGATCGGATGCTATCTGCTATAACCGATTCAAGAAATTTCCCCACTACTGACGTCAAACTGATCGGCCGGTAATTTGACGCTGATGCTCTGTCTCCCTTTTTGAATATGGGTACCACATTTGCCTGCTTCCACAAGTCTGGCACAACTCCCGTGTCTAATGATTTTGTAAATATATTTACGAGGGGTCCACTAATCTGTTCCCTACACTCTTTCAAGACTCAAGGGAAAATTTCATCCAGCCCTGGGGATTTTGTCTTTAATTTATTTATCCTTTTAAGAACATCCACTTTTCTGATAGTGATATTCTTTAATTTCTCTTCTTCCTTTCCCCAAAATATCAGTTTCACCTCTGGAATTTCCTCGCGAATTTCTTCTGTGAAAACTGATAAGAATTAGCTGTTCAATGCTTGGCTTATTTCTTCACTGCCATTTACCAATTCCCCCCCCTCCCTGACTTTCAAGGCCCAACTTTGTCCTTGACCTTTGTTCTATATACCCAGAAAAATTTCTTGGGATTCTCCTTGGATTCTCTTGCTATTTTCATTTCATAGTCTTTTTGCTTTCCTTACATTTTCCTTAACATTCCTAGATAGTTCACTATACCCATTTCAGAGCTGCTCCTCCCCTCCCTTTAATTTCTTATAAATTCCTTTCTTTAGTCCTAATTCATGTTTAAGTTTTCTGGTCAACCACCTTGGCTCATTTTTATTTGACCTAATTTTTCTGTATGGTATATTTTGTTCTTGTACTTTATGTAGTATACTAGTGAATATATTATAGTAATGATCAATTGTTGTGTCATCTATGACCTCACCCATTCCTACTGGGGACTGACGTGACTGTTCCCAGGTGACCTCACCTAGGTACCTTCTTAACCCCTGATAATCCGCCAACCGAAGTTTGGGACTCTTACCATATTGTCATTGTTATTCGTTTCCTATTTTAGGGCGAAACTGATTTCTCTGTGATCACTGCTACCTAGTTCTTCCCCTGCTGTGATATCTCTGATAATATTTTCATTATTTGTTAATACTAGGTCTAATATATTGTCACCTCTGGTAGGTTCTGAAATTAGTGGTTTCAAAAAATTGTCCTGTATTGCGTCTTGGAAATCTTCAGATTCATAGTCACCTACAGATTCCACCACTCCCTGGCTGCATATATATATGCTTGGAGAAGGTCGTGCCGTTGTGCTCCCGCTAGAGACCAAGGAAAATGGCCGCTTTGGATCGTTGTGCCGTGGGGGAAGAGGAGGGGAGTGTGGGGAAGGACGACCTCCTTGCCACGCTGTTAAGGCAGCTGGGGCAGTTGAGGAGTGAGGTTGACACTCTAAAGGGGGAAAATGAAGCCCTCAGGACGGAACTCCTTCAGGTAGGAGTCCTGCCTAGCAGGACACCTGCGAAGGAGGAGCAGGCGTGGAGAGTGGTTGTCTCCAAGGGGACTAGGGTCAGGCTTAGGAAAGCTGACCAGGGTGTGGAGTGCAGTAACCCTTACCAGGTGCTGCAGGAAGCTGGAGAGGAAGAGAAGAGGCAGGACGGTATGGATCAAGGAGAGGAAAGGGCAGTTGTACAAACCCTGCCCACAGGTAAGGTCGTGGTAGTTGGTGACAGCCAGGTGAGGTTTACGGATAGGGCTTTTTGTGCGAGATAGGAAACGTAGGACTAGGGTATGTTTTCCTGGGGCTGGGATAGGGCATGTAGCCGAGAGGTTAGACAGAGTTTTGTCAGGGGAGGGTACCAATCCAGTAGTGTGTCTTAGTGTGGCAGGAAACGACATAGGTAAGGTTAGGAGTGAGGAACTTTTCAAGAGGTATAGGGAGGCGCTGGGGAAAATTAGAGATAGGGGAGGGATCCCGATAGTATGTGGTGTCTTGCCTAGAAGAGGGGCTGGTCGTGAATGGCTGTCCAGGGCAATTGCTATAAATTGCCGACTGGAAAAACATTGTGCAAACAATGGTTGGGCATTCATTGATGACTGGCAACGATTTTATGGCAACGACTACCTGTACTGTCGCGACGGAGTACACTTGTCTCGTGAGGGGGTAAAGACGTTGTCTGCATCCCTGGAGCGTGAAATTGTCACTCGGAAGAGGGGGTTTCGCCAGTAGAGAGGGGTCAGGGAAAATGGGAGTCAAAAAACAAGCAGGTCCTGGGAAGTAGTGAAACAGAAGTAGATAATGCCGAAAATATAGTTAGTCATAATAACAAACATCAAAATAATAAATGTAAAACAGATAGAAACGGAAGAAATATATTGAGTGTTTATTATACTAATAGTAGAAGCTTGTGTAACAAAATGGACCAGCTCAGGGCCATTGTTAGTAAAGAGAACATAGATATAATTGCAATAACGGAAACATGGATAAATTCAAACAGCAAACATTTTTTAGCAGAATTTCATATTCCAGGATATAACCTATTTAAATTTGACAGAGTAGGAAGGAGAGGTGGCGGTGTAGCAGTGTATATCAGGGTGTCATTAAAACGCTGCAATAAATCAAACATTAAAACAAATAGCGACAATGAAAGTATTTGGGTAGAGATTGGTGAGGGCAGTGAATCCGTAGTCATTGGTGTTATATATAGACCACCTAATTTGAGTAGGAACGATGGTAAATTGCTATGGGAGGAAATAAAGAAGGCATCTGATAGAAACAATGTATGTATTCTAGGCGATTTCAACTTTTCAGGCATAGATTGGAAAAATCAACTTAGCGATAATGAATCTGAAGATTTTCTAGACGCAGTACAAGATAGTTTTTTATATCAATTCATAAACTCGCCCACTAGAGGAAATAATATCCTCGATTTAGTTCTAAGTAATAATGAAGATCTTGTAAAAGATGTTGGGATTGGAGACGAACTAGGAAACAGTGATCATAAAGCCATATATTTTAACATAATATGGGATGGCAGGAAGAAGGAAAATTCGGCCTTGATCCCGGATTTTAGGAAGGCTAATTACGGTAGCTTAAGGAGAGACCTAAGGGATGACCCTATGGTCAAAAGATTAATCCCCCCCACACCTCCGGAAACTGTCAACTTAGGACGGGATAACCCTGAATTTAATTTAGCAGCTACTTATGAACAATTTATTGCGACAATCAATAATGCTCAAAATAAACACATCCCTAAAAGAAAATTCAGATCGATACGGAACCAACCAAAATGGATGAATAATAGACTCTTAGATCTTCTAGGGAAAAAGAAAGGAGTATATAGAAAAGTTAAGAAAGGCGAAAATCACTTACTTGGTTACTATCAGAACCTAACAAGACAGGTAAAAACAGAAATTAGGAAAGCAAAGAGAAATTATGAAATCAAGATAGCAAACGAATCGAAAAATAACCCCATTTTCGCTCCGTATTCACAAATGAAAACCTAGCACAGTTTCCAGAAGTTCATAAGGTATATAACAACAGTATAGAAAATATGTTGATGAATATCAATATTACTAGTAACGATGTGCTTAAAGTAATTAACAAACTGAAGCCTCATAAATCGCCTGGTCCAGACGAGGTATATGCTAGAATATTAAAAGAATGTAGAGATGAGTTGAGTAATCCATTAGCAGTTTTATTTAATAAGTCGTTAGAATCGGGCCTAGTGCCAGAAGCTTGGAAACTTGCAAATGTAGTTCCGATTTTCAAAAAGGGTGATAAATCAATTGCATCAAATTACCGTCCCATTAGTCTCACGTCAATCATAGGCAAGTTGCTAGAGTCAATTATTGCTACAAAAATCAGAAGCCACCTTGAAACATTCAACTTAATTCATTCTTCTCAGCACGGGTTCACCCAGGGACGTTCTTGTCTCACAAATTTGCTTAGCTTTTTCTCAGAAGTATATGAAGCGGTAGATAATGATAAGTCATATGATATAATTTATTTAGATTTCAGTAAAGCATTCGATAGAGTCCCTCATGAGAGATTGATAAGGAAGGTAGAAGCACATGGAATAGGTGGATCATTATTAAAATGGATTAGGTCATGGTTAACTGGTAGGAAGCAAAGAGTCAGCATAAATGGATTAAAGTCAGACTGGGGTGCGGTCAAAAGCGGAGTTCCCCAGGGATCTGTATTGGGCCCTCTGCTGTTTGTTATATTCATTAATGATCTTGATTTAGACATAACTAGTAGGATTAGTAAATTTGCAGATGATACCAAAATGGGGAGAGTGATAAATTCAGACAGTGACTTTGAACACCTTCAAAGAGATCTAGATACCCTACATGAGTGGTCAGTAGACTGGCAAATGAATTTTAATACTGATAAATGCAAGGTACTAAAGATAGGGAAGACGAATACAAACGTTTAGTATAAACTAGGTAACACGGAAATAGAAAACTCAGTTTGTGAAAAAGATCTAGGTGTATTTGTTAGCAACGACTTGAAACCTAGAAAACAATGTATTAGCGTTCGCAACAAGGCAAACAGGATTCTAGGGTTCATATCTAGGTCTGTGAGTAACAGAACTGCTGACGTTATCTTGAAACTTTACCTAGCATTAGTGAGGCCACACATGGATTATGCGGTTCAGTTCTGGAGTCCTTATTATAGAATGGACATAGATTCTTTGGAGAGAGTACAAAGAAGAATGACAAAAATGATCCATAATATTAGAAACCTTACATATGAAGAAAGACTGAAAAGCTTAGGCTTGCATTCATTAGAGAGGCGTAGAGTTAGGGGAGATATGATAGAGGTGTACAAGTGGGTGAGTGGGATTAACAAGGGTAAAATGGAAGATGTTCTGAAGCTCAGTAATAACGAAATAACTAGAACAAATGGCTTTAAATTAGATAAATTCCGATTCAGAAAGGATATAGGCAAGCACTGGTTTGGTAATAGAGTTGTGGATATGTGGAATAGGCGACCGAGTGCTATAGTAGGATCGGGGACGCTAGGGAGCTTCAAGACGAAGTTGGATAGGCACATGGAAGTGCTGGGATGGGTGTGAAAGGGATCTGCCCTGTATGGGCCAGTCGGCCTCCTGCAGTATCCCACGTTCTTATGTTCTTATGTAATGTTTTCCCAGTCAATATTTCTGAAGTTGAAATCCCCATAATGCACAGGATGTTATATTTTGCTGCCCTATTCATTTCCTGCCATATGGGCTGAGCTGCTACTTTCCCAAGACTTGGGGGCCTGTAAATCACTCCCATAATTAGTTTTTCTCTTCCTTCCATGATTTCTACCTATACAGACTCGCTTCCTATTTCACCCTTTATTGAATTATTAATACAACATTTCAATGTATCCCTGACGAAGAGTGCAACCCCTCCCCCTTTCCTAACTTCCCTGTCCTTGTGAAAAAGGTTGTACCCTTCTATGCGGTACTGTGATAAAAAAATTTTGCTCACCGGATTCATCCAAGTTTCGGTGATTGCTATGATGTCTACATTCTCGGTACATGCAACCGCTCTCAGCAAGTCTATTTTATTTCTAACGCTCCTGCTGTTTGTATAGTATACATTTAAACCTACCCTTCCCTGGTCCTGTTTTACCTGTCGAATATCAAATTGCAGGTTACAAATTATTCCATACCGATAGGCAGATTAGGAAAGGAGGCGGGGTAGCAATCTATGTCAGGGATAATCTGAAGTGTGAAATAAATTAGGAAATAAAAACCGAGCGGAATACAGAAACAATTTGGTTAGAATTAATCGATGGTAGGGAAAATTATTCACAGGAGTAATATATAGACCTCGCAATCTTGATATTGTTAATGAGCGACATAACTGGGATGAAATGCGCAGGGCTTCCATACACAACAAAGTCTGTATAGTAGGCGACTTTAACTTTGGCCAAATAGATTGGATTGACCTTACGGATAACTCAGAATCAGAGGATTTTCTTGAAACAATCCAGTACTGTTTCCTAAGTCAACATATAACCGAACCCACCCGGGGTGGTAATATATTCGATCTAGTTCTGTCGAACAGAGAAAACCTCATTAGTCATGTCGAGGTAGGGAACGAACTTGCAAACAGCGATCACAAAGAAATTAGATTCCAGTTAGATTTTCAGGGCAGCCGTTAGGAAAATTCCACAAAAGTCCTATATTTCAGAAGGGCAAACTTTGATAGTTTGAAGAGGCAGTTGAGAGAAGGGGTATCACACTTGGGGGCGAACTACTTGGACCTGACAATTGAAACCGACCTGATAACGATATCTGAGGTTGCCGAGTTCCACAACAAATTAAATAATGAGTTACTTAATGCACAAAGGCAGAACATTCCATACAAAAAACTCAGATCAAACAACAATGACCCTAAATGGATAAATAATTATTTAAAGAACATTATTGGTCAAAGGAAGGCTATAGGTAGGAGGATAATTCGTGGCAAAATTTACCTAAGGGATTATTATAAGGTATTGGCTGGTCGGGTTAAGACCGAGATAAGGAAAGCAAAGAGGAATAATGAGCTGAGGATAGCAAGGGAGGCGAAGACAAATCCCAAGGGATTCTATCAAATGTATCAAACTAAAACACGAGAAAAGACTGGGCCAATACAGTCAGATACCAACGAGCTAGCTGATAACGATGGAGAAATGAGCAATAATATGAATAAATATTTTTCAACAGTCTTAAAAAATTTAAATATGATACCCGAGGCACCGACTCTATTCAGAGATAGTGAAGAAAACAAATGAAGCGCGATAGTAGTGCTCGTAACGAGGTTAGTAAGCAAATAGACAAACTAAGGCCTAATAAGTCACCTGGTCTTGATGAGATATTTGCCAGAGTATTAAAGGAATGTAAGGAAGAGCTTAGTATGCTCTTAGCAAAGTTGTTTAACTTGTCCTTAAAAGCAGGTGTTGCACCAGAATCCTGGAGGATAGCGAATGTTATATCGATTTTCAAGAAGGGCGATATATGACTATCCTCTAACTACCGTCCAATTAGTCGAACATCAATTGTCGGCAAATTACTGGAATCAATCATTTCAAACTCTATTCGAAACCACCTGGAGAAGCACAAATTGATCAGTGATTCCCAGCATAGCTTCACAAGCGGGCGTTCATGTCTAACTGATCTATTAACATTCTTTTCATCAGTTTTAGAATCGGTGGACGAGGGGTGTGTCATACGGAGGCGACTTTTTTTTTTTTTGAGTTTGAAAAATCGGCCCATGGTATTAATGATGTAGTTCTATGTGCAGAATCATGTGATATCTTCAGATTTTAAAAGTTTTCATTTTTTGCTAGGTAAATTTTAACTTGAAATCTTATGAAAATTCAGTATTCCCACACTTTTACCAACACCACTAAATAGCTTATTTAAAGTAAAGTAAATGTATCAGGTTAATTTATTGGGATGAAAATGATCCAGAATAGTGAAACGAATGATCTTGACACATATATTAAATTTAATATTCCTTTAGAAAACAAAATCATCAAATACAAAAACCGGTTTTACTACTTCGACCCGGTGTTGCTGCACACCATAGAGAACATGTCTTTCTTGCTTCTGTTTCTACTCATCACCTCCCTGCTGACCACCTGAGCTCGGATGTAGCCTTCCCTCCTCTCCTGGCTGTACACGTGACTGTTGGCCTCGCTCACTTGCTGTACACAACGCTCTATACTCTGGGTGTGCGAGGGCCAGGCAGGGACATGCATGGGTTGTCCAGGAAAGCTCTGACTTGAACAGTGGTGAGGCTGCAGGTAAGAGGGGGCTCACTGCCAGCCTGGATGTTATCCAGATCTATGAGATCAGTGAGGGTCTTGGCACCTAGATTGACTTCAGGAGTCTTCCTGACCCTGAAGGAATCGTCACCAACTGAATCGTCATGCCCAGATCCTCTCATAAGTCTCATATCCAAGATCTTTTTGACTGCCACTCTTCTCTCCTCCTCATCCTTACTGCAGAGCATTGTCTGCAGAACTGCCTCGGGATGAGCATACCAGGAAGATCTCCTCACAGTCTGCTCCACAATCTGAACAACCTTCCTTGGCTGACTCCTCAGGAGCTCAAGCTGGAAGAGAACATGCCTCGGACCTTCGGAGAACGATGACTTGACCTTGGTGTTGAACCAATTTGGCAAGTAGACACTCACGATGAATTGGACAATAAGTCTCAGGTTGTGAAGCTGGTTCCCTTTCAGTTTATGATGAGCGACCCAAATTCTGCAGAACCTGAGAGCCGTTGTGAGCCACCTAGAATGTGAGACTGGACCTATCGGCAGGTCAGCAAGTCTATCAGGCATGACCCCAGTTTTGATGGCACTGCAAATCATGTAACCATAGTACTGGTCAGTACTCAGGTCGTCAATGACAGTATGTGCACGCTCAACGAGTGGAGGGCCAACTGTGATTTTTTCAAAGCTCGGATTTATTTCTAACTCATTGGCAGTCCAGCATCTTGCCAAGAGGACCAGACCACCTGTTGTTTGAAAGAGTCTTGCCATCCAGCTCCTGGATCAGATGTCTGAGTGGCAACTCGTTGGTGTGGAGGTCACAAACAATCCAGACCACCTTCCTCCCAATCTTCCGCTCTATCCACTGTATGACCCCCCCTTGCCACCCTGTGTTCGTGTTGGTGCTGTCCCCTCCAATGGCCTGCAGGGTCTGGTCTACGTTCCTCTCTCTCAGCCAGTTCACAATATTATCTGCCACTATCTCAGCTGGTTTCCTGATGTCATCTTTCTCTGGAGTGAAATGCCACAAATACTTCCCTCCTGGTTCACTGCAGCAGGAGTAGTGTTCCTCCTTCACCATGGCAGGGAACAACTTGTCAGAATCTCCAACTTTCATGAACACTTTAGTGTCATCCCTTCTCCCATCAAAGAACAAACAATTGATTCCATTTTCTCTTATCCCTTTATCAAACTCCTCTTCTAGGTTACTGACAAGTTTCTCCTGAGCTCTCCTTACTTTGTTATGATCTATCACCAGGTGAACATCATCAGGTGTTATCAAACCACCGTCAATCCAGGCAGCTGTTGCTATCTCTGCAGTTTCTCTGAGACCAGTGTGGTGTCGCATGCTGGCCAGAGCTATGCTCGGGATATCTTTCCTATTTCGAATGTTATGCCTGGAAGGTTTGGGATCATTATTTTCTGGGTTAGGGACACAGTCACCATTCTCCTGGTCAGCACTCGGATCAGCCATGGGGAAGTCATTAAACTCTGAATCAGCTTGACTCCAATCATCGGCCTTTTTTACCTCACCCTGGGCCTTCTCAAGTCTCTTTTCCTCGGCAACTCTTCTCCTCTTCTGTCTCTCTGTGGCAGCCTCCTGTCTCTTGGACTCCGGAATATCTTGGCTAGAAATCATGAGAGCCCCTATACTGCCAGTCTTCTCTCTCTGTGCTTTGACAAATGCCAGTTCGATCACAGGAATCTTCAGTTCACGCTTGCAAATACAGGAGATGTGGGCCTCGGATTTACAGTCACGATCGCATCCAAACTCAGGACAGAGAACAATTGGGCACTTGCAAGTAATTATGTCAAATAACTGGTTCAGTTGCTTGGCAAAGCTGTCCTTAACTGCAAGTTTTCCTCTCCCAAGAGAGATATCTCTTGCCTTTTCCCAACTGGCTAGCAGTCTCTCACTAATCTTCTTCTGACTTGTTATGACTGGAGGCTTAAACTGAGCGTTAGCCAGAGTGTACTGTGCCAAGACAGCTTTGGTCATATCACTGGCAATGTCTTTGTTTGTGTAAGTTCTTTGGTTCTTTTCACTGATTTGCCTGATTAAAACACCGTATCTCAAAGCATCTCTCAATGTAGGCAACTCCGACTTCAGGAGCTCTCTCCCAGACCCAAGATAGCGACTGAGATGGCTGGATTTTTGGTTCCTCGTCCTGACACAAGCAGCCATCGCAAATATTATCAACTTATAAATGCATCAGAATCTGAAACAGAAAAAAATATTGTTAGTTGGGTTGTTAAAGAATGAAGTCAGAAAGCAATGTTTACTATTTAATTGTAATGCACTAATGCAGCTGTACGTTCGATTTTCGATAAATTTCACGCTATAATTTACCTAGCAAAAGGTTGCAAAATATTGAAACTGAAATTATTTTCTGTTTATATACACTAAAATCTACCAAAAAAGTGATGGGCCATTAGTTTTAGTTGATCTTCCCTCCTATGACACACCCTAATGTGGTATATCTCGATTTTAGCAAAGCCTTCGACCGAGTCCCCCACGAAAGACTAATAAGAAAGGTAGAAGCACATGGCATTAAAGGTAATATTCTAAAATGGATTAAGGCATGGTTGCAGGACAGGAAACAGTGAGTGAGCATTAATGGCACTAAATTCCATTGGAGCAACGTCACTATTGGAGTTCCCCAAGGCTCAGCACTTGGACCATTATTATTTATTATATATATAGACGACATAGATATCGGCATAGACAGCAACATTAGTAAATTTGCTGATGACACTAAAATAGGACGCGAAATTAAATCCACCGAGGACTCCGCAAAACAATGGGAAGATCTAGACAAATTTTTCGAATGGTCTGAAAAATGGCAGATGAAATTCAATGTGGACAAATGTTAAGTACTCAGTATAGGAGACGTAAACAGGGAAACCAGTTACCAGATGAACAACGATGCCATTGAGAAATCAGAATGCGAGAGAGATCTAGGAGTAATGATAAGTAGGAATCTTAAATAAGCAATGTGTTTTTGCTCGTAACAAAGCTAATAAAGTACTTGGGTTCACACAAAGGAGTGTTAGTTACAAGACTGGCGAAGTCATCCTTAAACTGTATCTTGCGATTGTGAGACCTTGAGTACAGAGACAGGTTAAAGCGTGTTAATTTGCACTCCCTCTAGAGATGATAGGTGTATAAATGGAAGTCAGGGCTAAACAAAGGGGGCATTACAAAGGGACTCAAACTATCCAACCAGGAGCGAACTCGTAACAATGGTCTTAAATTAGACAAATTTAGATTTAGGCGCGAAATTGGTAAACACTGGTTTTGAAACAGTGTAAGGGCGGAAACGATCCTTCGGCTGGTTACCGCTGCTAACTCGCTTGTTTGCTGGTGCAGACGACCCTTGGGCGGTTGGACAGAGGTGAGAACGGCAGCGACTATCTGGTTCACCGGCAGATTCATCCCAGCCTCCATACAGTCAGTATCTAGCTTCCCTGCTGTCCATCAAATTCTGGCTGTGGTCTCATCATAGGTCCTGGACTCGTGGGCTGTGTTCCCAGACCTTCACCTATCAACTGTCAACTCTCTGGTTATCTACCACTACCGCATACCACGACCGTCAATACATCTCCTTCCGTCTGTGCCTCGGTGTTCTGCCATTGCAAGACGTCGCTCGAGTGTGGGACGCTTCCCTACCCTGAGTGTGCATCACTGTGTTCCAGAACCTTCCCCCAGGGCCACTGCCGTAGGAAATATTTGTTCACTGTTTGATTCTATGATTGTTTGATTCCATTAATTGCTGACTCCCTTTATTGTTCGATTCTATCAATTGTTGACTCCATTTAATTGTTTGATTCCATTAATTGCTGACTCCCATTATTTGTTTGATTCCTTTAATTGTTTGCTTCCATTAATTGTTGACTGCCTTAATTGTTTGACTCCCGGAATTATTTGTTTTTGTTCAGTGGCTTCAGAGTTTTGCGTTATATTTTTATAGTAAAGAGACGCCAATCTCAAACGGCTGTTTGTTATTCCTCGGAAAACCATGGTCCTTGACTTTCCTTTATTAAGATCCTGATTAGCCTTTACAAACAGTAGTGGATGAATGGAACAAGTAACCAAATATCATCATTAACTCGAATACACTGGATAGCTTCAAACATAGGTTGGATGCTTATACGAGCAATAGGGGTTGGGTGTAAATGGGACTGCCCAGTATGGGCCAATAGGCCCACTGAAGTTTCCTCCATTCTTATGTTCTTGTCCTGAGTAACCAATTTACCTCCCCCAGACCTGCTTGTTTTTTGACTCCCACTTTCCCCGACCTCCCTCTACTGGCGAAATCCACCCTTTGGAGTGACAATTTCACGCTCCAGGGATACAGACAACGTCTTCATCCCCGCACGAGACAAGTGTACTCCGTCACGACTGTACAGGTATTCGTTGCCAGCTTTCAATGAATATTTAATGAGACTGGATTCTACAATGTTCCTACTGACAATTAAATACGTGGCACACCCAGGGGATTTTCTTGTTTGCCAGGAACCCCCCCCCCCCCTCCAGGAACTGCATGGTGCGACCAACCCATACCTGACGACACCTTAGTAACACGAAGGTTGGGTCAGCTTACCTCTCACCCCACGCCACGGTAACTTTCACCACCTCTGCCATTCCCATGCACCTGAATGCACTTAATATACAGCAGTATAGTGCAATAAATTCATGTATTTTGAAATTGTGTAAATAAAATTATTTTTTTTTTGTCTACTATTATCCAATAATATAAGTCTATATACAAAGATTGGGATGCTAAATTAAACCGTCTTCAACCTCGGACTATTTCCTAAGATTAGTGCAAATGGCGTCAAATATTGGTCAGATTTCTTAAAGAAATCCATATACAAATTGCTTAATACTGGTGAAACCCATTGCCATACCAAATTTTTTAGCATAATATTCTCCATTGAATTCAAATTTACAATCCTGAATACAGTATAAGCTCGATGAAATCATCTTTCGAGACGGGCAATGAAATATTATCCAGGGAATCTGTGAGGAATTCCAGTGAATCATCAACTGGGACACTTGCTGTCCCCACGGGGACTTGATCTCACTCTCCTCTACTGTATATATTAGCCCTGTCTAATATTACTCCTTAGTCTGTACTCACCCCCGAAGATGTGAATCATACGAAAGCACTTGGGAACTACGTGTTTTCTTGTTTCCTTGGATCACGCGCACTTAGTGATTTACTTGCATATACATAAGAATCGCTCCTCTGTCGTAATTAGTTCGATATTCAGTTTGTTTCTCTATGATCGAACCACATGCTTAGTGTATAAAAACGGCGGTGCCGGCCTGGCGGTAGCTTCAGGGAAATGACGTAAGCCGCCTCCAGTTTCTTATATCTCCTTGGTTTCACGCACCTCTGTTGTACATTATATAATTGGCCTGCACCGAGTTTGGTTAGTTCCTTCCATACATAATTTTCAAGAATCGTTTCCACCTTTGGCCCGGGGTAGCTGTAGCTCGCGTCCGTAATCAGGATGGTATAAAAGCCGACTGATTTTCCCTTTCCTGAACCAGCCAATCAAAACCAGTTGGTGACGTCACAATGGTGTGGGCTGCACTCGGACGACACCGTTGAACTACCTAACTACTTTACAGGAAAGGTTACCGTGTTCATTCACCCTCAAGCATTCCCTAAATGATTCAAATTACTCTTTCAAGACAAGACTTGACCAACACTGGAGAGGGTTCAGGTACATTCAGGAGCCGGTGCATGTCATTGCCCAGTATTTGCCAACAGTGCGTAACAAAGACGTGACCGATCGCCCGGGCGGCTAGCGAGCCGATCTTTTGGTGAAGAAGTTAAATGAAAAGGAAAAGTAATCAGAGACGTGACCGATCGCCCATGCTGGCTATCGAGCCGATCAGTGGCGAAGAGGATAAAAGTAAAAGTATGAACCTCTGTCATCCGAGGCAGTGAGAAGTGATACCACCCTCAGTGTCAAGACCTGACTGAATTACTCAGAATAGGCAAACTGTACTCCAAGCTCTGTCAATAAATTTGTTAAACTAAAAGCTGTGTAAACAATGACCTTTATAACCACACCCTGAAAAATACAGTGGACTTAGCAAATGCTGCAGCTTCTGAGAATGGAGGGGGGCCGGAGTTACTACTAAGAACAGAGACGTTACCGAGAACAAATTCTGGCTTGAATGTCATACAAACTAATACTAACACGTCCCTTGATAAGAGAGAGGAGTTTGAAACACTCCTGAAGGTACACCATCCCGATATTGTAGGAGTTGAAGAACTGTTGTACAAGAACAGGAGAATCGACCCAGAGGAATGTGGGTTCAGTATTGTTGGACATGACTCATTTACGAACCTTTTACAAGAAACTTGCAAAAGGGGTGTGGTTATCTTTGCTAGGCAAGACCTTAGAGCCAGCCAGGCTTTTAATTTTGATTTTGCCGCTTACAGCAGCTACTTTATTGTGCACCCCATACTCATCCTGTGACCCGTAGCGCAAAAGGATTACAGAGTAGAGTTTACAACGGGTCATAATAATTAATCCCCGTTGTCAGGATATTATGGCATTGAATGTTACACAGTATTTCAATTATACTATTTGTTTAGTTCTATACATAAAGGGTAACTTATTCACAAATGCGTGAGTACAGGCATGTGAGACAGTATGTCTGGACTCACACTTTGTTATTCACATATACGTGAGAAGTATTCAAGCACATTGCGTATTTGGTTCTGTACATGAGAACTAATATAGTTATTGTTAGGTTCTGAATAATAAGTTCTATATACAGGAGAGAACACAAACACCTGTATAGTTTTGTAGGTTCGGTTTACTGGATAAGAGTATGTACACAAAGGAGAGCAGCGGTCTCCCTTACCAAGGCTCCTTGTCAACTGCTATAGGCGACGTATGGCAAGTGATACATTAGCAGCTTCCATACGTCGCCAGGCACATTAATTAAGCATGTGGGATATGGTAATAACATTGCCACACGCTGCTAGCTAGGCTTCAAGTTGTTTGGGATTACTGGCCTCTTCGCCGTTAGGCTATTTCGGCCGAAGCTGATTGGTTGGACTTCTTTTTTCTCTTTGTTCTTCTTTTAGTTTTTACTTTCCATTCTTCTTCGTGTTCTTCGTCTTCTTCTTTTTGGTCTTGTTCTGTCTGGTCTTCTATGATAATATTATCAGGTTCTTCGTTGTTCATATCTTGATTGTTCTTTTCTTGTTCGTTTTTGTCTTGTTTGTTCTTTTCTTGTTTGTTTCGGTCTTGGTTGTTTTTTTCTAGAGTCTTGACTGCAAGGAGGGCCTCCTTGTAAGTCAATTTTTCCATAGCCCGGAGCCTGGCCACCCTGCACTCCTCCCTCCACTTGGGACAAAGTCGGTCGGAGGAGGAGTGAGGGCCACCACAAGCCGCGCACTTCTTAACGGCCGCCTGGCAGTCAACGTCGGTGTGGCCGGGTGCCCCGCAGCTTGAGCACACCACGCGAGCACGACACTTCCTCGCCAGATGGCCATATTTCTGGCAATTGTAGCAGCGAGTGGGTTTTTGCTGTTGAGGTTTTACTGGGATTTTCTCCCAACCCAGTATAACGGAGCTAGGAAGTTTCCCAGGAAAACCAACCAGGGCAGTTGTGCTGGTCAGCTTCCTAAGAACTGAGAGCTGATCTCCAATCAGCTCGCCAAGTTCGTCTCTCTCGAGATACTCAATTTCAGAGTGGGAAATGACTCCCAAAACTAAGTTATCCTGAAGTAAGGCGTCAAACATGACGTCGACTCCATTGATAATCGTTCGGTAGGGTAATTTGTGGGCCTGCCCCCATTCCTCGAACGTGATGACAAGGGTACCACCGCTACTCCGGACGACCCCTGTCACCCCCTTTAGTCCGATGTGGTCAAAAAAATCTTTTATAACAAGAAGATTGAGTTTCTTGCGCGAAGGGTGCTCGACCGGAATCAGTCTCACAACCTTCGCCTGGGCTAGGGTGATCATGATCATGGTCACGCGGTACCTCGGGGGGAAGGAGCGGGGAGCCGGGAGAACCTACCTCGCCGAGGTTCAGGTCTCAAGTGTAGCTAGGCTGAATAAATAATACATAAATGGAGCACATACATAATATACATACATGACATATAATCCAGCATACATAATATACATACACCTCCCTCCCCCCTATACGCTCATAGCAAAGTCTTGAGCGGACCTTTTCTTTTGGATCCGTTCTGAGCGTCGAGGGACTTCATCACTGGGAAGGGTATGGGACTCAACACTGGTGGCGGGGCCAGCAGAAGGCATTGTTACGGGTCGGAGAAAACGGCGGTTCCTCCACCACACACGACCACTGGGTAACCGCACCTGGTAGTCCCGTGACCTGCCGAGACCCATGACTACGCCTACTTTGTCCCAACGTAGGGAGGTCGGGTCCTGAACACGGACTTGGGTGCCGACACTCAACCTGGGGAGAGAACGGGCGTGGTCATTGTAGCGGGCGACGACGTCCTGAACACGTTCGGCGGCTCGGCGGTCACAATCCTCTGTCTTGGCCTGCCACTCCTTGGAGAAGGATTGAGGGTGAGCAGGGACACAAGAACGAAGGGGGCGTCCACACAAAACCTGGGCAGGGGAGCGTCCGGTGTAGTTAGGTGTGTTGCGGAGTTCAAGAAGACCCCTGTCGAAGGCCTCGCAGTCAATGTTCCCAGAAGGGGCCACCTTAAGGATGAGGTGCTTCAGGGATTTGACAGCAGCCTCAGCGTGGCCGTTGGACTGCGGGTAATGGGGCGATGACAACACATGCCGGACTCCCCATCGGTCAAGGAACGCAGCAAAGTCCCGGCTTGTGAACTGAGGCCCTCCGTCGGTTCGCAGGCGTACAGGAACGCCCACGTCACGGAAGTAGTGGCGGAACTTGCTGATGGTGGCGGCAGACGTCGTGTCATTACCGCACTTGATGACAACCGGCCAACCAGAGAAACGGTCGACGATAACGAGGAAGGACTTTCCTGACACACAGAAAAAGTCGGCCGACACAGACTCAAAGGGGCGGGTGGGGTTGTCGTCACTCATGAAGGGTTCCTGCTGCTGGCTGGGTTGTAATACTTGGCAGGGCTCACACGCACGGACAACATTGGAGATGTCGGAGTTGATGCCGGGCCAGAACACAGTCTGTCGTGCACGTCGTTTGGTGGCCTCAGCTCCACGGTGACTGTCGTGAAGGCGGGCCAAGGCGTGGGGACGTGATGCAGCAGGAACAACTACACGTGCTCCGTACAGAACAAGGTCTCCGTCGCAGTAGAGTTCATCGCGGAGTTTCCAATACGGGAGCAGGGTGTTGTGAAGATCGTAGCGGTTGCTAGGAAATCCATTCCTCACACACTCGACAAGTCGGACGTAGGAAGGGTCATCTCGGGCCGCTGTTCGAAGGTCCTCCATTGCCTTGTCGTCATCTGGTGACAGGTCCGAACGAAGGGATTGGACGGCATGGAGAGTGACCACAGTCCTGACAGAAAGAGCGAGGTCGGCGTCGAGTACATGGTCTTCTGGAGTAGGGCGGCTGACAGGAGAGCGGGATAAGGCATCAGGGATGCAGAGCTCCTTACCAGCACGCCACACTGCAGTGAAGATGTACGCCGAGAGCTTCTCTTTCAGACGCTGGAGGCGAGGGTTCTCAACGGCGTCTAGCGTGTAGTGGTTGAGGATCGGGACAAGCGGGCGATGGTCGGTCACTAGGTGAAAGTGTTGCAGGCCTATGAGGTAAAACCTGCACTTGGACATCGCCCAAACCACAGCCAACAGCTCCAACTCATAGTGGCGTAGCGCGTCTCAGTGTCAGAGAGGAAACGCGAGCCACACTGGACGAGCCGGAACTGCCCTCCACCATGATCCTGCAGTAGGGCGTATCCCACGCCATACAAGCGTGAGGCATCTGTCTGCAGAACTGTCGGCAAGGCTGGGTCAAACGTGGCGAGGACAGGTGGACGAGACAGGGCCTGTTTCACTTGCTGGAAGGCCTTGTCGTGGTCGGGGGTCCACAGGAATGTCCTCTTGGGGCTCATCAGGGGGCGAAGTGGTTGAGCAGCTGCGGAGATGTCCGACGAAAACTCTGCTAACTGGTTGACGAGACCGATGAAGGACCTCAAGTCGGTCAGGTTAGCAGGGGTGGGAAAATCCGTAATGACGCGGACCTTTTCCGGGTCAGCTGCGATACCATTCCCTGAGAGGGTGTACCCACAAAAGTCAACTGAAGAGCTGGCCAGAACAAACTTGTCGGCATTTAGGGTAATGCCGTGCTTCCGGCACCTGTTGAGTACCTCGTAGATACGGCAGAGGTGATCCATATAATCCTCGTCGTACACGAGTATGTCGTCGACCACTTTCACGCAGTTTGCCAGACCTTGTAGAGCCATATCACCTCGAAGACAGAAAGCGTCTCCTGTAGCGGCGAATCCCATGGGGCCACGGCAATAACTGTAACGTCCATGCGGGGTGATGAAAGTTGTGAGTGGTCGGTCTTCTTCGGCAAGCTCTATCTGCCAGTATACACACAGGGCGTCCATCGTCGTGAAGAAGCGCGCCTTCGGGTTCACACTGCGTATAGCTGCAAAGGGCGTGGGAGAAGGGTGCGCAGGACGAGACACCTGGTTGTTGAGCTTGGATAGGTCAGTGGTGATCCGAACACCACCTTTAGGTTTTGCGACGACAACCATCGGGTGACACCATGGAGACGGGTCATCGCCGGTTGGTACAATAATTTCTTGGGCGACCATGGAGTCCAGCTCGTTTTTGACCGCCTCGCGGAAGGCCAGGGGAACCAGTCGAGGGGTGTAAATAGCGAATGGCTTCGCGTCGTCCCTCAGGTGGATCCTCATGGGGGGGCCTGCCATCTTCTTGAGAGGCTTGGATTCCAGAGCGGACTTGGTCACCAGAACGTCGCTGAATTCCTTCAGGAAGTACTTCCGAGCATCCGAAGGAGAGGTGTCACTGGCAAGAGGCAGGGGTAGGGCGGCAGCAGGGTCGTTGCTGCTCCCTTTTTGCACCCTGTTGGCGTGTTTTACCTCAAGAATAGGTTTGGGGAAGTCCTGGGAGATGATGGCCAACTCCTGACAATGTCTGTAGGACAGCAAAGGAGTCTGGACACCGTTATGCACATCAATCCAGGCTTGACACGACCTGTTGCCAAAGGTGACTTGTGCTTGGAGTGAACCCAGGGCCGGGGTCTTCTGTGAACCATCTGCCATAAAGCGGAGATCCTTGGGGGGCGGTCCTAGATCACTTGGAGAGAGCCCCAGGCATTGCAAATGCTGGGGACCGATGACTGTAGCATCAGCGCCGGTGTCGGGCAACATCTGAAGACGGGATGACACACCGCCGTAGGTCACGATGACGCTGATGTACTGGGGGACTTTGGTCCTGGGACGCGGGGGGGAGCACACATTCCTAATGTGGCTCGAGCGTTGTCAGGAGTCGTCGTGCCTCTGATTGGAAGACTGTGGGCGGCCCTCTCTGGTGGAAGGGGGCTGAAGCTTCCGCCGACGCGGTCTCTTGGGTATGTTGGAAGGGCAACACTTGTCATAGTGGCCCAGACGACCACACACATTGCACTGGACGCGTTTGGCTTGGCACCGTACTGTGAGTGACCCGTGGCCCTTACGGTCACAACTGTTGCAGGTAGACTGAGCAGCTGGACACACCTGTGTTACGTGCTGCTTACCACAGTTGTTGCAAAATAAACCGGGCGTGGACGTGGTGGGCGAAGGCGTAGGAACAGACTTCTTGTCCTTCTTGTACCGGGACACAGCGCGTACAGCTGTAGGGGGAGCACGGATGGCAGAGGTGGCACACCTGGCAGCCTCATAGGAGCGACAAATCGTCAACACATCCTTAAGAGAAGAGGAAGAGTCGAGGGAGGTGAGGCGTTGGACAAGTTCCTCGTCCTTAACACCCATCAGGATCACCTGCCTCAACTGGGTCTCCTCGCACTGCTGGTGGTGGCCTGGACATATATCTACCTCTTCCGAGGCTCTCTTAAGACGTACGTAAAAGGCGTCAAAAGACTCACCCTCCAACTGTCTGCAGCTAAACAATTCTCTCCTGCGCAGAGCTTCATTCTGCTGTCCTCTGATGTGCCGTTGTAGAACGTCCAGTACCTCCTCTACAGACAGCGAAGAGGTTGGGGGTACCTGCAACGTATGTTCCAAGACACGCTGAATTTCCAAGGACAGGCACATGCGCAGCTGGATGAGTTGTTTAGGCTGTGACAAACTCTGGAGATCCACCATTGTAGAATAATCAGTCCACCGTCGCCGCCATTCACGAAAAGTCTGGAAAGTCTCATCAGGCTTCAAGATGGGCGGCGTTTGAGCTGCTGCTTTAGGTGGGGCTGGGGGGCGTGAAGGAAGCATGGATGAGGTATCTGAACCAGTCAGTACCGAGGCAGTGTTAGAGCCAGGGGCTTGGTTAACAGTGAGGCGAGATATCAAGGCTTCAAACCGTTCACTGTCTTCCAATCTCCGTTGGTTGTCTCGTTCTGCCTCTGCTTGCCTTCTGTGCTCATCTGCCAAACGTCTGTGGGCTTCATCCTCGCGTTTCTCATCTCTCATAAACTTCAGTAAAGCAATTATCTCTGGAGACAACGCTGAATATTGAGGTGAGGGACTGCGCGATGTGGGGGCTGGAGCGTCGTGGCCGGCCTGGTCATCCATCTCTGCGGGGCTATCACCCGCCTGACTCATCCAGGCGTTGGGTCCACGGCTACGTAAGGCGTGAGACATAACTACTTCATCTGTGTACTATGTCTTAAATCAGTGTTGACCGGTCAGCCCGTCGTATCAACAAGATTTCAGACAAAAAATTAATTAAATACACAGATAAGTAGATTATATATATAAAATATATATAAGGAAGCCACGCGGTCAGCGAGTGTTAGTACGTGTATGTGTGTGAGTGTGTGTCCCGGGCGGGCAAAGCGTCTCGCCCCAGCTGTGAGGGGGGGGTGGAGGCGGCGCTGTGAGGGGGTGGAGGGAGAGGCGCGGCGACTCCCAGTCAGTCTAGTTACCCTCAGGACGCGGTCAGAGACGGGTGCACTGAACTCTACTCCTTACAAATGCCCAGAACGTGCCGTATACCTTGGGAATCCTTTAGAACAAGGTCACACATGAATGGCACGAACACACAATGCACTAAACACTTCACAGAAAATCACTGACACTGCTCAAAGTTGCTAAATTCTTCGAGGAGAGGTGACGCGCGCGGGAGTTGACCCAAGGGAGAGTCCATAACCGGCTTTCCACAAACTTTGCGCTATCACTCGTAATTATCCAGTAAGATCGGATCACTGCGCCATGTTAGGTTCTGAATAATAAGTTCTATATACAGGAGAGAACACAAACACCTGTATAGTTTTGTAGGTTCGGTTTACTGGATAAGAGTATGTACACAAAGGAGAGCAGCGGTCTCCCTTACCTAGGCTCCTTGTCAACTGCTATAGGCGACGTATGGCAAGTGATACATTAGCAGCTTCCATACGTCGCCAGGCACATTAATTAAGCATGTGGGATATGGTAATAACATTGCCACACGCTGCTAGCTAGGCTGAATAAATATTACATAGATGGAGCACATACATAATATACATACAAGACATATAATCCGGCCCGGGTCACACACTCACACACATACACGTACTAACACTCGCTGACCGCGCTGCTTCCTTATATATATTTTATATATATAACCTACTTATCTGTGTATTTAATTAATTTTTTGTCTGAAATCTTGTTGATACGATGGGCTGACCGGTCAACACTGATTTAAGACATAGTACACAGAGGAAGTAGTTATGTCTCACGCCTTACGTAGCCGTGGACCCAGCGTCTGGATGACTCAGGCGGGTGATAGCCCCGCAGAGATGGATGACCAGGCCGGCCACGACGCTCCAGCCCCCACATCGCGCAGTCCCTCACCTCAATATTCAGCGTTGTCTCCAGAGATAATTGCTTTACTGAAGTTTATGAGAGATGAGAAACGCGAGGATGAAGCCCACAGACGTTTGGCGGATGAGCACAGAAGGCAAGCAGAGGCAGAACGAGACAACCAACGGAGATTGGAAGACAGTGAACGGTTTGAAGCCTTGATATCTCGCCTCACTGTTAACCAAGCCCCTGGCTCTAACACTGCCTCGGTACTGACTGGTTCAGATACCTCATCCATGCTTCCTTCACGCCCCCCAGCCCCACCTAAAGC
The DNA here is from genome assembly GCA_958450375.1 of Homarus gammarus. Lineage (NCBI taxonomy): Eukaryota > Metazoa > Arthropoda > Malacostraca > Decapoda > Nephropidae > Homarus > Homarus gammarus. The sequence continues at coordinate 60,109 of CAUDMG010000339.1, forward strand.
AGCAGCTCAAACGCCGCCCATCTTGAAGCCTGATGAGACTTTCCAGACTTTTCGTGAATGGCGGCGACGGTGGACTGATTATTCTACAATGGTGGATCTCCAGAGTTTGTCACAGCCTAAACAACTCATCCAGCTGCGTATGTGCCTGTCCTTGGAAATTCAGCGTGTCTTGGAACATACGTTGCAGGTACCCCCAACCTCTTTGCTGTCTGTAGAGGAGGTACTGGACGTTCTACAACGGCACATCAAAGGACAGCAGAATGAAGCTCTGCGCAGGAGGGAATTGTTTAGCTGCAGACAGTTGGAGGGTGAGTCTTTTGATGCCTTTTACGTGCGTCTTAAGAGAGCCTCGGAAGAGGTAGATATATGTCCAGGCCACCACCAGCAGTGCGAGGAGACCCAGTTGAAGCAGGTGATCCTGATGGGTGTTAAGGACGAAGAACTTGTCCAACGCCTCACCTCCCTCGACTCTTCCTCTTCTCTTAAGGATGTGTTGACGATATGTCGCTCCTATGAGGCTGCCAGGTGTGCCACCTCTGCCATCCGTGCTCCCCCTACAGCTGTACGCGCTGTGTCCCGGTACAAGAAGGACAAGAAGTCTGTTCCTACGCCTTCGCCCACCACGTCCACGCCCGGTTTATTTTGCAACAACTGTGGTAAGCAGCACGGAACACAGGTGTGTCCAGCTGCTCAGTCTACCTGCAACAGTTGTGACCGTAAGGGCCACTGGTCACTCACAGTACGGTGCCCAGCCAAACGCGTCCAGTGCAATGTGTGCGGTCGTCTGGGCCACTATGACAAGTGTTGCCCTTCCAACATACCCAAGGGACCGTGTCGGCGGAAGCTTCAGCCCCCTTCCACCAGAGAGGGCCGCCCACAGTCTTCCAATCAGAGGTACGACGACTCTTGACAACGCTCGAGCCACATTAGGAATGTGTGCTCCCCCCAGCGTCCCAGGACCAAAGTCCCTCAGTATATCAGTGTCATTGTGACCTACGGCGGTGTGTCATCCCGTCTTCAGATGTTGCCCGACACCGGCGCTGATGCTACAGTCATCGGTCCCCAGCATTTGCAAGGCTTGGGGCTCTCTCCAAGTGATCTAGGACCGCCCCCCAAGGATCTCCGCTTTATGGCAGATGGTTCACAGATGACCCCGGCCCTGGGTTCACTCCAAGCACAAGTCACCTTTGGCAACAGGTCGGGTCAAGCCTGGATTGATGTGCATAATGGCGTCCCGACTCCTTTGCTGTCCTACAGACATTGCCAAGAGTTGGCCATCATCTCCCAGGACTTCCCAACACCGATTCTCGAGGTAAAACACGCCAACAGGGTGCACGAAAGCAGCAACTACCCTGCTGCCGCCCTACCCCTACCTCTGGCCAGTGACACCTCCCCTTCGGTAGTTGTCCCTGCTGCCTCAAGTCTCCACGCCTTGGCTCGCCTCCACGAAAGTCACCGTGGAGCTGAGGCCACCAAACGACGTGCACGACAGACTGTGTTCTGGCCCGGAATCAACTCCGACATCTCCAATGTCGTCCGTGCGTGTGAGCCCTGCCAAGTATTACAACCCAGCCAGCAGCAGGAACCCTTCATGAGTGACGACAACCCCAACCGCCCCTTTGAGTCTGTGTCGGCCGACTTTTTCTGTGTGTCAGGAAAGTCCTTCCTCGTTATCGTCGACCGTCTCTCTGGTTGGCCGGTTGTCATCAAGTGCGGTAATGACACGACGTCTGCCGCCACCATCAGCAAGTTCCGCCACTACTTCCGTGACGTGGGCGTTCCTGTACGCCTGCGAACCGACGGAGGGCCTCAGTTCACAAGCCGGGACTTTGCTGCGTTCCTTGACCGATGGGGAGTCCGGCATGTGTTGTCATCGCCCCATTACCCGCAGTCCAACGGCCACGCTGAGGCTGCTGTCAAATCCCTGAAGCACCTCATCCTTAAGGTGGCCCCTTCTGGGAACATTGACTGCGAGGCCTTCGACAGGGGTCTTCTTGAACTCCGCAACACACCTAACTACACCGGACGCTCCCCTGCCCAGGTTTTGTATGGACGCCCCCTTCGTTCTTGTGTCCCTGCTCACCCTCAATCCTTCTCCAAGGAGTGGCAGGCCAAGACAGAGGATTGTGATCGCCGAGCCGCCGAACGTGTTCAGGACGTCGTCGCCCGCTACAATGACCACGCCCGTTCTCTCCCCAGGTTGAGTGTCGGCACCCAAGTCCGTGTTCAGGACCCGACCTCCCTACGTTGGGACAAAGTAGGCGTAGTCATGGGTCTCGGCAGGTCACGGGACTACCAGGTGCGGTTACCCAGTGGTCGTGTGTGGTGGAGGAACCGCCGTTTTCTCCGCCCCGTAACAATGCCTTCTGCTGGCCCCGCCACCAGTGTTGAGTCCCATACCCTTCCCAGTGATGAAGCCCCTCGACGCTCAGAACGGATCCAAAAGAAAAGGTCCGCTCAAGACTTTGCTATGAGCGTATAGGGGGGAGGGAGGTGTATGTATATTATGTATGCTGGATTATATATCATGTATGTATATTATGTATGTGCTCCATTTATGTATTATTTATTCAGCCTAGCTAGCAGCGTGTGGCAATGTTATTACCATGTCCCACATGCTTAATTAATGTGCCTGGCGACGTATGGAAGCTGCTAATGTATCACTTGCCATACGTCGCCTATAGCAGTTGACAAGGAGCCTAGCCAAGGGAGACCGCTGCTCTCCTCTGTGTACATACTCTTATCCAGTAAACCGAACCTACAAAACTATACAGGTGTTTGTGTTCTCTCCTGTATATAGAACTTATTATTCAGTCTCCCTTACCTAGGCTCCTTGTCAACTCTTATAGGCGACGTATGGCAAGTGATACATTAGCAGCTTCCATACGTCGCCAGGCACATTAATTAAGCATGTGGGATATGGTAATAACATTGCCACACGCTGCTAGCTAGGCTGAATAAATAATACATAAATGGAGCACATACATAATATACATACATGACATATAATCCAGCATACATAATATACATACAGTTATTAAGTACAAAAAAGTGGATACAATCTTAATATGTCGGCTATCTTGCCATTAGAGATGAAGTGTTGTGCCATTTCACACACAGTGTGGTTGGACCTGTTCCTAAAAGGTTCTATCTTCACACAGTCGAGGACGTAGTGTTCAAGTGTGTGGCCATATATCTGGCCACACACTTTACATTTAGTTTTGTTTACATCTGCTTGAGGAACATACTGCCAAAGGTACTTATATCCTAGCCTTAATCTAGCGGTTACAACATCTTGTAATCTAGTGATCTTGTTACTTGCTCCATATACAAGTTTCATTTGATACATCTCATCATGGTAAACTATGGATCGACTAGTGCCTGTTTGCACTAGTCTACTTGCGTCAAACTCATCAATAAGTTCTTTCCAAATTACAGTTTTAAGGGTTCTTTTTGACAGACCCAAATTGTATTCAACGGTGTCTTTGTTAGACGCGAATTTGGCGAGGGCATCAACTCTGCCATGTTTTATGAGGCCTGTGTGTGAGGGGTTCCAGAACAGTTTGACCTTGATACCCCGCATATTTGTGTCTGGCTTCAGAGACGAGAGCGTGACACCCTGAATCGAGGGTGTCAAGGACAAGTAGTGAGGATAGCGAGTCAGTGATGATGAGACTGTCAGTAACAGTGGTTTCAATGAATTTAATAGCTGTGAGTATGGCAACTAATTCAGTTTGCAGAGTGGATGCCCAGTTGTTAATTCTAAATCCTTTCTCAATTATATTACCAGCCATGTTAATATTATCCACTCTGTATCTGTATTTTTTTTTTGGCTAAATAAACTTTTACAATTCAATTCAGGTTGAGTCACAACAACAGCACTTCCAGCCCTCCCACAGGCGGTGTTAAGAGATCCATCAGCGTAGATGGTCTGTGTGATATTATCATCAGTCTGTAGTGTGTGTATGTGTTCAAGAGCTCTCAATTTGGCAGTGTTGGAGATAAATACTTTGTATAATTAATTTTTTAGTCGGATATGTCGGTATTGTGATATCGAAGGGAACTGTCCGCCAGTGTGGCTGGAAGCGCTGTTGCGTCTCAAGTTTGTACAGGTGGTCTAGTCCAAACATCTTCATATGTGTATCTTTAGTTTGGATCCATTTAGACTCAATTGTCCCATGGTTCACATACATTCTTCCAATTTTAAGGAAACAATGTTATCAGGATCACCACGCAGAAGCCTCAGGGCTATAATGAGGTTGACTTCAATTATTCTATCTTTAACACTGGGTATACCTAGTTCTTTCCTCATATTAAGTACTTTAGTGCTCATGGGACATCCTATGATAATTCTGAGGGCTTTAATTTGCATTTTCTCGAGCTTGTCAACGCCTTTCCCGTCACAAAGTACCAGGGCTGGTGCGCGGTAATCTATCAGAGATCTTATATAGCCTAAGTACATTGTTTTAACAATTCTAATATTAGCGGGATGTACCCCGCTACATTTCTAAGAGGTCTCAGTCTGTCAGTACATTGGCGGGTTAGCTGTTGTATGGCAGGTAGGGTACAGGGGACGGAAACACCAAGATATTTAAAAGAAGAAACAGTCAATAGTGTTGTTACCTATCTTTAACTTGGTGGAGCCGCGTTTGCGATTACCAGCTTGTTTGTTGAACACCTTAGTTTTCTCAGTGGAGATAATGAGACCAAGGTTCTCACAGGCTGCGTATACATGGTTCAAGGTGGTTTGCATTTCACGATGAGTTTCAGTATGTCTAAGAATATCATCAGCATAGCTGATTGAAATATTGTTGGGGTTGTCTGGTATTAAATTTAATAATGCATTCATAAGAACATTTAACAAAGTGGGGCTAAGTACTCCACCTTGAGGGGTACCAAGTTGCATATCTTTAACTTCACTTTTGTAACCCTGAAACAGTGCAGCAGCCCTTCTGTTGGTTAGGTACCCACTTATCCAGTGTAACAGCCTACCTCCTATATCCATTTTGGCTAGTTCGTACAATATCAGTTGCCTATTGGCAATATCAAATGCAGCTTTTAGGTCAAGAAATGTGGTGTATCTGTGCCTTTCATCACGATGCACAGTTTGGAATGTGGTGATGCAATTATGTACACCTTTACCATGGGTGAAGCCATTTATGTTAGGAGACATGTGTTCTCTGATTCTAAAAAGAGTCTGCCAAGAACCATCCTCTCAAAGGTTTTGCACAGGCAGCTGGTTAGTGATATGGGACGAAAAGCATCAGGCTGTCCTGGTTTCGGTATTGGTACAACAATACTGCTGGTCCTTGACGTGGGTAGTTGGTCCTCGACATGACTCATATTGTACATTACCAACAATGGATTGCCTGGCACGCGCGTTAGTAGTATAACGATGTTGTAGGTGACTCCGTCCTCTCCAGAGGAAGTAGACCTACCTCTGGCGAGGGTGGCGTCAAGCTCCAACTCGGTATATGGAACATCACACTCATCGTGCTGTTTGCCCAGCATAAAGATTACTTCCCTCGACAGACTTCGCATCAAGGAGTCCCCGAGTCCTAGCTGGTAATATGTCATAGCTCGACACATGAACCCACTTTGTTATTAGCTCATTCGACTTTTGCAGAGGGTTTGGATGGGAGACGTGGCTACTGTGTTTACCTCGGATTGTGTTTATGTCTTTCCAGGCTTTGCTGAGGTATGTGTGTTGGTTCAGGCTGTTGACACATGTCTCCCATGAATTTTGTCAGATCTTTTACACGTTTCCTGACAGCAGCAAAGGAAGCTTGATACAATTGTAACATTTGAGGTGTTCTAATTTGTTTGTAACCCTTACCCACCCTCTTGACCCTAGCCCTGAGTTTTGTCAGCTCAAGGTCATTATAGCACTCCTGTTAACTGTTCCCATTAGGCCTACCACGTTTTCTCCTTTTTTTGGTGGAGGCATTGTTGGTGAGCATGCATAAGTCCTATCTGTCAGATCGTCTTGGAAACTTTGGTAGTCGTCAGGCTTGTAGTCCTTGTACTAGTCATGGATGAAGTCTATGAACTGGCTTTCATGTTCTTCCTTGACTGATTCTACGTCTGTTGAGTTTATCACAAGTGGGGGTGTCATTGGCTTCATGTATACTAACTTGGATTGGGCTGTGGTCAGACATAAGATCAGTGATAACATCTGAGCTAGGAGCTGTGTATGAAAGATTAAAACCAATACACTTGTCTAGACCCCCGCCATAGATATGTGTTGGTTCATTATTACCTATAATTTGAACATCTTCATGTGCTGAGAAGTGATAAAATTCTCCTACCATTGGTGTTAGTGGTGGAGTGACCTAATTTCTTGTGTCCAGTATACAGGTCACCCATCAGGACAGTGGGCTCAGTGTGTAAAAAGTCTGGGAGATCTGTATACTGAAGCTGATGGCCAGTGTTAATACCAGACAAAGATACAGAGCGCTGAAGGTGATGAGTTGGAGCATCTCGTCCCTTACAAAACGATACCCTGACCTACACCAGCCAGGCGAGGGTGCAGGGAGAGGATGTTTTCGAAGAAGGGACCTACTTATTATCGGGTGTATCTACACATCCCCAAACTGTAGCCCACTAAATCACAGGAACTTAAGAGCCTTAATAGACAACGCAGCGATGCTCTACCCTAGCCACCTCCTTATCATGAGGGGACGAGTTCACCCTAAATGACTTTAATAACCCTGCTACTCTTTTTGTAGAAACTCTGAGATAATTTTATGTTCCAACGTGTTAAGAGACCCAACACATTGCAGAGGGTAGCAAACACCCAAGCCAATAGACCTCATCATAAACGAGGAGAGTATGGTGGCCAAAATGGAACATTTAGGCCCAGTTACCATGTAGTGTTGTCATTCCGATTTAACTGTTACCCAATTCATGATAAAGCCAGGCCAAGGTGCAAATATTACAAGGGAAATTACGACTGGATGAGGGAAGAAATGAGGGGGTATCCACTGGCCGGACTCACTAAGGCACAAAACCGCAGATACTATGCTGAATATCATAACTAGTAAAGTGACCCATTTATTCGATAAATATATACCCAAGACCAAACCCAGTGCCTCTAGGAACAAGAGGGGATCCCTACACATGAACCATGCTGCGGTCAACAAAGTTAAGAAAACCCATAAATTCAAGATGTGGGTTAGGTCAAACGATGAGCAGGAGAGGGGGGTGTATGCAAGAGCTAGAAACCTAACAAAGGCAGAGTGTTGAAGGGCTGAAAAGGAGATCCATAGGCTGGTTGCAAGAGAGGTCAAGTCAAACCCAAAGGCGATTTACAAATATGCAAAGTAGAAATTAAAAACGCGAGTGGGAGTATCAGACTTGAGACATGAAGATCGTAGTTACGTAGATTCTGACTAGGAGAAAGGCATTTTACAGCGTGTTTTCCCCAGTGTTCACGAGAGGATGAGATTAACCTCCCTGCGTTTGAGGACAGACAGTTCGCCACAGCACTGACCCACATTGTGTTCACAGAAGAAGGTATAAGAAATAAACTGTCAAAGCTAAAGGTCCATAAGATTCCCGGCCCTGACATGGTGCATCCCAGAGTGCTAAGGGAGTTGTGCAACGAGCTTGCCGAGCCCTTGAAGATCCTGCTCTGTAAAATCCTGGATGGACAAAACGTCCCCAGTGATTGGAAAATGGCTTATGCGAGTCCTATCTTCAAGAAGGGCGATCTACACTCCACGAACAACTACAGATATGGCGAGCCTCACCAGCAGAGTATGTAAAGTACTTGAGAATATTATCAGAGATGCCGTGATGGAACATTTACTACGACCAAACCTTGTAAAGGATTGTCAACACGGTTTTATGCCGGGGCGTTCCTGCTTAACACAATTGCTCAAGGTATTGGATATTTGTACTCATTCTGGAACGGGGTGGTAATATCGATAATATTTACGTAGATTTTGCCAAGGCTTTCGACAGAGTACCCCATGAAAGGCTGAAAATCAAACTGGAAGGGTACAGAATTCGGGGAAATGTCCTCGCGTGGATAGAAGACTTTTTACCTGACCACAAGCAGTGTGTGGAGATTAATGGCACAAAATCATCATCTGTACCTGTCACAAGCGGGGTACCAAAGGGCAGTGCATTGGGCCCGCTGTTTGTTTGTTTCATAAATGACATGCCTGACGTTGTACAGTCACCCAAAAAAGTCCTGTCACCTCTCATCCTAAACCACGAAACCCGAGATTGAGACTCGTGAACCCGAAGCAGTAGATACTGATACATTAGTCTGTTTATATCTGCTTCGTATTCAAGAGTCTGAATCTCGGGGTTCATGGTTCAGGATGAGAGGCGACACGACTTTTTTGGGTGACTGTACACTCCTCCATACAAATGTTTGCTGATGACGCCAAGTTATTTCGGGAAATTATGAACCAAGCGGACTGTGAAGAGCGGCAGAATGACCTCCGTGAGCTCTAAGAATGGTCGAAGAAATGGATGCCGAAATTCAATGTGACGAAGTGTAAGAGGATGCGTACCACCGGTAAGGAGGCGTATCGTATGTCCCAACGGGATGAAGAAACTGCACTATTTGAGACCGATTGTGAGAAGGGCCTAGGTGTGTATGTTGACAATGAGCTGAAATTCTCGGGCCATTTCGAGAAGAAGGTAAATCAAGCAAATAAATTATTAGGTCTTATAAGAAGGTAGTTCAGATATCTAGTACCTCGTAACGATCTTCAAGAATGAAATGCTTCCCCATCTGGAGTACTGTCACTCCGTCTGGTCCCCGAGATATGCTTAGGGACTGTCAGTTGGTTGAAAATGTTCAAAGGAGGGCCACCAGACTGGTGCCTGCACTGTGGCACCTCAACTACCACCAGAGATTGGAGCGCCCGAACTTGCCTAGCTTATACTACAGACAGGCAAGGGGCGACCTAACTGAGGTGTATATGCATTTCAAGGAGCACTACTCTGTCGAGTGTCCTTATAAGGGAGCTTTTCTTTTTTGTATTTTCTTTCTTTTCCTATTTCATTCTTTTTTTTTATCCCCATGTGGTTAACTTTTAAACCTGTTTTTCTTAATTTTTTATTTCTTTCATTTTCTCCATTAGTTCTGTCTAATTATTTCATTTCCCATAGTTACTTCATAACCTCTGACCTTTGGTAGAATGGCGGGGGTTAGGGCACATGGGTTCTGTAATTCTGGTATCAAGTTATTGGACAACAATAAAGGTAGATACCGAGGGAAAGTGATAGCCCTAACATACTCTAAAAATGGTTTATTTATATGTAATTAAATTTGGTTACAGATATCATTAACAAGGGTCAGCTCCTTGGCTCGACTCATCTGCAATTCCAATTAGATAGTCTCACTTCTTACATCATTACTGGTTGTACATTTGAAAGAACACACCACATGACAAGCTTACATATGGTACCTTCACTAAAACTTAAGTTGGTAGTACATATGATTGACGTACTCTCACAACAAACGTTATTACTGGTAACATCAATATTTATGGGTTAAATACTCAACATGGGATAACTATTTCTGCTAGTTATCCCCAATCAGGCACAACAATAATACTTTGGCCCCTATATTGTAACTGTGAGGAATACACCAGGGTGTCACACTGGTGTCACACCAACAAACGAAGAGTGTTGTTTGGTCAGTTGCAGTCCAACACACTGAGAGGGAGTTCGTTCAGCGTCTTAGTTCCCAGAGTGCGAGGCTGGCTCAATTGAATCGTGCCGAATTAACGACATCCTTCACGACAGCCAGCTGGTATGCAGCTACTGGTGCCCGGTAGCTACTGGGTATTCAACTAACACCCACTCTGTACCTGGAGATACGTGGAGTTAAAGTCAGGAGTGTGTTAAAATGGTCTAACTTCAACTACACCTAACTTACGTCTGGCAACGATACAGACGATACTTATGTTACTTTAATTATACTTGGCAGATGATCATTTTACTATGTTAAAACACAAACTATGAAAATTAGCTTCATGGGTCAGGTGAATTTCTTATGTCTATTTTATAATTATATCGGCAATTGAGCTTGCCAGGAAAAGTGAAATGGGCATCAAATACACACGCTGTTAACGTCATTCTCACAATGTGAGCGGGATTTGTACACAAGGACCCTCTATGGGTATACATTGAGACCTTGGAGATAAGAGTGGGACATTCATTTCAGGCGATTTATGACTTTCATAAATTGACAACTGATAATAAACTACAAATATCAGATTCTCTGATTGGGCATCAAAAAAATCTAACTGCAGTAGCAATAGGAAGCTCATGGCTATCCCCAAGGACGATATCACGGGATGCCATTCGTACTGGCAGACTCGACACTCACTGACTTGACAAGTGTTACTAACAATAAAGACAGTTGAAGCTTTCAACATCACTCACAAAGGATCTTGAATGCTTTAACTGTAATCAGACAATCAGACATATCCAAGTTGACTCAAAACAATGATGTTCTCTCTCACATTCAAATTTACTTTAGAGAGGTTGTTTTCTGGAAGCAAGAGAAAATGAATGGCACCTAAGCTAAAGAAAACGCATTTCTTCGTAGGGATAACTCCCCAGTTATGTTTTGAGGGCGTGAAGCATAATATGAATCTTTAGGTTTCAAACAGACCAGCTGTGCCATTGTGACCATGACATCCTTACCTGGAGCTTGCAGACGCTCGCTCCACAAGGGGTCACAGCTCAAGATTGAGGAAGCCGCAGGTCCAGAAAATTGTGAGGGCAAACTTTTTCGGAGTGAGAGTTGTAAGCTCTTGGATCAATCTCCCAGAAAGTGTTGTGACGGCAGCAGCGTGAGCTCTTTCAAGACCAGACTTGACCAACACTGGAGCAGGTTCAGGGACATTCAGGCGCCGGTGCATGCCCAATACGTGCCAACAGTGTGTAACAGAGACGCCGAAGTGAACTGAAAAGGAAAGCAGAAGACAACTCTAAAGGCAACGGGGCAGGTTTAAGGCCAGATCAGAGGGCAGCTAAGTTCTGTTCTTTGTTTCCTCTTTATTTTTAAATAGGTAGATCTATACACAGTCTGCACCCCCCCCCCCCCGTCCAACAACAACTACCATGAGTATGATACGTGATTACTGCAAGGGTGTCATGATCGTGATAACGGCTAACTTGGAAACCTTAAGGATTCATATTACGCTCAAACGTCCACAAAACCTTCTGAGTCCCCCAGTGGAAACGTCCCCCGTTTTCTCTGTTTCCCCGTCTTTGTCTTAAGGGAACTTTGAATATAATCCGCGGATTTCGTAGCAGACGCTGTATGTTGGGACCTGTTGCCATCCAACCCTTTGTAATCAATTTAATTTTGCTTTTGATAGCCGAGTCAGAGCATTGTTAGTGAAGATAATAGTAGGGAATGAAACCGAGTTCATAGTCTCAGTTTCAACGTCAGAGTGTACAGTAAATTAATTCATCGAAATAGAAGTAGGTGGACTCCCTGGCCTACTTTGAGTGGGTGCCGCGTGCATTTCTACCGTTAGTAAGTGCCCGTCCCTTCATCCATACAGGTATGCCATTCCACTGTGTTGTAATTCGCCCTTCTTTAAGTGATTTGACCCAATTAATAGTTGATTGTGCAAGTGTTACAGTAACGTAGTTGATATGCTCTGAGTGAAGTCATATTTACGTCTTTAACGTCCCCTGAAATGTGATGTCGTTGTCACCGTTAGTAAGTGCCCGTCCCTTCATCCATACAGGTCCCTAACGCATCCTAGGCCGTGTCTGTAGCGTGGATGTTGTATCCACTATGTCTGGGGAGATATCCGAAGTCCAGTAGGATCAGTTACCTTCGTGAAACCCGGCCGTCAGACACTTCAGACTACCTATGGCCCCCATAGCGGGCTCGTCTGGCCCTAACGCTAGGCCTGCGAGGTGACCCCGGATCACCAAGCCACATACCACTACCAGCCCCCATCATTGGTGGATGAGTGTCTAACTCAGTAGGGCTATTTGTGTGGTGGAGTTAATCCACTGGGATCTTCAGAGTTCGTCGGAAAGTACTCCATGGTGGCTGGACCCCATGGCTGTTGCTTGAGTATCACTCCTGACGACTGAGTGTTGTAGTGGCAGCTGCCCTGGTCTTTATGGTGGTAAGTGACTATAAGAGTTATGCGTTATTGAGTATGTCCACCCAGTAATGGTGTGAATATGTTGAGCCTGAGGGCCTAGTACTAGATTTCGTCCGTTGGTACATATAAATTCTTTCTCCTAATTTCATATGAATGTTTAAATAAATTTTGTATGTGTATATTGTGTCTATTATTTACCTACAGCATTTACCGTCATTTCTTCCCAATTACTTGATACTATCATTACACTTACCCACGAGCTTCTTCTTGTCACGCTACCAATGGTAATAAGTATGAGAGTAAAAGGAATTGTTACCGACACTCAGGCCCTTATAAAATGATGGCAGCTCAGGCCCTCATAAATGGTGGCAGCTCAGGCCCTTATAAAATGGTGGCAGCTCAGGCCCTCATAAGGGGACATCGGATATAAAGGATACAGACCTGACCCTTACAACATTTAGGATGTTGCAAACTGCCGTAAAGCATGAAGGCTGTTGCTGGTATTGCCCTGAGTGTGTAGTCAAGTTGAATGAGGCGATTGCAAGCCATAGGGGAACGAGTTTCTTTGGGACGAATATATATTTGAAGATGGAGCCTTGCTGGTTGCCAAACTAGAACAAGTTGGGAAAGAGATCCTTGCTAAGAATGAGGAAGTAGCCAACAGAATGGAGGTGGTTGCTCGGAGGAGTTATGCTGACGTATTAGCAGGGCCACGGGGGGTGGCGGAGAATAATGCAGGATGAGAACAGGTTCTACAACAGTTAGGACCTCCAAAGAAGCGTGTCGAAGAAAGGAAAATTAACGGACCTACTGTTAGGGGAGAGGAGGAAAAACGGGAACGTCTACAGCGCAGGAACAATGTAATAGTTTTTGGAGTCAATAAGAGCCAGGCGGAGGGAACCAAGAGTAAGATAACACACGATAAGATGCAATTTAAGAATATTTGTACAGCGGTTCTGAAGATGCCATCAACCCCTCAGGATGCGAGGAGGCTGGGACAAAAACCGGGGGACAAGCCTCGCCCCTCAGGATCACACTAGTGAGTGAAGAGAAATGCCAGGCAAAAAACTTAGCAAGGTGCGAGGCATGTCGGAGTGTATTCATTCATCCAGATCGCACGGTAATGCAGAGGGAACAGCACAGGAAGCTCCTGCAGGGCTTGAAGCAGAAGAGGGAGGAAACGAGGAGGAGCAGGGACGGGTGTACATGGGTTGTTTTCAGAGAGAGAGTGGTGGGAGCAAGTATGCCGACACAGGGCCGGGGGACAGAGCACCCGCCACCCCCCACCCCCACCCGGGAGGTGGCACCAGCTCTGCCTACCAGACAGGAGGAGGCAAGCGCCGTGTAAACAATGACATTTCTAACCACAAGCTGCAAAATACAGTGTACTTAGCAAATGCTGCAGCTTCTGAGAATGAGGGGAGGGGGGTCGGGAGGGGGTTACTACTAAGAGCAGAGACGTTACCGAGAACTAATTCTGGCTCGAATGTCATGTACACTAATACTGACACGTTCCTTGATAAGAGAGACTAGTTTGTAACACTACTGACGGTACACCAACCAGATATTGTGGGAGTTGTAGAACTGTTGTACAAGAAAAGGAGAATCGTCCCAGAGGAATGCGAGTTCAGTATTGCTGGATATGACTCATTTACAAACCTTTCTCAAGAAACTTGCAAGAGGGGTGTGATTATCTATGCTAGGCAAGACCTTACAGCCAGCCAGGCGAGAGTAAAGGGAGAGGATGTGTTTGAAGAGTCCAAGTGGTGTAAAATTAAAATATAGGGAGGGGGACTTGCTTACCGTTGGGTGTATCGACAAATCCCCAATCTGTGGCCCACTAAATCAAAGAAAATTGAGCCTTAAAAGACAACACGGCGATGCTCAACCCTCGCCACCTCCTTATCATGGGGGACTTTAAATATGGCGACATCGACTGGAGAAACGAGTTCACCCCAAATGACTTTAATAACCCTCGTACTGTTTTTGTAGAAATTCAGAGATGATTTTCTGCTCCAACATGATAGAGACCCGACACCTTACAGAGGGGAGCAAACACCCAAGCCACTAGACCTCATCATAACAAACGAGGAGGGTATGGTGGCCAAACTGGAACACCTTGCCCCCAGTTGGCACCAGTCACCATATAGTGTTGTCATTCAGATTTAACTGTTACCTAGTTCAGGATAAGGCCAGGCCAAGGTGCAAATATTACAAGGGAAATTACAACGGGATGAGGGAAGAGATGAGGGGTATCAACTGGCCTGACTCATTAAGGCACAGCAACGCAGACAATACGCTGAATATCATAACTAGTAAAGTGACCCATTTGATGGATAAATATATACCCAAGACCAAACCCAGGGCCTCTAGGAATACGAGGGGATCTCTGCACATAAACCATGCGGCGGTCGACAAAGTTAAGAAGAAAACCCAAAAATTCAAGACGTGGGTTGGGTCAAACGATCAGCAGGACAGGAAAATGTATAGAAGAGCCAGAAACCAAGCTAAGGCAGAGTGCAGAAGGGCTGAAAAGGAGTTCCATAGGATGGTTGCAAGCGAGGTCAAGTCAAACCCAAAGGCGTTTTACCGCTATGCAAAGTCGAAATTTAAAATGCGAGTAGGAGTGTCAGACCCGAGGCTTGAAAATGGTAGTTACGCAGATTCTGACCAGGATAAAGCCGAGGCATTGAACAGCTTCTTTTCCTCGGTGTTCACAAGAAAGGATGCGATTAACCTTCTTGCGTTTGAGCACAGACGGTTCGACACAGCACAGAAGAGGGTAATAGAAATATAATGTCAAAGATAAAGGTCCAATTGAGTCCCGGCCCTGACATGGTGCATCCTAGAGTGCTAAGAGAGTTGTGCAACGAGCTTGCCGAGCCCCTGAAGATCCCGTTTTGTAAATGCCTGGATGAACAAAAGGTCCTCAGTGAATGGAAAGTGGCTTATGCGAGTCCTATCATCAAGAAGGGCGATCGTCACTCCACGAACAACTATAGACCGGTGAGCCTGACCAGAGATGCCGCGATGGAACACCTACTACGGAATAACCTTGTGCAGCTAAAGGATTGCCAACACGGTTTTATGCCGGGACGCTCCTGCTTAACAAATTGCTCAAGGTATTGGATATTTGGACCCATATTCTGGAACGGGGTGGTAATATCGACAATATTTTCCTAGATTTTGCCAAGGCTTTCGACCGTGTACCCCACGAAAGGCTGAAAATCAACCTGGAAGGGTACGGAATTCGGGGAAATGTCCTCGAGTGGATAGAAGACTTTCTACGTGACTGTAAGCAGTGTGTGTGTGTGTGTGGAGATTAATGGCACGAAATCATCATCCATACCTGTCACAGTGTATTGGGCCCGCTGTTGTTTGTTTGTTTCAGAAGTGGCATGCCTGAAGGTGTACTGTACATTCCCTCATACAAATGTTTGCCGATGAAGCCAAGTTATTTCTGGAAATCAAGAACCAAGCGGACTGTGAAGAGCTGCAGAAGGATCTCTGTGGGCTCCAAGAATGGTCGAACAAATGGCTGCTGAAATACAATGTCACGAAGTGTAAGAGGATGCACCTGGGGCGTACCAAAGGGTAAGGAGGCGTGTCATATGTCCCACCGGGATGAAAAAACTGCACTATTTGAGAATGTGAGAAGGACCTAGGTGTGTATGGTGACAATGAGCTGAAGTTTTCGGGCCATTACGAGAAGAAAGTAAATGAGGCAAATAAATTATTGGGTCTTATAAGAAGGTCGTTCAGATACCTAGACGGTCTGTCCCTCGTAACTATCTTCAAGAATGAAGTGCTTCCCCATCTGGAGTACTGCCACCCCATCTGGTCCCCGAGATATGCTGGGGACTGTCAGTTGGTTGAAAATGTTCAAAGGAGGGCCACCAGAAAGGTGCCTGCACTTCGGCACCTCAGATACCCCGATAGATTGGAGTGCCTGAACATGCCTAGCTTATACTAGACGGGTAAGTGGTAACCTAATTGAGGTGTATAAACATCTGAAGGGACACTACTCAGTCGAGTGTCCTTACTTGGAGCTGGCGGACGCTCGCCCCACAAGAGGTCACAGCTCAAGATTGAAGAAGCCACAAGTCCAGAAAACTGTGAGGGCAAACTTTTTTAAGAGTGAGCTGTGAACTCTTGGAACAATCTACCAGAAAGTGTTGTGACGGGAGCGAGTGTGAGCTCTTTCAAGACCAGACTTGACCAACACTGGAGCGGGTTCAGGTACATTCAGGAGCCGGTGCATGCCCAGTACTTGCCAACAGCGCGTCAGCGCGTAACAGAGACGTCACCGATCGACCAAGCGGCTAAGGAGTCGATCATTTGGTGAAGAGGATAAAAGAAAAGGAGTAAGACGTGACCACTCTCTCTAACCCTCTCACCATGAACGGTTACGAGTTCGATAGCGTGGCGCGGATTCGTCCAGACACGCATACCTGCCCCAAGAAGCTAAATCTCCTAGTTCTCCAGAAGTTCTTTAGAGCTAAGGGGATCGTAGGGGTCACCAAGGTGGAGCGTCTAAAGCTCCATGGAGACATCAGGATCACCTTCGCCGAAAAGGGCATGCCCGCCCAGCTCGCGGAGATTCCTGACATTAACGGCATCCCATTCAAAATGATTGCTTACATGTGGGACAACTTGAAGCTGGGAGTAATCTCCCACGCCGAAATTGCCCACATGGACCAAGACGAACTAAGCGAGCTCCTCCAGGGGCAGCTCCAAGTTGTAAAGATGCTGTCCGACACCACTGCCCTTGTCGGACACCACACCACCTTTCCCTTAGAGGCTCAACTGGCGTGGGTAACTGTGCCAGTGAAGCCCTACTGCAGACCGAATCGGTGTTACAAGTGCCAACACTATGGACACACTGTAAATAAGTGTGAGGCGCAGGAGGACACCTGCTCCAAGTGTGGCAGCCCTGGACACCGCTACACGGTCTGCCCTAACGAAGAAAAGAAATGCGCTGCTTGTGGTGGCCCACACTCCTCCGCCGACCGGAACTGCCCCAGATGGAAGGAGGAGTGCAGGGTAGCCAAAGTCCGCCTCGAGAAAAAATGAGCTACAAAGAGGCCCTCCTTGCTGTACGCTCTCAAGAAAAGAAAAAACCAGCACAAAAGAAAAACCAAAAAAAGAAAAACCAAGAAAAGAAAACTGTCGAGAAGACGCCCACCGCACAAAACCAAGATCACCACGTGGCCCTTGAAGCTGAAGCCCACGTGGTCAACCTCACCGCCTCTGACTTCTTCCACACCTATGAGAGCCCATCTCTCGTGGAAGATGAACAACAAGACCCAAACACAAACGAATGGACATTCCAAGAAAGCAAGAAGAGGAGAAGAGTGAGAAGAAAATCGACCCCAAGCTAAGAAGACCAAGACATCTCCTCCACACAAGAAACCAAAACACATTCAAGCCGCCCAAGCACTGAACATCCATTGCCCAACCCAACCGCGCTGCACCTGACGCTTGACCAATCGCCAGCCTGGCCTTGTCTTGTCGCCTCCCAGCTGCCCCCACCCCTGAACCCCTCACGCAAGCGGTGTCTAGCCACCGCATCTGTTCTCTCCTTCTAAAATTCACTTCCATCCTCTCTTTATTCTTCCTCTGAACCTCCTTCCCCCCTGTCACTAGCATTTTTCTGTTCTTTCTTCAGACGTGACCGATCGTCAAAGCGGCTAACGAGCCGACCAGTGGTGAAGAGGATAAAGGTAAGAAAGTATGAGGAAAGTTTTCTTTGTAAAATTGTTTTCTCTCCCATTCAGTCGAAAGGGAAGACATTGCTTGAGAAAACTAACTATTTTTCTGCATATTAAGGATTTTTGCAATAGCACTCCCATCTACCATGAAAGTTTCACAAACATTCTTAATTTCCTCAAGTTTCTGAGACTGTGATACTTCAAAAGCACATGTGAAATCTTCATTTATCATTTGCATTGTTGATGCTGGCAGTTAACATACTTCTTGTAATTTGAGGATCACCCTTACCATGTTCTTGATATAATCACTACCAATGCCATCTTCATGATCGTCTGAGGAAGGGGCACTTGAACTAGGCACCCCTAAGGGAAAGTATCGAGTCCAATGTTATTTAATGTGTTAATAAACAAGATAGCCCCACACAAATATCCCAAAGGAGTTGTAACCATTCTGACGGTTCAGTTGTGTCTAGTGACAGGGCAGGGTGTGGTATTCATATAAGACCGTACACAGAACAAGGTACTGATGACACCGAAATTGGACTCCGGCTGAGCAATTTCTTATCATGAACATAAGCCGAGTTATATGGAGTGCTATTTGGATTGAAAAATGTTGTAAAGAAGAATAAAGATGCATATTTTTTGGTGGATAGTGGGGGCAGCTTTGGATTCTTTGAACAGCGGGAGTCCAATCTTTGAGCACATTATTGGTTCATGTAGAAAAATAGTACACAATAAGGAAAAAAAAGGCCATAGTGTTAAATTTGTACGGGTCCCTTCACAGTTGGGGATTGGTCTTAATGAAGCAGTGGATATAATAGCAAAAAGAGCCACGAAAAAGGCCGAGATCGACATATGTATTAAAACTTTGAAACAATTAAGTAGCAAATTACGGAAAATACAATGAATAGAAGATAATCTAAAAAGGAATGAAATATATGAAAAAAGTGAAACAATGAAACATTACCATCATGTTCTCATGAACACAAATTTTACATATGAGAAAGATAGGTTTAAGTGGAAAGATTCAGTGTATATGAGGTTAAGATTTGGATATAAATATTACTGGGAACTTGGAGCCGAGAGAAGTGAACAGGATAAAGAATGTAGAGTTTGTAGAACATCCAGATCCCATACCCTGCCACATTATATACTGGAATTCCTATTGCTTAAAGAATATAGAAATGTTTGTGTGACGGAATAAGATACATATGTAATGAGATGTAACCACTTTAAAGCATTGTAATACATTTCACTATTTCACTGCACTTTCCTTATAGAACTCCTCCAAACTCTTCCTGACAAATTATAAGATATTATTTTACACGTACAAAGGTTACACGTGTACTGTATACAGACAGCTCGAGAAGTATTGTTATTAATATACATGAATATTAATTATTTAATAAAGAAAACGATCAAAACATCGGTAAATAAACAAAAGAAAACAAATGAAGCAAAGAACAATCTCGCTCTACCCTCTTCTTCAGAGAAGCCTCAATGGTCGATTTACAAGTACAATTTGTAAATTTTAATCTTTCTTTGACATTGTTTAAGTGAGATGCTTGCATGAGTAATAACGTTCTTATTTTCGTCGTTAATAAACTGTCTTAGTGAGATGCTTGCAAGATCAAATGTATTATGCCGAGGCATAATTTCGTAATACAATTTTTAAACTGCCTTCCAACAAGATGTCCAAGGCAGGATGTCTTTAATCCAGCAAGATTAAAATCAGAGGGAGTGACACGCCCTGGGAGCTAGCCTTAGGAGAGTGGGCTCTCTAACATCGTACGTCGAAGTTTAGCGAGGCTATAGCCGAGCCTGGTGTAGTCATTTTGATTATATGTGCAAAGTAGTATTCTTGTACATGATTGTGGATAATTCGCAGAAATATAATTGTCCAAGGTGGAGTATGGAAACCATAAAATTTTATTACCAGTATTAGTTTGTTATACTCGTATATTGTGAGTAAACCATCTATGTATACTCACAGCTGAGGTGCTGGTACTTGTTTCTGTGATCTCAGGTTACTCTAAATATTATACCCACAGAAGAAGTGTGTATCTATGCGAGTAGACCAGCCATACTCACAGTCGAGATGGCAGGGAATACGTTTTCATGTTGATCATTCAGTAACAAGATGTTATTAGTAAAGTATTATTATCACTGTGCTATTAGCAAGTGTGTAAAGTGAACATCTTTTTTTATCAATGATACATAACAATAACCTTAAGGAGGCAGAAGTATTGAATGTTAATTGAAGATCGATTTTGTGACTGATGCAGTATGGCCTAGTGGTCCGTTTTTGTCCGAGTGTTACAGTAACGTAATCAGTGATTGAACCTAGTTTTTGTTGTGAATAAAGGTTCAAATTATCATACTATTCACACTTAGGTACATAAGCTTGCATCTACCACCCCTTTTGAAAAAGTTGTCATGGGTTGCCTTGGGCCTCCCGCACAACCCATCCCAAATGTTTGTTTACGGTAGAGATAAGGTAACAGGCCAGCCATAACTGGGACATATTTTCAATTAGTGGTAGGTTAGCCAGCCGATGGGGGGGTAGGGGGGGGGCAGGTCAGTGGTGTACTGTTCATCACTTCACGCCTCAAAAAACAATTTTATCCAGTGGGCTTTAGACCTTGGGTTAGAGAAGACCTCCTGCTCCGCGAACTTAAGAACAGGGGGCCATACAGTCCTACGAGGGTGTGTGTGTGCAAATCCCCGAGACTTTTTATAAGTCCAGCTACAAGTTAACACATCCTGTAAAGGAAGTGATCAATGGCGAGGACCTGTTTGCTACAAAAGCACTCCAGGCCGGCCTAATAGATCCAAACGATTAATTCTCCAGAATGACAAACTCTCCCTAATAACTTTCGGTACTGTGGCGTGAATGTGAGTGACTGACCTATCCATGCAAATTATAAGTCCTGTGATGGAATTGTGCCAAATAAACGTAAGTGCAATCATCTGCCCGTATCTGTGATCCCTCTATTATTATTATTACCAAGGGTAATGACTGATTGGTTTTGACAATTATAACCAATAACTTAGATGGATGTTGGAAGTTAATGGAATTCATTAAATCATCATTTATCAAGTACACAACGCATTGAATGCCGGAAGCAGAGCGAAATTCTACGTAGTGATACACCATAATCTCTTGGGTGAGTAACCAGTGTGAAGGCTTCCGACTTCTACGGTAAGAAAACCACTTTCCTGCATTTAAAACGTAACATAAGTTATATTCTAAATAAAAGCCTAAGTGCTGGCAGTCTACTATGTTAGTATTGTTACGATCCTCCTTTCACCGCTTACCCAGCTTCCACCACTGGTTTCCAGCAGCCAGGGATCATCCCTCCAGTGCCACAAGGACCTGGAGGGACCCCCCTTCACCCTAAGATAATATGCCCCAAGGACAACTTAGAATAACTTAGCTTAGCTTGGCTGAGACCGGCCTTCCCTAACCCCATGAACCACTAAGGCAGCACTGTTACGGAAGACAAAAAAACCCGTCTCCGCAAGGTGGATAGCCCACCTGCTGTTAACCTTCTCCTCTACTTCCCACTTCTGAACTTTACCTTGTACTATACCCTTCTCCCACTCTCAGAGCTACTGCTCTCTTCTCTCCGTATAACCAACCAACCAACCACTCCACTTGAGAACTGAACCTCGGCGAGGTAGGTTCTCTCTGCTCCCGAGGTACCGCGTGACCATGTTCACCTGCAACCAGGCGAAGGTCGTTAGACTGTATCAAGTCAAGCGCCCTTCGCGCAAGGAACTCAACCTTGTCCTGAGGAAGTTTTTTGACTCCTCGGGGGTGACAGGGGTCGTCCGCAGTGACAGCGGTGACCTTATCGTCACCTTCGCGGAATGGGGAGAGGCCCAGCAATTAGAAAACATAAGACAAATCAATGGAATCCAGATCCAAGTTGAAGCCTGCCTACAGGACAACTTGGTTTTGGGAGTCATCTCCCACACAGAAATCGAACATCTGGAAAAAGAAGAACTGGCCGAGCTGATCGGAGACCAGCTCTCAATAGTTCGGAAGCTGACCAGTACAGCTGCCCTGGTTGGCTTCCCAAAAAAACTTCCTAGCTCCGTTTTGCTGGGATGGGAGAAGATCCCAGTAAAACCGTACCAGCGAAGACCTACTCGTTGCCACAAATGCCAGAAGTACGGCCATCTGGCGCGGAAGTGTCGTGTTCGGGAGGTGTGTTCAAGCTGCAGGACACCCGGGCACCAGGACACCAACTGCTTGGCGGCCGCCAAGAAATGCGCAGCTTGTGGTGGCCCTCACTCCTCCTCCGACCGGGAGTGTCCCAAGTGGATGGAGGAGTGCAGGATGGCCAAGCTGCGGACTAAGGAAAGACTGAGCTACAAGGAAGCCCTCCTTGTAGTGAAAAATCAAGAAAAGAACAAGCAAGACCAGAACAAGATCACAACAATTAAACCCGATTTCATTACACTATCTTTAACATCGTTTATAGAAGTGTATGAGAATATTCCAGAAGAAGACCAGGAAGAAGAATGGAAACTGAAAAGCAAAAGAAGAAACAAGAAAAGGAAGAAGTCCAACCAATCAGCTTCGGCCAAAATAGCCTAACGGCGAAGTGGCCAGCAATCCCCAATACTACCTATTACCACTCAGAGGCTGACTAGACACCGGAGGAGACTCACATTCTTGCGGGAATAGCTATTCTCCCGTAACGGTTTCTATACGCCATAGACTACTGGATCTTGTGCGCATGCACTGATTCTCGCTGTTCAACAGCAATTTCTTATTAAAAGTGACTCTGTCATTTGTCCAATTTTTGACACCTCACGAGCGCTCAGGACTGACAACCTTAGCCTTCCCTCCCTCCAGTTAGTGCGAGTGACCCACACAACTGCGAAGGAAGCGCTAACTGTTGTCCTTCCTGACGTGGTAGGAGGGCTCTCTCTCTTTACTTCTTTTTTTTTCTATTACTTACCCTGGCCGAGGCACCTGCTGATTTTTCCATACTTCAGTATTCGTGTTAAAGCCCCCCAGTGGTGCACACCTCACAGAGTGGGATTGTGTGTTTCCAGTGGGGGTCGGGGAAAATCACCTGGGCCAATCCAGCAGTGACGTCTGTGATCGTGCAGGTACACCACTGTGCGGGGGTAGCCCTTAAGTAAGTGTTTTTTTTTTTTTTGCGCTAAGGGCCTTTCATAACCTTAGTGCACCAACAACCCCGTGTATGTAAAAAAACCCACTAAAACTGTACCGAAGGGGGGGTTCCCAGCCACCCCAACCATGCCCTCTGGGAGGGGAATCAACAAGCCCCCCTCTACTCGTCCAGGCAGGGACAAACAGAGGCGGGAGACCAATCATAATGACCCACGACTGCCAAGACCTCTGACAGACAAGACAATGTAACGACCACCGACCAAAACATCCAACAAAGACGTAACATTGAAGTTTCAACTGAGAAGGCCAGAGTAATCCACTTTCGGACTGTTGACACGCCCACCTCGTTTGACAAAATTAATGGGTTCATTTTCCAGAAGGCCATTAAGGATCAGATAGGGGACGTGGAGAAAGTCCGAAAGACAAGAAAAGTCGAACTCCGAGTTACTGTTAAAGACGCAAAGCAAATGAGGGACGCCTTGAATCTGAAAACATTTCATTCAACTATAGTGGAACCGTATATCCCAGTATTTCTCAATACCTGTAAGGCTGTAGTTAACAGCTACGAATTCCAGGGAATGAGTAATGACGAAATTAAGAACCACATGAAAGATCAAGGATTCGTCGATGCCTTCGTCTTTAATAGGAGGACCGCAGACGGTGAACGAAAACGATCAACTACAGCTGTACTGACTTTTGACGGACTTGTTAGGCCCACTCGTGTCTTGGTAGGATACGAGAGAGTCCAAACGAAAACATACGTTCCATTTCCCATGCGATGTTTCAACTGCCAAAGGTTTGGGCACACTGGTAAGGCCTGCCGTAACACCCAGGTATGCTCCAAATGTGCTCAAACCGGACACAGGGACGATGACTGTACACAAACGGAGGAAAAATGCTACCACTGTTCGGGTCAACATGCTGCCTCAGACAGGAAGTGCCCTTCCTACCTAAGGGAGTATGAGATCAGTAGGGTGAGAGCAGAGAATAATTTGGACAACAAGGAGGCTAAGAGGCAGGTGGAGATGTCCTTGCAGACACCAACACCTGGAATGTCCTTCACATCCGCTGTAACCAAAAACACCTCACCTCCCAAAATGTGCACCACTGGAACACAGACTGAGACTAGGATCATTGCAACACAAACTGACTCCACACTCACTGGATATCCAACCGCAGACGCCACTGACGAAAACTCGTAGACAACTATGACTACTAACGAGACAAACTAAAAACAAGTTAAACGTGACCACAAAACCTAAACAGACTGACGACCTTGTCTACCCCCATGTAAGGAGGAGGTCGCTTTCTACTGAAAGCATGACAAGAGACTCTTCACCATAACCAGTGTTTCACATTGTTGAAACACACCGGGGGCAGGGAGCCCCTGCCGGGCAGAGTATTGGCTTTTTGAAGCCGGGAGACTGCTCATGTGATGCGGGTGATCCTTCCCCGGCACACAATTCCCCCCCACCCAGAAACAAGAGCAAAGAAAAACAAAACCCAAAACGCTGACCATATCAACTCTCAGACTTAAAATACAATATCATCCAGTGGGATTGCAGAGGTGCTAGGAACAAAAATGCTCAATTTCATTTACTAAAGTCATTATTCCGGCCAGACGTTTTTTGCCTACAAGAGACGCTACTTGCGGGTCAGGACGACCCACCTGCATTTGACAACTACACGTCCTACATGGGAAACAATCTAAGGGGGGTAGCCCTATATATTAGGAGTGAATTCGCCCAACAAAGATTCAACCTGAGCGTGAACCTGCAGGCTGTGGCGTGCAGAGTCAAGTTTCGGTCTGGCTATGTTGCCGTCTGCTCACTATACTGTCCTCCGGGCGGGCTCATTGACGATGGTGAGCTTGAGGAGCTATTTAACGAAATGCCAGGAAAAAAAATGATCCTCGGCGACCTCAATGCTCGCCATTTGCGGTGGGGCAGTGTCCGGAGTGACGGGAGGGGAGAGCAGGTGGCTGCAGCTATACTCAACTCCAACTTGTCTCTTCTGAATGACGGTAGTGCGACTCGAGTGGACGAACGATTTGGCACAGCCTCAGCTATAGATCTCTATAGTTGATGCTTCCTTGCTATTAGATTGTAAATTTTCTACATACGACGACTCTCTGGGTAGCGACCATTTTCCGATCTGCATTTCTTATGAGTGTGGCGCCCCAACGGCTACTCCCGAGGTGCGCTACAACCTTAGGAGAGCAGACTGGAGGGCCTACTCAGGAGCCGTTCGTACAGACATCATTGGAGAAGACACCAACACCAAAATCTCACACATAGAACAAGCTATAATACACGCAGCAGATTTAACAATTCCTAAGACTTCTGCAACAACCCACAGGCCTGGAGTTCCATGGTGGACACCAGACTGCCGACGAGTGGTTTGTGAACGAAATAGGCGATGCCGTTTATTCAACAGAATTCCATCTCTCGAAAACTTAATTGAATATAAAAAAGCTAGAGCTAAGGCTAGGAGGGTTCTCGGGGAGTGCAAGAGAGTCTTGGCGGGCATTCGTCTCCTCTACTAACAAGGATACCCCTTCCTCTGAGTTATGGTTGGCTATAAACCGGGTCAGATCCAAAGGAGGAAGGACTTTTATCCCACAGGTGAGTAGTGGAGGGCGGCTTCTCGACGAACCCCAGGCCATTGCCAACGCTCTAGGCCAGAAGTTCGCAGATGCCAGTAGCTCCACCAATCATGATCCACGCTTCGGCGTGTTCCATGATCGTGCCGAGCTCGTGAATCTCGACTTCGAGAACGGGGACGAACAGGACTACAATCGAGCATTTTCCCCAGAGGAACTTTCCTTTGCTTTAAATAAGGGCAAGGGCTCTACTCCTGGACCTGACGGTATACGATACGAGATGATTAAGCACCTTGACCAGGGAAACCTGGACAAATTGCTAGAAGTGTACAATGAGATCTGGACGTCCAGAACGTTTCCAAACTCATGGCACTTTGCCCATGTCGTACCGATCCCAAAGAGGGACAAATGCCCTACCAACACCAACTCATTCCGTCCGATTTCGCTCACAAACTGTCTGTGTAAGGTATTGGAACGTATGATAAAGCGTAGGCTAATGTATTTTTTGGAAAGTAACAACTTATTGAATGATCGACAGTGTGGTTTCTGCCAAGGTAGAAGCACACTAGATCATTTAATAAGTCTTGAAACTGACATCTCAAAAGCTCTTTGCAGTAAAGAAACATTAATTGCAGTATTCCTCGACATAGAAAAAGCTTTCGACATGACATGGCGGACTGGTCTCATGATGAAGCTCCACGCCTTGGGTCTGAGAGGTAATTTGCCAATTTTCATTCGTAATTTTATGCAAGACAGGACTTTTTCCGTCAAATTAATAGGTAACGTAAAGTCAGACACATTTGTCCTAGAAAATGGAGTCACACAGGGCAGCATTTTGGGCCCAATATTATTTCTTATAATGATTAATGATTTCCTATCACCAGCCCCCAGCTTAAGTGATCTCAAATTCTCCTTGTTTGCTGACGATTGCGCAATCTGGCGCTCCTCTCGGGTCGAGAGACTATCTGCACAAAGGGTGCAGGCCGGCCTAAAAGCCGCTGAACAGTAGGCAATACAATGGGGATTTAGGTTTTCAGTTGAGAAGACAGTAGGAGTAGTCTTCACTAAGAAACGTAACATTAATAATCCATTATTAAAATTAAATGATACTCCTATTAAATTTCAGACTTCAGTAAAATTTCTCGGTGTTCATTTTGACCAGAAATTAACGTGGAAAAACCACATTAACGAACTTGAAAGTAGATGTCTTAAAGTCACAAACATCCTGAAAGTTTTATCAGGTACTACATGGGGAGCCGATAGGAAATCTTTATTAATGGTGTACAAGACCCTGATCAGATCAAAACTTGATTATGGATGCCAGTTGTATGCTTCTGCATGCGACACCACACTCGCAAAGCTGACCAGAATACAGAACCGATGCCTTCGTCTATGTCTGGGTGCTTACAGGTGTACACGTGTAGGAAAACTAGAGGTTGAGGCCCATGTCCCTCCACTTCACATCAGGAGGGACATGCTGACGCTAAGGTACGGGTTGAGTGCGGCTAGGAGGCGCGGCACAGGCCACCCAGGTTGGTGTGCTGTTGCTAAATTCCGTTTCCTGCAGCTGCGTAGGTCCCCGTCCTCGGTTGTCCGCCTCCAGACCTTGTGCCAGGGTGCTGGTATCCATTTCGAAGACGTTGATAGATACGTTCCACCGTTGTGTCCGCCATGGGAGAACCCCAGCTTCCATGTGGAAACATCGTGGCTTCCAGGAGGGAAGAATGACCTTCATCCTGAGCTCCTGAGGCAACTATTCTATCAATTTCTGGAAGGATATAGCGCCTATACTCACGTGTACACCGACGGGTCCAAGACAGACGACAACGTCGGAGCCGGTATCTGGAGCAGAGACGGGGAGTGGAGCTCCCGCCTGCCGCGGCATACAACCATGTTCACTGCAGAGATGTTTGCAATAAGTAGAGCCATTGACATTGCAATAACAAGCGATGTCAATGATGTTGCTGTCATTTCAGATTCCATGTCAGCTCTTAAAACAATTCAAGGTGGTGATACTACCAGCAATGAGATGCAGGGCAACATTATTAATAAACTACACGAGTGTGCCAAGAATATTGTGCTGATGTGGGTGCCTGGGCATTGCAACATTCGGGGTAATGAACAGGCAGACAAGTTAGCAAAAGCGACTGTGGGTCTCGGAGACAACCAATGTACCCTGGTAGCGTCAGTCGTGTCTCTCCTTGGGGAAGACATATAAAATAGGGAAGTGGCAACTTGATTGGACGAGGTTAGATCTTCACAACAACTGGAAGACTAACATAGGAAACTGGCTTTCAGCATACAAAAAGAATAGGAGGGAAGAGGTGGTTCTCGCCAGACTAAGGCTGAACTGTACCTATTTGACCCACCTAAAAGCCTATTTTGTCAACTCCTTTCCACCTATTTGTGCCACGTGCAACAAAATTCTTTCCATCCGACACATTCTGACGGAGTGCAGCCAGTACGAACCAGAACGCCGGCAGCTAGTGATCCTAGCTGCCGAGCGAGGCTTCGTGCTGACTGTACCCAATTTATTGCAAGATGATGTCACCATAAGTGACGCTGTAATAATCTTCCTTAAGGAGACCCATCTTATCGGCATGTGATTGACGCATGCATGAACTTTTTTTTATATTCATAATATGTATGTAACATTGCCCTAAAGGAATAAAAATGAATAAAACTAAAATTTAAACATACAACATGAGATATCACAAACTTTTCCATTACATACAACACGCACATTTACCAAGTTAAACTGACACCCACCAACACATATTCAAACAAAAAGACACGGGCTACAAAAGAAAAAAAAAAAATCACAGAAACTAGTCACCTGACCGGCCATTTCATCTGGTCTGTCAGTAACTCACCATCATATCACTCACTCATACCATAATTCATCCCAAATAAAACAACAAGAAGAAAGAAGAAACCAAAATACCAAGAACTAGAAGAACACAAGAATAACAAGAAAAGAAGAAAGAAGAACATCAGATTAGCTGTAGCAAGAAAGAAGACCAAGACTAGAAGAAGAAAGAAGACGTCAGATCCGGCCGAAATAGCCCAAAGGCGAAGTGGCCTGTAATCTCCAATACTATACTATAATTACCACTGGCTGTCCCGACTCCCGCCACTCTCCAGTAATTTCCTAAGGACCAGTGTTGCCAGATCGATTTTACCAATTTTTTGGGAAAATGTGTACAAAAATCTGGAAATCCCGTATAACATCTGGATATTTTAAATTCCTAAGAAATTTAAATATGCCAATGTAATTAAAGCTTATTTAACTGTTAAGAAGGAATAGGTTCTGTAGGCAAGAGTTATATTGTAGGGTTAAGTCCAGTACACTAGAGAGAGCGGTTACATCGCACCGCTAAATGTCTAGGACTATTATAAACGAAATCCTATATAACCCTTGTCATTCCTTTCAGCCTAACTCCCCGTATGACCAATAAAATCATATAACCCTGGGTATAAAATGGGAAATAGGGTCTTGTTGATGATAGTGATGTATAATGTTTAACGTAATTTTCTACCGTAAATAGGATATCTTTTAAAACTCAGCGGTCCATTAAATTCTTAATAAAGATGGTACAGCAATTTGAAACCTACCATAATGTTATTTAAGGATGAAAATAACCGTAATTATTCTTACCTTAAAATTTAGTCGTCTAAATCAGCAGTGTCGTACATAGTAGAACTCATTCTCTTGACAAAGGAGTGAGTGATTTCAACATCATAGCACTTGCTGTCAAGTCATCAGGCGTTTAGTGTGAAGTAATCCAGCAATAGTAATTGTCGAGAGGCGATTTCTTGACTTTGTTTTCATTCGGTTGACAGCAGAGAACACTCTCTCAGCCGCAGCACTCGAATGTGGAAGACTCAACAGTGACATAATGAATTCTGCCAGGTTTGGGAAAATGGGTGTTCCATCCCCGGGCATCAGTCAACTCACTTTCACCCAAAATTTGACTGGCGTTATGTCTCGATGTTCCGTTAGAAAAGGAGTCTGGGTACTTCTGAGTATTCGTCAATCACTATCTATTTTCTTGAGATTTTCATTATTCACTAGAGAAAGAAAGTCAGCCATGATGGGTCCTAATGAAGTTACGCACCTTGACTTCACGACTGACGGGTCTAATGCTTCCAAGTGCTTGAACACTTTGTTGCCAAGAGGAAATCTTTGAAATTTGAAGTGCAGCATCAACATAAAAGTCCAGGCACTTAACTTGAACTGTTCTACAGATTGAGGTGGGATTGAGTGAGGTCGAGATAGGCTCATTTCAACTGCTGCGCCAAAGTACATTGCCTTGAAGTCTTTAAAGTGGTTCAAATCCCGAGGATGTACACTCGCAGCAAAAAGTATAGGTGCGGGAAAATCGACGACTTCCGAAACGATACGTATACACTGTGATATGTCGGGAAGGTTGGTAAGTGTATCCTCATAACCCCCTCCTCCACTAGGTGTTGCCATATGGCTGACAATCAGTGTGTTTGTTTCCTCTTTTCGGATTGTTGCTTTTGTGTCACCTGAATGATGAGCGAGGGTTCGGTCTCGGTGAACGTGGGTATAAAACAGAGGCAATATGAAGCAGTAGAGATTTACACATGCCAGACGACATGGAAACCTCAGAGGGAGCACGAGGAGCGATTATTGTCCTTCATAACGAAGGGTTCGGCGTCACAGATATTAGCCGGCGGGTTGGTGTCCACAGGAACACCGCTGCACGATGGATTCGGCGATACCTCGAAACTGGTGCTACAGACGGCAGACTCGGAGCGGCCGTCCACGCTGCACCACCCCTCAGGACGACTAGGTCGAGTGGTTATTTGGTAGCATAAATTAATGTGGCAATATTCACAAGTATCACAAATAATTTTGTTAACAGGGGTCTCCTCATATTTCATAATGTCTATCACTTCTCGACCTTATTTATAACGGTTTGTTTCACTTGACCAGGATATAGTAGCTGCTCAGCATGATTAAACAGCTGCCAACATACGGCTGGAACAACTCGCCTTTCCCAATACCTTTCGTCACTGGTCTCAAATTGTTCACACTACAGTATGCACCGAAACTTTTTGTTGTAAGTGTACATCTTCCAAGGGGGTTTTCTGCACATATTCATCTTTCAGATAGCACTCTAGAATTGTAGAGTACGATCTTGTGACCGATTTGCGAAGTGCAGGTGTAACCGCCCTGTGAGCGACTGTGGGATAGTGAGCCTCTAGTCAGTTAATGGCGGGCCCTCGAACTTCTCGTTACCAGTGTACAGGAAGGTGTTCAGGTCCTGGTCCTGCCTATCGAAGTAATCTACTGCAGCTCGAGGGTCTTGCTCCACGCTTTAAATTCTTCGTTACATCAAAATCAGGACATATAGTTTGAATTAACTTAGGCATGTGTTCAGCAACTGTCATGGGTAAATCATGTTCGGTTATGAAAGCAGCAAGCCGAAGTTCGCTAGCTTTAACTGTCTCTCTTTTTTTCTTACTACTTGAGGGCATATCAAACACACAAGGTTGCTTTTTAATTGCAGAATAATTTTCTAGACGTTTCTTTGTGATGGCGTGTTTTCTAAGATCAGATTTTCCGGCTTTCAAAGTTAAATCAACACAGCACACCGAAAAAAAGGCATACCCGGTATCTTTAAGACTCCCTCGTAACCACCTTTTAAACTCACTATCTTCTTCCCAAGATTTTGAGTATTTCTTGATATACTTCCTATTCTTATTTTCATTAACACTAGCAGGTGTCTCGTAACCACTAATACCGTGCGTGTCTGATGACATGATGAAGTGGGAGTGTTCCCAACTTCCCCCTCTGGAGGCAAAGAGTAGACTGAACGTGACTACCTGAGTCTACGTGCCAGCGGTAGCAATTTTTTATTTAATTTTATTAGGATTTGTAGAAATATTACCAACGCGGACTTTAAGCTAAAATGCTGGTCAACCCAACTGCTGGGATAAAACACCATCTTTTTAGTTAACTGTACATCTCCACCACTAGCGAGGGGGTGGATGCTCGGTAAGAAACTGGAGGGTTTCTCGAGTGGTTGGTGGTTAGCATTTTGGCAACTTTCTGTGCTGTGATAGGGGGGGTTGTATGTTTCTCCTAGCTAATTGTGCTCCAGGGCACTCTATGAGGTAGTACTACAGCGAGTTTTCTGCTCATCTGTCGCAGGTCTTGCACATCAGCTGCTCTGCTGGTACTTGTACTATGATTTCCCATATGCATGGGTACCCCAGTCTCAGTCAGTGGAAGATGGCTTCTTCCCTTCTTGTTAAATACTTCATGAGTGGTGGTCTCTCATAATTCGTGACCAGATAGTACCACCTGGCCGATCGTGATACTGGTGTTAATCTTCTATGTTTGTCTATTTTCCACTGGGCAGTTCGTGTTATTGTGATCTTCTTTATCTGCTCCTGACTTGGCGGGACATTCATCTCAATGTTTCGCTGTCCTAACGCAGCCTTGGCAGCATCAGCTCGTTCATTCCCTGGGATTCCGATATGACTGGGCACCCAGTTAATGATAACTTACCGATCTTGTAGTTTTAACCCTTGCAGTAGGCCAACAACGGATGTTATGAGATGAATGTTGTCTCTAGGCTCTCTGCATTGTAGTGCTTCAATAGCACATCGCGAGTCAGTGCCTATTAGAACGCCTTGTTGACTGTTTCTGGAAGCGTGTCTTTGGGCTCCAGGTATGGAAGCTAGCTCAAATTGCAAAGTAGAGCATCCATCTGAGGTTCTTCAAAGGGACGTGTTACCTCCTTCTATGGTGAAGGATGCTCCTGCCTTCGTATTGGTGGGCTCTACGGAACCGTATGCGTAATACACTGTACTAATGTGTGTGTTAGGGCCTTCATGTTTCTCTTTGCTACCTGTCGGAGCTCATGTGGGTTTAGTCAGCCTTTCTTGTCCCAGTTTGTAGAATGTTGAAGACAGCTGGCGGGAACTCCCACGGTGCTGCAGTCTGGACTCATTGTATCAGGTCCTTTGCTGAGGATTGTGTCTTTCAATTCCAGTCGATTTACAGCGTCAGATGCGCACAATAGCTATGTTTTCTTGTGAAAGACATATCTGTTGAGGTTCAGTTTTGTTTCAAAGCACGCTGTTAATCGTTCCGCTCTGGTTTGGAGAGATGAGAGACCTGTCTCCTTGTGTAAGTTTTCAATTTTTATCCACATAGGTGCCTTGACAATGACTCTCAGCATTATTCTGGGCAACCTCCAATATCTCCCATTGCCACTCAGACTGTTAAGAGCCGGTGTCGCATAGTCCGTTAATGATCGAATGGCGTGTATATATAGCAGTCTTAGGACTACATGTCCCACACCCACCTTGGGTCCTGTTATGGCTTGCCCATTCAGTCTCTTGGATGGTTTATCATTGTCAAATTTGAGGCCTTTGTCAATACAGATACCCAGGTATTTGTATACATTGACCCACTGTAGGGCAATACCTTGTATTTGCGGTTGTGTCACCGGCTCATTGTGTTCAATCCTCATGGCTTTCGATTTTGGGATTGATATCTTGAGCCTGACACTCGTACATTCTTCACTGATGATGTCTAGTGCTCTTTGGACTTTGCTGATCTGGTTTCTGCCTTTTACTATCAGTGCCAAGTCATCAGCATAGCATAGCAGTTTGGTACCGTTTTGAAAGGGGAGCCGACTCAAATTTTCCAGGAGGATGTTGAAGCGAGTTGGACTAAGAACTCCTCCTTGTGGTGTGCCATTTTCCAGTCTTTGGTGATCCGAGACTTGTCCTTGACAGTTAACTCTTGCTATTCTGTTTTGGAGATAGTCAGCAATCCAATCCAGTAGGCATCCCTTGACGCCTTTCCGGGCCAGAATGGTTACAATGGCCTGTGCATTTGCCAGCTCAAATGCTTTCTCAAGATCAAGGAATATTACGATTGCCTTATTTTGACCAATCGATCCCAGGAGAGTGGCCAAACTGTGTGCAGTGCTGAGACCTTTGGTGAATCCAAAGATATTGTCGTGAAGTGGTCCAATTTTCCAGAGGAGTCGTGTAAGGACCATCCATTCGGCGGTTTTGCCGATGCATGCGGTTAGTGATATTGATCTGAAATTCTGGGGATCATTGGGTTTGGGAATAGGAAAAATGTTTGCTCTTTTCCAAGCTGACGGGAGTTTGACTGCTGACCATGATGCGTTTATAACTGTTAGGAGAGCAAGTTGACCAGCAAGTCCTGCATTGATGAGCAATGAATAGGTTGTACCATCACTGCCAGGGGCGGTGTCTTTGCTTGTTTTCTTGGCCCTTCTGATTTATTCTATATTAAACAAACAGTCTGTGGTGTCAGCTTGTTCAATTGCATGTCTGACTACTACTTCTCACTCCAGTTGTACTTGAGGTAGAGAGTAGTCTTATTTCAGGAGGTAGTTGGGCTGATGAGCGTTCTGTAAAGTGCTCTGCCAAGCGATAGCTTCCTCTAGTGGCTGGGGGTGGGCTGGAGCTCTGGGCAGTTTTCCTGTTGCTATCCTGAGTTTTCTCCAGTTCACTTGGGCTGGAGTGTGCATTAAAGGTTGCACAGCACTCGAGTCATTTGTCTTCCCTAGTTTTCTGAGTAATTTGACGAGCATCTTGGATAGCAGCTCTCAAGAGTATCACTCCCTCAGGGGAAGTGTATTGTCGGACATGTCTTCTGCATGTGTTGATTCTGTGATTCTGTTCTCGTCATTGCAGAACCAGTAGTCTTTGTGGTGTCCATTTGTAGGGTTTGTTTTTGGCATTGCTTTCTCTGCTGCGCGTTGTATGGCATGAGTAAGGTCCTGGTTTAGTTGGTCAACAGTTCATCTTGATATAATTTCCAATTTTTCTTTCTTGGTATTCCATGAAGGTGGCGGATGTGGGGGAGGAGGGAGTAGTTCGACCCTCAAAATAGTTGCCGTTGCAAAGTGGTCACTGGTCAGTTCATCATCTATCTCCCACTGAGCTACTGGAACGAGCTCAGTGGAGATGAATATGAGGTCCAATGTTCCTCCCAGTATGTGTGTTGGTTCCCCAGTATTAATGAGCATTATTTCTGGAACATCTGTCACAGGTCCACTAGGTTATGACCATCCTGGTTTATTGTTGTGGTCGGATTGATCGTTGGATGGTGGGCATTGAAGTCCCCAGCAATGAGCACAAGTTCCTGTGTTGCTTGTGTAAGTCGTTTGGGTGGCGGTTTATAGATGTTGTGTACTACAAGACTGTCGTTTGCCAGGTGTATCCGAACAGCTTGTGCCTCTACTCCATTTCCACAGTGAACTGGTTCTACTTGTGAACTGGGGATGGTCGCCCTGACGAGAATCATTCTGCCATGGGCCCCTTTGGTACAGAGTACTGTTGGTATCCAGGCAAGCGAAATTGTTTATCTGTTGACATCAGGGTTTCTTGCAGAATAAGGACATCAATATTTTTAGCTTTGGCTGCTGCTTGTACAGTATGTCGTTTGTTGGACAGGCCTTGTACATTCCACTGTGTTATCTTGAGATGACAAGGAGGCGGGGCTATTCTATTATTATCTCCTCGTCGCTGTAGTCCTCAGCGTTCATGGTTGAGTCGCTCTCCTCGTCCGTTAAGAATGGTGTGCTCATAGTTGGCTGTTTCTTGGGCACCTACTCAAAGGGAGGAGCAGGAGGTGGAATTCCGTTTGTTTTGGGAGGTAACTTGGGATTTTTTTTTTCTGCTCTCTTCAGGGTGCTGTCGCTCTTGCCTGTGATCGTGTGTTTGCTGACGGTCTGTGCTTGTTTTATTCCTCGTGATCTGTTGCGAGGGGCTTGATTTTTCACAGTTTTAAGTGTTCTAACGGATGGGAAGTTCTTCTTCTCTAATATTTGACTCAAGGGCGTCGTCTGTTCCACTTGTAGTTGTGGAGTTTTGGGGGTCTGGTCTTCCTGCATCATTTCTGTGAGCTGTGTCATTACTGCATTTATTATACTTTCGGTGCTGGTATCTTGTTTCTTTATTATAGTAGAGACAGTCACAATCATAATGGCGGTCATCTGTTTTATTTGTTCTTCTGTGCATGCCGCTTGTAGATTGGCAGGCTGGGGTGTATTCAGTTGGGTGGTCGCTTAAGGGGGTTTCAGTGTCCCAGGCAATATGGTGTTCTCCCCCAATCCTGGAGTGTTCTGTGCTTTAACTCCTATGCAGCTCTGGAGCTGCGGTTGTGTCCCCTGAATTGTCATGGTTTCCTGCATGCACTGATTTTGTCCCGGTGTTTTCAATTTTTTCCAGTTGCTTGGTGGAGGAAGTGCAGGGAAGGAATCCTGGCAGTTGGGGCGGAGTGGGTGTTGGGATAACCGTTTTCTGTCCTGTTGATCCCACACGAATGTGCTCTAAGGTGCTTCTGTTGTGTTTTGTGGTTGAATTTTTGCCATTGCAACTTTCATCTGCTTTCTCCTCTCTGGGCATGATGTGCTCCAAGCGTGAGGTTTCTTTCCACAATTTGGGCACTTGGCTGTCGTGGTGGTTCCTTCCATGTGTTTGTTAATACACATTTCTGTCTTGTGGCTGCAGATGCCACATCTCACTGTTTTGTGGCAAATGGATTGGTGATGTCCGAATTTGACATTTGTAGCATTGTTGTGGTTCTGGGACAAAAGGACACAGCTTATACATCCCCCAGTTGCCTTCGTCTACCTACTCTGGGACTGTCCCCTTGATGTCCACTCGCACTTGCCTTGTCTGTGCTTTGTCCTGACTCTTAACACGACGCCCTGCCTTTGTCACTTTTGGATGTTTTATGAGGACTTCTACAGGTAGTTCCAGAGGATATCGTAGTAGGACCATTCTGATTTTCTCCTCGGGGTCAAATGGTATTATCGTGACCGTCTTCCCGTTGAGGTTGGTGACCTCGCTGAAGATCTTGGCGGTGTTGTGGTCTTGGGGGGGAGAGTATCAGGCCTCCAACTAGATTGGGTTTCACACTGAACATGAGGTTCTTGTATTCTAGTTCCAGTGCTACCACTACTTCGTATGCATGGTTGAATTTGGTTTCTTTGGGAATCTTGTGCCGCATAGTAGTCGGAATCACGAAGGTGGGTGGTTCTTCCACGGGGTGGAATGCTGGGGACATATTGTCTCTGTCGGAGATGATGTTTTCCTTCCGAGGCCTCTTGTGGCATTTTCCTTCCACCGGTCATGTTTCTCCCTCGTCTTTATATCAATAAATTGACAAAGAAGGTTCATTACACCTACCTAGTTACCTGTTGCCCTAGGACCAGTGCCGTGGCCCCCCAACGGGGGTCGTAGGTTGGTGGCTCTGGTTTTACAATAGGACCCCGCAAAAAGGGGGAGCCTACTCTACCCTATCAGCCCCTTTCTGGCCTGTCCTAATGACTGTTCCGGCAGGGTTAGTTAATACCGGAAAAATCGGTGAGGGCACTAAGAAATGTGAGCATAAAACAGAGAAACAAGCAAGTCAATTCAAGTGGGACGAGATATCCGCGTCAAAGCGAGTGGCGTGTGTGGTGACAGCAAGTCTGGCCAGGCGTGGACGTAAGCAAGTGGAAGCACGTGGGTCGGGAGTAACTGCGACATGCGTCTTGCCAGCTGGATAATGAGGCGAGGTCTCCGGATTAATCGTTGTTGAGATTGTCGGACCGTAGTCCGACACGGGCCTTTGCCTATAGGCGGCATGTTTGGTGGTTCTGGCTGGAGCTCCTGGAGCAACCACACCGGATTTGAGGTTGTCCTACCTGCAGATATGAAAGGATACAGCAGGTTGCAAGTGTGAGCGGACCCCCCGATCATTGGATGCTTAACACCAACCCTCACACTTGGACGTGGTCGGTTTCGGAGTGGCGCGCCCCCAGAACTGGGGTCCGCACTTGCTGGGAGAGGATACTTTCTAAGCTCTCTGGGTGGTGGGTATCGTGTGATGAGGCGATGAGCCGGAGAAGGTGGTGAATGTGATTTGTTTGGGCCTTTCGGGTTAGAGTGGCCGCTGGTGTTGTGTGCGCTTCTTGGAAGTTTGGTATTCTGTTTCGGAGACTTTCTGTGACTTCGCAGTCGAGGAGATAGTGTTTATGTAGGTTGGCTGTTGGCTCCTGATAGTGGATGCACTCCATGATGTCATTTCCGATCGTCTGCTAGGAGCACTTGTACCCTAGTCATAGTCGATGAAGGCTAACTTGGGTTTGTCTTGGGGTTTTCTTGTACGCGAAAGGTGGTTCCCCCTTTTGTAGCCGCCAGGTACCATTTGGCTGATTGGGAACCAGCGTTGAATGCGTGAAGGAAGCTCTTTTGGATGTGGAGCTTGCTAGTCTTTGAGATGATTCTTGATCTGTTGCATGCTTGTTGGAACTTGAATGTGTACGCTTCTAGAACATGTGGCTGCCTTGGCTGCTTTGTCTACCACGTCGTTTCCTCCGATCCCTACATGACTGGGAATCCAGTGTAAGACGACTGGGTGGTTCTGTCTTTGGAATTCCTGTAGATGTGCGAGGATCGAGGTTATGATGTGGACGTTGTCTCTTGGTTGACTGTTGCAGAGCCTGCATGGCCGATTTCGAGTCCGTGTGAATTATGATGGAATTGTTGTGCTGCAGCGTGTTGTAGGGCCTTTGAGATTGCTACCAACTATGTTTGTAGGGTGGAGCAGTCATTAGAAAGTCTCCGTTGGAGGGTCTGACCTTGGGTGTAGAAGGTCGCTCCGGGTGTATGATGTTTTGGGTCCACCGAGCCGTCTGTGAAGTATGATGCTGCATCAGCCGGTGTCTCGGTAGCTATGGCTTCCAGAGTTATTCTTTTGAGGTCCTTCTGGAGGTTGGCTTTGCTATCACCTAGTTTGGTAATTTTGAATGTGGCTGGTGAAGGGCTCCACGGTGGAGGAACTACGTAACCATTGTCTCGTATGTCTTGGTTGTTCTTGAGTGTTTGTGCTTGCAGGTGTCGGATGACCTCGCTTGCCTCGTGCGACCAGGTGGCCCCTCGCACTCTGTGGTCGAGGTGGAGGGAAGCACTGATTCGCGTTATGGCAGCAGTGGGCTTATCTGATCTACTGATTTGGCTAGGAGACCGGCTGTCACCTGCTTGACTCGTACTGCCAGAGGTGGTAGTGCAGTTTCTATTTGCAAATTGCAAGCTCTGGTCCACATGGGTGCTCCGAGCATGGTCCTGAGAGCATTGTTTTGGATAACTTCTAGCTTAGTTATCTGCTCTTCTCTCAGCCCAATGGGTGCTGGAGCACTGTAATCTACCAGCTATCTGATGGCGGCCGTGTAGTAGGCTTTGAGCACATGAATGTTCGCTCCTGCGGTTGTGCTGGTGAGCGACCTCATTATATTGTGTCTTGTTCTTCGTCCTGTGCCTGAAGATACTCGAGTTGCGGCTTGAAGGCGAGTTTCTGGTCGAACCAGATTCCAAGACACTGGCGGGTGTTGGTTCAGAGTACCGGCGTGTTTTGTATGGAGAGCATCTTGTCGGGTGTGTCTGTGCAGACGGCCATCGCTTTCGACTTGACTGG
Source organism: Homarus gammarus (assembly GCA_958450375.1). NCBI lineage: Eukaryota > Metazoa > Arthropoda > Malacostraca > Decapoda > Nephropidae > Homarus > Homarus gammarus. The sequence continues at coordinate 99,167 of CAUDMG010000339.1, forward strand.
ATTTATCTCGAGTCAAGTCTGTTGCACTCCCCTTCTACAAGTTGGAGTGCGTGTTGCTTGTTGGCTAGTCTGTTTGATCCTCTTACTATGAGCTGTAAGTCGTCTGCATAGCATAGGAGCTTGGCTGTTTGTCTGAAAGGAAGTCTGACAACATTTTCCATCAGAACATTGAACAGCATTGGACTGAGGATGCCTCCTTGAGGGGTTTTGTTTTCATGGACCGTGTAGCTTGAGGTTGCTCCCTGAAAACGTACTCTTGCTTCTCTCTGTGTGAGGTAGTTCTGGATCCACCCCAGCAACCTTCCTTTGACGCCTTTTTCAGCGAGCGTCGTTATAATGGCCAGTGGATTTGCTAGTTCGAAGGCTTTCTCGAGGTCGAGAAAGACCACCAGAGCTGGTTTGTTGTCCACTGTGCTGAGTATCTCGGCGATGATGGTGCCTGTGCCGGTGTTCTCGGTGTAAGCAAAAATGGGAGGGTGTGGGCTGCCTACTTTCAACTTGAGTCTGTTGAGAGCCATTCTTTCACCTGCCTTCGCTATGCAGCTGAAAAGTGAGACGGGTCTTGGTTTGTCTGGTTTTCTGGGCTTCGGAATGGGCTGTATATCTGCCTTCTTCCATTCCGGTGGAAATCTTTGTGTTGTCCACGAAGCATTGATGACTTGTAGCAAAGCCTCGTGTCCGGCTTTTCCGGCATGGGAAAGCATGGAGTAGGTTATCCCGTTGGACCCTGGTGCTGTGTCCTTGCTTCGTTTTAGCGACTTCTGGTGTTCTTGCTGGTTAAAGGTCTATCGCTGTCATCTTCACTGTTGCAGGCCTCTTCGATCATCTGGAGTCTGACCTGTCGCAGACGCCGTTGTGTCTTCTCCGCCTGTCTCGGGAGGTTTTTCGTTGCTGCTCGGTCAGAGAACAGTTTAGCAAGTCTACCGGCTTCCTCTTCTGGGTTGGGATCGGTTGGTGGTGGTGGTGTTGTTGTTGCCTTCCCAGATGCCCTTCGGATCTTGTCCCTGGTATCCTTAACTATGACTTGCAGGAGATGTCTGTTTCCGTGGGATGTCTCCTGTAGTATTTTCGGGACAAGTTCACTCTGTGGTTGAGTTCTTTCATCCTGGGACAGAAGTACCAGTAATCCTTGTACTGTCTTGATGTGGGTTTTGTTTTTGGGATAGCCTCTTCTGCCGCTTGGTGAAACGCCTCGACCAATTGTTGATGGAGGGTTGTCCCGTCCACGGGTGCTGCGCCGGCCGGCTGTGATTTTTCGCGCCACTTTGCCAGGTGTTTCTTAAAAAGAGTCCCCAGTCTGCCTTTTGGGTATTGTATCTCCATCTCGGCGGGGGTTGAGTGGGGAGTTTGTTCACCTTCAGTGTGGTTAGGGTGGCAAAGTGGTCGCTGGTCAGCGTGGGGTGTAACTGCCAGGAGGCCGAAGGCTCTAGTGCACTGGAGACGAAGGTTAGATCTAGCCTTCCTCCCCTAATGTGGTGGGCTCTCCGGTGTTCAGGAGGCAGATGTCGGGTGTCTTGAAAGGTGGTGTATAGGTCATCTTCATTTGTGGGGCTTACCGAGCTTAAGAAGGGAGGATGTGCGTTGAAATCCCCTCCTTTGAGTGAGGTGTGGTCAGCGGCTGATGCGAATAATTGAGTCACCTCCAGTGAGACCCTTGGGTTCTTGTAGTGGTTGTGAGCAGTTAATTCCCGTTCTTGGAGGGTTACTTTGACGGCCTGTTTGTATGTTTTCCTCACATGGAAATTGCTGCATGACCTCTGAGGAGGGTATGCTTGACTTGACCAAGATCATACATCCTCTTGTTGACACCTGCGTGAAATGCCTCCTGTATGTCTTGTAACCACTGAATTTGAAACAGTGGTGTTCTTGTAGAAGTGTTTCTTGTAACAGTATGATGTCAAGCTTGTCCTTGGTTGCTGCTTCTTGCAGGAGGTGTTTCTTGTTTTTGATGCCCTGAGCATTCCATGTAAGGATGTTCAGGGTGCTGATGTTTTCCACCACTGTTTCACCGGGGATTTCTGGTGGTCCTCGATTCCGCTGGATCAGGTTCATATCTTCTTGTTCTGTGTTTGTCTTCTGGGCCGTGGTTCGGCTCAGGGGAGTTGAAACGTCCAATTTCTTTCTGGGAGCTGTCGATATCTTTGGTTCTCTGGAGGCCTTTTTAGGTGTAGAGTATACCTCGGCTGTCACGCGTGTGGGGACCGGCGTGGCGTCCTCCACTGAGTTGGCTGGAGCTGTGGCGACTTGCCCGCGGACGCTCCCCATGAATATTTGGAGCCGTGTGGGGATGGATCTTGTGGCCCAGTTGTTCTGCTAGGCCCTCCGCGAAGGTTGTCAGTACCTTGGCTAGGTCTGATACGTGTATCATTCCTTCTGGTGCCTTGGTGTGTGCTTGTTTTGTCTTTTTCGTCGTTGTGGTTGTCGTTGTCTGCTGCTTGGGTGGCTGAGGTGTGGCCGAAGTGAGGCCAGGAAACTGGGCTGCACTTTGGGTGTTGACCGGCTGAGGAGGTTGGCTTTGTTGTTTTTGCCTATGGGTTCCCCACTCGAAGGTACTTGGTGGGGCTGGTGTGCAGGCGGTGGGGGCCGGTCTTGCTGCTGGTCGGTTTGCCTGGACCCTCTTTCTCTCGGAGCATCCAGGGTTCCAGGCGTGGTGTTTGCCCTCGCAGTTGGTACACTTAGGGGTAATTTTTTCTCCATTTTTCAGCTTGGTGAGGCAGGAGTGTGTCCCGTGCTTCTGCATGCAGACTGCGCAGACTTCCTTGTAGGTGCAACTCGTCTGACGGTGCCCGTATTTCTGGCATCTGAAGCACCGCAAGGGATCCGGGACTTAGGGCCTCACTTCGTAGTATCCCTCAGGTTTTGAGGTCTATGGTGCTGGGGGGTGAACCGTAGTGCGTTATGAGGACTTGTTTGTTGATGGCCGTCTTGTCGGACGGGGGAGAGCATCTCTCGGCTTTTAGGATCTTCGGGTGGTTCTCCATTGGTTCGAGGGGTAGTTCCTTTGGGTATCGGAGTACTACCGACTTCATCAGTTTCTGGGCGGGGTCCAGCTTGGTTGATGCAACGGTTGTGGTGTTTTTCAAGAGTCGAGGGTGGTGGCGGAGTCCTTGCCTTTGGGGTGAATAATCATCTCCCCCTTTAGGTTGGGCCGCACTGACAACTTGGCCAGTGGATTTAGTTTTTCCATCTCTGTGATGGCGGCATATGTCGTTTTCGTGCCCTTTTTCGAGATCCGGACTTTTGGCAGTGTCGTTGGGGGTTAGCTGGTGGTGGTGGTGGTGATGATGATGGGTGCCTTTTGGGTTGGTTGACGGCATTCGTTTCCCGAGAAAGCACGTCGGCATGTTTTGTTTTCAACTTTCGTCCAGTTGACGTCCTCAGTGGCGGTAACAGTGGTGGTGGTGTTGTTGGAGGCAGTGGCAGTGTTCTTGCTTTTCAGGGCTTCGTGGAAGGCCCGTAGGTGGTCCGTTTTCTCTGTGAAGTGCCTGTCGTGGTTCGGGTCGTCAGGATGGCGGTTCATGCTGGGGTCGCGGTTAGGAGGGCGTATGCACTCCATAACTGGTGGTTAAGGTGTTTTTATAATTATTATTATTATTAGAGCCTACCTATTCCGGTTGAGTAAGTAGCCGAGGAATTTCAGCACTCCCACAGGCAATGCTGGCCGGGTGGTCGTAGAGTGGTTCCTGAGCTTCCTCCCGGAGCCCCGTTGGGGAAACCTACTTCCTTGAGTGCGTGACTGCTCACTTATAAACGTGATCTAAGTGTGCCTTTTGGGGAAGATTAAGGATTGCTACCCTCTTTCCAGGTGGACCCGCACGATCACGGTTTTCCTTGAAAGACTCGGCTGGGCTAGGCTAGGTTCTTGCTCCAACCCCCTTTCGTGTTCACAATCTCCTGGGAGGGAGGTGAACAGTTACAGGGAGGACCGCAGGACGAATACACTTTTGAGGGTGCAGGTCCCTAGGCCAGAGCGAAAAAAGGAAAAATAGCAGTAGAAGGAAAAGAGCTCAAACCACGTCGGGAAAATCGCGCAATAACTGCTCTCCAGCTGGAGTGTGGGTCACTCACACCACAAGTGGGGAGGGCAAGCTAATGCTCGATAAACCGAAAACGCTCGTGAGATGTTGTCGACTATAACAGTGGTGGATGGTCCGGTCAGGGAAGATGGCCAACAATGGCAGCAGAGAGAGGGCGGTCTTCACAGTTCCGGGTCCAAGAAGGAGGGCTTGTTGAGAGGAGGTCTTCATCACAGTCGGATTGATCGTCGTTGTTGAGATTGTCGGACCGTAGTCCGACACGGGCCTTTGCCTATAGGCGGCCCGTTTGGTGGTTCCGGCTGGAGCTCCAGGAGCAGCCAGACGGGAATGGGATTTGAGGTGGTCCCACCTGCAGATTGGAAGGATACTGCAGGTTGCAAGTGTGAGCGGACCCCCGATCAGTGGACGCTTACCACCAACCCCCACTCAAGTTCAAGTTGTTTGGGATTGCTGGCCTCTTCGCCGTTAGGCTATTTCGGCCGAAGCTGATTGGTTGGACTTCTTTTTTTTCTTTGTTCTTCTTTTAGTTTTTACTTTCCATTCTTCTTCTTCTTGTTCTTCGTCTTCTTTTTGATCTTGTTCTTCGTCTTCTTTTTGATCATCTTCTTTCTGGTCTTCTGTAGGGATATCGGGTTCTCGGTTGTTCATGTCGTGTTTGTTTTTGTTTTGTTTGTTCTTTTCTTGTTTTTTCTTTTCTTGATTTTTGACTACAAGGAGAGCCTCCCTGTAAGTCAATTTTTCTTTCGCCCGCAGCCTGGCCACCCTGCACTCCTCCCTCCACTTGGGACAAAGCCGGTCGGAGGAGGAGTGAGGGCCACCACAAGCCGCGCACTTCTTAACGGCCGCCTGGCAGTCAGCGTCGGTGTGGCTGGGTGCCCCGCAGCTTGAGCACACCTCGCGAGCACCACACTTCCTCGCCAGATGGCCATATTTCTGGCAATTGTAGCAGCGAGTGGGTTTTTGCTGGTGAGGTTTTACTGGGATTTTCTCCCAACCCAGTATAACGGAGCTAGGAAGTTCCTTAGGAAAACCAACCAGGGCAGTTGTGCTGGTCAGCTTCCTAAGTACTGAGAGCTGATCTCCAATCAGCTCGGCAAGTTCGTCTTTTTCGAGATACTCAATTTCAGAGTGGGAAATGACTCCCAAAACTAAGTTATCCTGAAGTAAGGCGTCAAACAAGACGTCGACTCCATTTATAATCGTTCGGTGGGGTAATTTGTGGGCCTGCCCCCATTCCTCGAAGGTGATGACAAGGGTACCGCCTTTACTGCGGACGACCCCTGTCACCCCCTTGAGTCCGATGTGGTCAAAAAAATCTTTAATCACAAGAAGATTTAGTTTCTTGCGCGAAGGGTGCTCGACCGGAATCAGTCTCACAACCTTCGCCTGGGCTAGGGTGAACATGGTCACGCGGTACCTCGGGGGGAAGGAGCGGGGAGCCGGGAGAACCTACCTCGCCGAGGTTCAGTTCTCAAGTGACCCCCACTCTTGGACGTGATCAGTTTCGGAGTGGCGCGCCCCCCGAACTGGGGTCCGCACTTGCTGGGAGAGGATGCTTTCTAAGCTATCTGGGTGGTGGGTATCGTGTGATGACCCGGAGTAGGTGGTGAATGTGGACTGTATGGGCCTTTCAGGTTTGAGTGGTCGCAGGTGTTGTGTGTGTTTCTTGGGAGATTTGAGTTCTGTTTCGGAGGCCTTGTGTGACCTCGCAGTCGAGGAGATAGTGTTCAAGTGGGTTGGCTGCTGGCTCCTGACAGTAGGTGCAATCCATGACGTCATTTCCGATCATCTGCCAGGAGCACTTGTACCCTAATCGTAGTCGATGAAGGCTGACTTGGGTTTGTCTTGGAGTTTTCTTGTCAGCGAAAGGTGGTTCCCCTTTTGTGGCCGCCAGGTACCATTTGGCTGATTGGGAACCAGCGTTGAGTGCATGAAGGAAGCTCTTTTTGATGTGGAGCTTGCTGGTCTTTCTGAGGTGATTCTTGATCTGTTACACACTTGCTGGAACTTGGATGTGGACGCTACTAGAACGTGTAGCTGCCTTGGCTGCTTCGTCTGCCACGTCGTTTCCTCCGATCCCTACATGACTTGGAATCCAGTGTAAGACGACTGGTCGGTTTTGGCTTTGGAATTCCTGTAGCTGTGCGAGGATCGAGGTGATGATGTGGACGTTGTCTCTCGGTTGACTGTGTTGCAGCGTCTGCATGGCCGATTTCGAGTCCGTGTGAATTATGATGGACTTGTTGTGTTGCAGCGTGTTGTAGGGCCTTTGAGTTTGCTACCAGTTCTGTTTGTAGGGTGGAGCAGTCATTGGAAAGTCTCCATTGGAGGGTCTGACCTTGGGTGTAGAAGGCCGCTCCGGATCTATGATGTTTTGGGTCCACCGAGCCGTCTGTGAAGTATGATGCTGCATCAGCCGGTGTCTCGGTGGCTATGGCTTCGAGAGTTAATTTTGTGAGGTCCTCTTTCTGGAGGTTGGCTTTACTATCACCTAGGACGGTAAATTTGAGTGTGGCTGGTGGAGGGCTCCATGGTGGAGGAACAGCGTAACCATTGTCTCGTGTGTCTTGGTTGTTCTTGACGAGTGTTTCTGCTTGCAGGTGTCGGATGACCTCGCTTGCCTCGTGCGACCAGGTGGCCCCTCGCACTCTGTGGTCGAGGTGGAGGGAGGCACCGATTCGAATCTTGGCAAGTGTGGGCTTGTCTGCTCTACAGATTTTGGCGAGGAGACCGGCTGTCACCTGCTTGACTCGTACTGCCAGGGGTGGTAGCTCGGTTTCCATTTGCAGATTGCAAATTCTGGTCCACATGGGTGCTCCGAGCATGGTCCTGAGAGCATTGTTTTGGATGACTTATAGCTTAGCTATTTGGTCTTCACTCAGTCCAATGAGTGCTGGAGCACTGTAATCTACCAGCGATCTGATGGCGGCCGTGTAGTAGGCTTTGAGCACATGAAGGTTTGCTCCATCGGATTTGCTGGTGAGCGACCTCATTATATTGTGTCTGCTCTTCGTCCTGTGCCTGAGATACTCGAGTTGCGGCTTGAAGGTGAGTTTCTGGTCAAACCAGATTCCAAGACACTGGTGGGCGTTGGTCCAGACTACCGGCGTGTTTTGTATGGAGAGCATCTTGTCTGGTGTGTCTGTGCAGATGGCCATCGCTTTCGACTTGGCTGGATTTATCTTGAGTCCAAGTCTGTTGCACTCCTCTTCTATAAGTTGGAGTGCGTGTTGCGTGTTGGCTAGTCTGTTCGATCCTCGTACTATAAGCTGTAAGTCGTCTGCATAGCATAGGAGCTTGGCTGTTTGTCTGAAAGGAAGTTTGACTAGATTTTCCATCAGGACATTGAACAGCATTGGACCGAGGATGCCTCCTTGTGGGGTTCCGTTTTCATGGACCCTGTAGCTTGAGGTTGCTCCCTGAAAGCGTACTCGTGCTTCTCTCTGTGTGAGGTAGTTCTGGATCCACCCCAGCAACCTTCCTTTGACGCCTTTTTTAGCGAGCGTAGTTGTAATGGCCAGTGGATTTGCTAGTTCGAAGGCTTTCTCGAGGAAGACCACTAGAGCTGGTTTGTTGTCCACTGTACTGAGTATCTCGGCGATGTTGTTGCCTGTGCCGGTGTTCTCGGTGTAAGCAAAGATGTGAGGGTGTGTGGGCTGCCTACTTTCCACTTGAGTCGGTTGAGAGCCATTCTTTCTCCGGTCTTCGCTATGCAGCTGAGAAGGGAGATGGGCCTCGGTTTGTCTGGTTCTCTGGGCTTCGGAATGGGCTGTATATCTGCCTTCTTCCATTCCGGTAGGAGTCTTTGTGCTGTCCACGAAGCATTGAAGGCTTGCAGCAGAGCCTCGTGTCCAGCTGTACCGGCATGAGAAAGCATGGAGTAGGTTATCCTGTCGGCCCCTGGAGCTGTGTCCTTGCTTCGTTTTAGCGACTTTTGGAGTTCTTTCTGGTTGAATGGTCTGTCAGTGTCATCTTCACTGTTGCAGGCCTCTTCGATCATCTGGAGTCTGACCTGTCGCAGACGCCGTTGTGTCTCCTCCGCCTGTCTCGGGAGGTTTTTCGTTGCTGCTCGGTCAGCGAACAGTTTTGCAAGTCTCTCGGCTTCCTCTTCTGGGTTGGGATGGGTTGGTGGTGGTGGTGTTGCCTTCCCAGATGCCCTTCGGATCTGGGCCCACATCTTGCCAAGGGAGGTGTGCTCGTTCAGTTCGGAGCACCACTTGAGCCAGCTTACGTATTTTATTTCTTCCTTCTCTTCCCTGGTATGCTTAACTATGACTTGCAGGAGACGTCTGTTCGTTGCCGTGGGATGTCTCCTGTAGTTTCTTCGGGCCATGTTCACTCTGTGGTTGAGTTCTTTCACCCTGGGACAGAAGTACCAGTAATCATTGTACTGTCTTGATGTGGGTTTTGTTTTTGGGATAGCCTCTTCTGCCGCTTGGTGAAACGCCTCGACCAATTGGTGGTGGAGGGTTGTCTCATCCACGGGTGCTGCGCCGGCCGGCTGTGATTTTTCGCGCCACTTAGCCAGGTGTTTCTTGAAGAGCCCCCAGTCTGCCTTTTGGGTATTGTATCTCCATCTCGGGGGGGGGGGGGGGTGGAGTGGGGAGTTTGTTCACCTTCAGCGTTGTTTGGGTGGCGAAGTGGTCGCTGATCAGCGTGGGGTGTATCTGCCAGGAGGCCGAAGGCTGTAGTGCACTGCAGACGAAGGTTAGATCTAGCCTTCCTCCCCTAGTGTGGGTGGGTTCTCCGGTGTTCAGGAGGCAGATCTCGGGTGTATCTTGAAAGGTGGTGTATAGGTGTAGGCCGTCTTCATTTGTGGGGCTTGCCGAGCTTAGGAAGGGATGATGTGCGTTGAAATCCCCTCCTATGAGTGTGGCGTGGTCAGCGGCCGAAGCAAATAATTCAGTAACCTCCAGTGAGCCCCTTGGGTTCTTGTAGATGTTGTGAACAGTTAATTCCCGTTCTTGGAGGGTTACTTTGACGGCCTGTGTCTCGATGTTTTCCCCACATGGAAATTGCTGCGTGACATCGGCGGAGGGTATGCTTGACTTGACCAAGATCATACATCCTCTTGTTGACGCCTGCGTGAAATGCCTCCTGTATGTCTTGTAACCACTGAATTTGAAACAGTGGTGTTCTTGTAGAAGTGTTCCTTGTAGCAGCATGATGTCAAGCTTGTCCTTGGCTGCTGCTTCTTGTAGGAGGTGTTTCTTGTTTTTGATGCCCTGAGCATTCCATGTTAGGATGTTCAGGGTGCTGATGTTTTCCACCACTGTTTCATCGGGGACTTCTGGTGGTCCTCGATGGAGATGTCCAAGTTCGATTCCAACTGGATCAGGTTCATATCTTCGTGTTCTGTGGTTTTTGCTTTCTGGGCCGTGGTTCGGTTTAGGGGAGTTGAAACGTCCAGTTTCTCTCTGGGAGCTGTCGGTATCTTGGGTTCTCTGGTGGCCTTCTTCGGTGTAGAGTGTACCTCGGCTGTCACTCGTGTGAGGACCGGCGTGGCTTCCTCCACTGAGGTGGCTGGAGCTGTGGCGACTTGCCCGAGGACGCTCCCCATGAGTATTTGGAGCTGTGTGGGTTGGATCTTGTGGCCCAGTAGTCCGGCTAGGCCCTCCGCGAAGGTTGTCAGTACCTTGGCTAGGTCTGATACGTGTATCATTCCTTCTGGTGCCTTGGTGTGTGCTTCTTTTGTCTTTCTCGTGGTTGTCTGCTGCTTGGGTGGCTGAGGTGTGGCCGTAGTGAGGCCAGGAAACTGGGCTGCACTTTGGGTGTTGACTGGCTGAGGAGGTTGTCTTTGTTGTTTTGGCCTTTGGGTTCCCCACACGAAGGTACTTGGTGGGGCTGGTGTGTAGGCGGTGGGGGCCGGTCTTGCTGCTGGTCGGTTTGCCTGGACCCTTTTTGTTCTCTCGGAGCATCCAGGATTCCAGGCGTGGTGTTTGCCCCCGCAGTTGGCACACTTGGGGGCAATTTTTTCCCCATTTTTCAACTTGGTGAGGCAGGAGTGTGTGCCGTGCTTTTGTGCGCAGACTGCGCAGATTTCCTTGTACGTGCACCTTGTCTGATGGTGCCCGTATTTCTGGCATCTGAAGCACCGCAGGGGCTCTGGGACGAAGGGCCTTACTTCGTAGATCCCCCAGGTTTTGAGGTCTATGGTGCTGGGGGGTGAGCCGTAGTGCGTTATGAGCACTTGTCTCGTGGTGGCCGTCTTGTCGGTGAGGGGAGAGCATCTCTCGGCTTTTAAGATCTTCGGGTGGTTCTCCAGGGGTTCGAGAGGTAGTTCCTTTGCGTACCGGAGGACTACCGACTTCATTAGTTTCTGGGCGGGGTCTAGCTTGCTTGATGTAACGGTGGTGGTGTTTTGCAGGTAAGTGTCGAGGGTGGTGGCGGAGTCCTTGTCTTTGGGGTGAACGATCATCTCCCCCTTTAGGCTGGGCCGCACTGAGAACTTGGCCAGTGGATTTAGCTTTTCCATCTCTGTGACTGCGGCATATGTTGTTTTTGCGTCCGTTTTCGTGATCCGGAATTTTGGCAGTGTCGTTGGAGGTGAGCTGGTGGTGGTGATGGGTGCCTTTTGGGCTGCTTGACGGCATTCGTTTCCCGAAAAAGCACGTCGGCGTTTCTTGTTTTCTACCTTCGTCCAGTTGTCCTCAGTGGCGGTAGCAGTGGTGGTGGAGTTGTTGGTAGTGTTCCTACTTTTCAGGGCTTCATTGAAGGCGCGTAACTGGTCCGCTTTCTCTGTGCGGAGCCTGTCGTAGTTCGGGTCGTCAGGTTGGCGGTTCAGGCGGGGATCGCGGTTAGGAGGGCGTACGCGCTCCATAACCGTGTTGTGGTTTTTTTTTTTTTTTTTTTTTTTTTTTTTTAGATCCTACCTATTCCGGTTGAGTATATAGCAGAGGAATTTCAGCACTCCCACTGGCTGGTGGTCGTAGAGTGGTTCCTGAGCTTCTCTCCCGGAGCCCCTTTGTGGAAGCCTACTTCCTAGTGTATGTGACTGCTCACTTATAGACGTGAGCTAAGTGTGCCTATTTGGGAAGGATAAGGATTGCTACCCTCTTTCCAGGTGGACCCGCACGATCACGGTTTTCCTGGAAAGACTCGGCTGGGATGGGTTTTGCTCCAACCCCCTTTCGTGTTCACAATCTCCTGGGAGGGAGGTGAACAGTTACAGGGGGGACCACAGGACGAATTCACTTTTGAGGGTGCAGGTCCCTAGGCCAGAGCGAAAAAGGAAAAATAGTAGTAGAAGGAAAAGAGCTCAAACCACGCCGGGAATATCGCGCTATAACTGCTCTCCAGCTGGAGTGTGGGTCACTCACACCACCAGTGGGGATGGCAAGCTAATGCTCGATAAACCGAGAACGCTCGTGAGTTGTTGTGGACGATGACAGTCGTGGGTGATCCGGTCCGGGAAGATGGCCAAAAATGGCACAAGGGAGAGGGCGGTCTTCACAGTTCCGGGTCCAGCAGGAGGTCTTGTTGAGAGGTCTTCTTGGTTCAGGAGCGATGTGAGAAGTCTGATTGATCGTTCAAAGTTCAAAGTTGTTAGGGTTTTCTGGCCTCTTCGCCATTAGGCTATTTCGGCCGGAGCTGATGTTTTCTTTCTTCTTCTAATCTTGCTCTTCTTTTTTGCTACAACTAATCTGATGTTCTTGTTTCTTCTTTTCTTGTTATTCTTGTGTTCTTCTTGTTCTTGGTATTTTGGTTAGTTCTTTCTTCTTGTTGTTTTTTATTGGGGATGAATTATGGTATGCATGAGTGAAATGATGGTGATTTACTGACAAACCAGATGAAATGGCTTGTCAGGTGACTAGTTTCTCTGTGATTTTTTTTTTTTTTTTTTTTTTTTTTTTTTTTTTAAAGTCTTTTGTAGCCCGTGTCTTTTTGTTTGAATATGTGTTGGTGGGTGTCAGTTTAACTTGATAAATGTGAGTGTTGTATGTAATGATAAGGTTTGTGATGTGTTTCTCATGTTGTATGTTTTAATTTTGTTTTATTCATTTTTATTTTCTTTAGGCATGGTTGTATACATATAATAGATATAAAAAGAGTTCATGCGTGTGTCAATCATAGCATGCCGATAAGATGGGTCTCCTTGAGGAAGGTTATTACAACGTCACTGATGGTGACATCATCTTGCAATAGGTTGGGTACAGTCAGCACGAAGCCTTGCTCGGCAGCTAGGATAACCAGCTGCCGGCGCTCTGGTTCGTACTGGCTGCACTCAGTCAGAATATGTTTGATGGAGAGAGTTTGGTTGCAAGTGGAACAGATGGGTGGAAAGGACTGATCAAGGTAGGCCCCTAGGTGGGTCAGATAGGTGCAGTTCAGCCTAAGTCTGGCGAGAACGACCTCTTCCCTCCTATTCTTCCTGTATGCTGAGGGCCAGTTACCTATGTTAGGCTTCCAGGTGTTGTGGAGATTTAGCCTAGTCCAATCATGTTGCCACTTTTCAAATGTATATGTCTTCCCCAAGGAGAGACACGACTGAGTCTCCCAGGGCACATTAGTTGTCTCCCCGAGACCCACAGTCGCTCTTGCTAATCTGTCTGCCTGTTCATTGCCCCAAATGTTACAATGCCCAGGCACCCACACCAGCACAATATTCTTGGCACACTCATGTAATTTATTAATAATGTTGCCCTGTATTTCATTGCTGGTAGTATCACCACCTTCAATTGCTTTAAGAGCTGACATGGAATCTGAAATGACAGCAACATCACTGACATTGCTTGTTATTGCAATGTCAATGGCTTTACTAATTGCGAACATTTCTGCAGAGAAAATAGTTGCATGCCGCGGCAGGCGGGAGCTCCACTCCTCGTCTCTGCTCCAGATACCGGCTCCAACGTTGTCGTCAGTCTTGGACCCGTCGGTGTACACGTGAGTATAGGTGCTGAATCCTTCAAGAAATTGATAGAAAAGTTGCCTCAGGAGCTCAGGATGAAAGTCATTCTTTGCTCCCGGAAGCCACGATGTTTCCACATGGAGGTTGGGGTTCTCCCATGGCGGACACAACGGTGGAACGTATCTATCAACATCTCCGAAATGGATACCAGCACCCTGGCACAAGGTCTGGAGGCGGACAACCGAGGACGGGGACTTACGCAGCTGCAGGAAACGGAAGTTGGCAACAGCACACCAACCTGGGTGGCCTGTGCCGCGCTTCCTAGCCGCACTCAACCCGTACCTTAGCGTCAACATGTCCCTCCTGATGTGAAGTGGAGGGACGTGGGCCTCAACCTCTAGTTTAACTACACGTGTACACCTGTAGGCACCCAGACATAGACGAAGGCATCGGTTCTGTATTCTGGTTAGCCTTGCGAGTGTGGTGTCGCATGCCGAAGCATACAACTGGCATCCATAATCAAGTTTTGATCTGATCAGGGTCTTATACACCATTAATAAAGATTTCCTATCGGCTCCCCATGTAGTACCTGATAAAACTTTCAGGATGTTTGTGACTTTAAGACATTTACTTTCAAGTTCGTTAATGTGGTTTTTCCACGTTAATTTCCGGTCAAAATGAACACCGAGAAATTTTACTGAAGTCTGAAATTTAATAGGAGTATCATTTAATTTTAATACTGGATTTCTAATGTTACGTTTCTTAGTGAAGACTACTCCTACTGTCTTCTCAACTGAAAACCTAAATCCCCATTGTATTGCCCACTGTTCCGCGGCTTTTAGGCCGGCTTGCACCCTTTGTGCAGATAGCCTCTCAACTCGAGAGGAGCGCCAGATTGCGCAATCGTCAGCAAACAAGGAGAATTTGAGGTCACTCAAGCTGGGGGCTGGTGATAGGAAATCATTAATAATTACAAGAAATAAAATCGGGCCCAAAACGCTACCTTGTGGAACTCCATTTTCTAAGACAAATATGTCTGATTTTACGTTACCTTTTAGTTTGACGGAAAAAGTCCGGTCTTGCAAAAAATTACTGATGAAAATTGGTAAATTACCTCTCAGACCCATGGCGTGGAGCTTCATCATGAGGCCAGTCCGCCATGTCATGTCGAAAGCTTTTTCTATGTCTAAAAATACTGCAATTAATGTTTCTTTACTGCAAAGAGCTTTTGAGATGTCAGTTTCAAGACTTATTAAATGATCTAGTGTGCTTCTACCTTGGCGGAAACCACACTGTCGATCATTCAATAAGTTGTTACTTTCCAAAAAATACATTAGTCTACGCTTTATCATACGTTCCATGACCTTACACAGACAGTTTGTGAGCGAAATCGGACGGAATGAGTTGGTGTTATTCGGGCATTTGTCCCTCTTCGGGATCGGTACGACATGGGCAAAGTGCCATGAGTTTGGAAACGTTCTGGACGTCCAGATCTCATTGTACACTTCTAGCAATTTGTCCAGGTCTCCCTGGTCAAGGTGCTTAATCATCTCGTATCGTATACCGTCAGGTCCAGGAGTAGAGCCCTTGCCCTTATTAATAGCAAAGGAAAGTTCCTCTGGGGAAAATGCTCGATTGTAGCCCTGTTCGTCCCCATTCTCGAAGTCGAGATGCAAGAGCTCGGCACGATCACGGAACACGCCGAAGCGTGGATCATGATTGGTGGAGCTACTGGCATCTGCAAACTTCTGGCCTAGGGTGTTGGCAATGGCCTGGGGATCGTCGAGAATCCGCCCTCCACTACTCACCTGTGGGATAAAACTCCTTCCTCCTTTGGATCTGACCCGGTTTATAGCGGACCATACCTCAGAGGAAGGGGTATCCTTGTTAATAGTGGAGACGAACGCCCGCCAAGACTCTCTCTTACACTCCCTGAGAACTCTCCTAGCCTTGGCTCTAGCTTTTTTATACTCAATTAAGTTTACAAGTGATGGAATTCTATTAAATAAACGGCAACTCCTATTTCGCTCACAGACAACTCGTCGGCAGTCTGGTGTCCACCATGGAACTCCAGGCCTGTGGGTTTTTGCAGAAGTCTTAGGAATTGTTAAATCTGCAGCGTGTATTATAGCTTGTTGTATGTGTGTAATTTTGGTGTTGATGTCTTGTCCAATGGTGTCTATACGAACGGCTTCTGAGTATGCCCCCCAGTCTGCCTTCCTAAGGTTGTAGCGCACCTCGGGAGTAGCCGTCGGGGCGCCACACTCATAAGAAATGCAGATCGGAAAATGGTCACTACCCAGAGAGTCGTCGTATGTAGAAAATTTACAATCTAATAGCAAGGCAGCGTCAACTATAGAAAGATCTATAGCCGACGCTGTGCCAAATCGTTCGTCCACTCGAGTCGCACTACCGTCATTCAGAAGAGACAAGTTGGAGTTGAGGATAGCTGCAGCCACCTGCTCTCCCCTTCCGTCACTCCGGACACTGCCCCACCGCAAATGGTGAGCATTGAGGTCGCCGAGGATCATTTTCTTTCCTGGCAGTTGGTTGAATAGCTCCTCAAGCTCACCATCGTCAATGAGCCCGCCCGGAGGACAGTATAGTGAACAGATGGCAACATAGCCAGTCCGAATCTTAACTCTGCACGCGACAGCCTGCAGGTTCAAGTTCAGACTGACTCTTTGCTGGGCGAATGAACTCCGAATGTATAGGGCTACCCCCCTTAGGTTGTCTCCCCTGTAGGACGTGTAGTTGTCGAATACAGGTGGGTCGTCGTGACCCGCAAGTAGCGTCTCTTGTAGGCAAAAAACGTCCGGCCGGAATAATGACATAAGTAAATGAAATTGAGCATTTTTATTCCTAGCACCTCTGCAATTCCACTGGATGATACTGAATTTTAAGTCTGAGAGTTGATATGGTCAGCGTTTTGGGCTTTAGATTTTCCTCTTGTAAATCGGGGGGAAAATTGTTCCAGGGAAGAATCCCCCTCATCAGATGAGCAGTCTCCCAGCTCCGAAGAGCCAGTACTCTGCTCAGCAGGGGCTCCCTGCCCCTGGAACCTTTCAACAATGCGAAAGGTTGGTGGTTGTGTTGAGTCTCTTGTCAAGTTCTCTAGTGACTGCGTTCTCCTCCTCTTTACTTGAGGGTAGATAAGGTCGCGAGTCGGTTTGGGTTTTGTGGTCTCGTTATTAGTCATGGTTGTATTAGTGTTCTCGTCTTTGGTTGAATAACCGGGGATTATGAAGTCAGTCTGTGTTGAGATGGTCCTGGTCTCAGTCTGGGTTCCAATGGTGCACATTTTGGGAGATGAGGTATTTTTGGATACAGCAGATGCAAAGGACATTCCAGGTGTTGGTGTCTGCAAGGACATCTCCACCTGCCTCTTAGCCTCCCTGTAGTCCAAATTATTCTCTGCTCTCACCTTACCGATCTCATACTCCCTCAGGTAGGAAGGGCACTTCCTGTCTGAGGCAGCATGCTGACCGGAACAGTGGTAGCATTTTTCATCCGTCTGTGTGCAGTCATCGTCCCTGTGTCCAGTTTGAGCACACTTGGAGCATACCTGGGTGTTACGGCAGGCCTTACCAGTGTGTCCAAATCTTTGACAGTTGAAACAACGCATTGGAAATGGAATATATGTTTTGGTCTGGACCCTCTCATATCCTACCAAGACATGAGTGGGCCTAACAAGTCCTTCAAAAGTCAGTACAGCTGTAGTTGATCGTTTGCGTTCACCGTCTGTGGTCTTTCTATTAAAAACGAAAGCATCGACGACTCCTTGATCTTTCATGTGGAACTTAATTTCGTCATTTGTCATCCCCTGAAATTCGTAGCTATTAACTACAGCCTTACAGGTGTTGAGAAAAGCTGGGATATATGGTTCCACTGTTGTTGAATGAAATGTTCTAAGATTCAAGGCGTCCCTCATTTGCTGAGCGTCCTTAACAGTAACTTGGAGTTCGCCTTTTCTTGTCTTTCGGACTTTCTCCACGTCCCCTATCTGATCCTTAATGGCCTTATGTATAATGAAGCCATTAATTTTGTCAAAGGAGGTAGACGTGTCAACAGTCCGAAAGTGGATTACTCGGGCCTTCTCAGTTGAAACTTGAATGTTTGGTCTTTGTTGCGTAGTTTTGTCGGTAACCGTTACATTGTCAGAGTTATTGTCAGAGTTTGTCGTTGGTCGTGGCAGTCGTGGGTCATGATTGGCTCCCCGCCTCTGCCTGTCCCTGCCTGGACGAGCAGAGGGGGGCTTGGAGCTTCCCCTCCCAGAGGGCATGGTTGGGGTGGCTGGGAACCACCCCTTGGGTACAACTTTGGTTGAACTTTACATATATGATGATAGTGCACTAAGGTTATGCAAGGCCCTTAAGTGCTAAAAAAAAATACTTGTACTTAAGGACGACCCCCGAACAGTGGTGTGCCTGCACGATCACAGACGTCACTGCTGGATTGGCCCAGGTTTTCCCCGACCCCCACCGGAAACACACAATCCCACTCCGTGAGGTGTGCACCACTGGGGGGGCTCTAGCACGAATACTGAATTAAAAAAATTCAGCAGGTGCCTCGGCCAGGGTAAGTATGGAAAAAATTTAGTTAGAGAGAAAGCCCTCCAACCACGTCAGGAAGGACAACAGTTAGCACTTCCCTCGCAGTTGTGTGGGTCACTCACACTAACTGTGGGGAGGGAATGCTAAGATTGTCAATCCTGAGCGCTCGTGAGGTGTCAAAAAATTATAAAGTGACAAAGCCACTTTTAAAAAGAATGATGAATGGATGGGATTGTTAGTGCTTGGTAGCAAGAACAACAACAACAAGAACAGGTGCAAGTAATTGCACAAGATGCAGCGGGCTATGGCGGAAAAAACCGTTACAGTGCAAGTGGAATTGCACAAGATGCAGCGGGCTATGGCGGAAAAAGCCGTTACAAGAACGCAAGAACGTCTGTCTCCTCCCGTGTCCAATCAGCCTCTGATTGATCGTCAATAGTGTTTGTCTATATTAGGACTCGGTTGTCAGATGTGGGTTGTGCGTGTCATGCGATTGGTTACTTGTCGCTCGGTGTTCATACAGAAGTTCAGGTTGTCTTCCTGGCTTATTTGAAATATTTTGCTCCAGTATTTCCCGAATTCAGATTCTCGTTCTTTTAGGATCAGTTAATTTGATAAAGTTGCGGTTTTGAATGCAGTTTGAGTCATTGCTGGAGGTTCCCATTAGATGTTTAACTTTCCGCCAGAATTATTTCGGGTTGCGGTAATTTGCTTCGGTGTCATTAGTTTCTCCCAGTTATTCACGTAAGCTTCTTTGCACATGTTTCTTAGTTGTTCGTGTACGGTGTTATATTGTCTTCTGTCGCCCATCCTTGTTCTATGTATAATTTGATTAAGTTATTGAATTGTGTCTGAAGAATCCTTGATTGGTGCGTGTATTGAGGGTGTGGTAATGTACGACGGGTGGTCTTTGGTATGTGGTGTTCCATTGCTTGGCTCACGTTATCGTACCATATCTCTAGTGGTTGTCTTTGTTGTGTAGTTGGGCGATTTGATTATTGTTCAACTCCTTTTTGAAATCCTCCCAGTTGAACCGACTGTACCTGTATCTCATCCTGGCAGGGATCTGTATTGGCGACGTGGAGCGAGTGGCTACAATTGGGAAATGGTCACTGGAGGTTATTGGGCCGGGATCCATTTGCAGGTCAAGATGGTGATGCTGGTTTGTTAGTACTATGTCTGGATGTCAGATGTGACCTGCTCTGATGTATGTGGGGAATTCCGGGCCAAGATGTATTGCGTTGCCGTGGTTCAATAATGTGTTAAAGATCTGCCCTACGGCGTTGTTGTCCTGGTGCCCCAAGACGCCGTGTCGTGCATTTAGGTCACCAAGAAAATATGCCGATACATTTCTTCTCATCAGCCTGAGCATGTCAGCTTGTGGAAATATGGGTCTTCTCGGAGGGAGGTAACCGGTGCAGATTATGGTGGGTCTCGTTGGGCTGTTATTTCAATCGCCATAAAGTTTTCTTGAAACGAGTCGTGTATCTTGTGTTCCGTTTGTTGGCTATAAACATTTCATCATGTAGTGGACCTTGACTGTTTCCGGTAGACTGTGTAGTTAAATATATGCTTGCCATGCGACTTTAGGAGAATGTTAAAGGCCAATGGTACTGTATGTGTTATATAGTTCGCTTGCTCTCTGTGGGATCTATGCTAAAACATAGTGCTGGATTATTTTACGTTTGTTTATTATGAAGGTTGGCGTCTAGAGCTGGTTTGCGCCATTTCGCCTTTAGGCTATTCCGGCCGGAGCTGATGTCTTCTTTCTTCTTCATAAGGTCTCTTTTTCTATTCTTGGTCTTCTTTCTTGCCATTTTACTCCATTACTCTGATGTTACAACTAATCTGATGGTCTTGTTTCTTCATCTCTTGTTATTCTTATGGTCTTGTTGTTCTTGGTACTCTTGGTGTGGTTGTATTTTGGATGAATTATGGTACGAGTGATATTATGGTGAGTTACTGACAGTCCAGATGAAATGGCCAGTCAGGTGACAAGTCTCTCTGTGATCCGAGTTTGTCTTTTTTCTCATTTTGTTTATGGTGTAGCCCGTGTCTTTTTGTTTGTATATGTTATGGTAGGTGTCAGTTTTATTTGGTATATGTGCGTGTTGTATGTAATAAAAAGGTTTGTGATACGACTCGTGTTGTATGTTTTCATCTTTGATTTATTAAATTTTCTTTTCTTTAGGGCATGGTTACATACATATTCTAAATAGCATTGATTCGTGTATCTTTCACAGTATGCCGATAAGACGGGCCTCCTTTAGGAAAATTATTAGAGCGTCACTTATGGTGACATTATCTTGCAATAAGTTGGGTACAGTCAGCACGAAGCCTCGTTTGGTCGCTATCGTTCCCAGTCGGTCTGCTTGACGATCCTCCGTGGTGGAGCTGGTATAGTTATTGGTGTTGCTGTGATGGTCATGATTATAGGTAGGTGGTCGCTGGAGGTTACAGGGCCTTGTTCAAAGAGATAGTTGTGGAAGCATCTGCCGTTTGTTATTGCTATATCTGGAGTAATGGCTGAGTTCCTGCTGTAGAACGTGGGGAAGTGTGGGCCTATTAGTTGGGCTTTTTTGTTTGTTATGAAGCCAGCGAGACATCTTCCAACATTGTTAGTTGTCCTCTTACCATCTGGTAGAGGATGTCTGGCGTTCATGTCTCCAATGACGTAGGTTGGGTGGTGGTATGATAGTCTGTGGAAGTCCCTGTAAGGCAGGTAGACCCTCCGTGGTGGGAGGTAGGTTGTGGCTATTATGATTGGTCCTGTGATCAAGTTGATTTGAACAGCGAGAATTTCAGAAGTGAAGTCGTCTATGATTCTGTGGTGGACATATCTTTTTATGGCGATGGCCACCCCGTCATTTGGCTCCTCTGATAAATTGGATTTATGGACCTGAATCCAAATATTTTTAGTTCCTCAGCTTCCTTTTGGCCGTGTGAGTTTATGAGTATAATATCTGCGTCAACTTCGTTGTTGGCTGGACAAACTGGATTTATTAGTTCTCCAGTGGAGGACGTTATGTTGCATTATTTTCACTGCCTTAAAGTAGCGAGTCCATTGTATCTTGTTTTTGGTTTTGGGGGGATCCCTCGGATTCGTGGTTTTTTCACTGTGCGTCCATTCCTCATTTTTTTTTATCATCCCAACGGATGACTTTTTGCTGCAGTTTGTTAAATCGACCGGTTTTTGTTTAATGGCCTCGTGGATGTCCGCCTCGTAAATGGGGTGGACGTATTTCCATTTCATCTTGCACTCCAATACTGCTTTAGCAACTTAATCACTTGTACAGTCCTTGTTGATGTGGTCTGCTACATAGATGCGTAGCTTCAGGTCTTTACGCAATAGCTCGCTTGGAGTCTGAGAGACGGGTATCATCTCCATTGTGGGTAATTGTGCATCTACACCAGAGCCCACTGTTGTCTCCTCAGTGAATGTTGGAGATTGGGGGACAAGTATCATCTCCGTGTGGGTACTTGAGCACCCACACCAGAGACCACTATTGTCTCCTCTATGCTAGTTGGAGTTTGGGGGACAAGTGTCATCTCCGGTGTGGGTACTTCTGCATCCACACCAAAGACCAATGCTGTCTCCTCTGTGCTAGTTGTAGTCTGAGAGACATGTATAATCTCTGGTGCAGGTACTTGTGCACCCACACCAAAGATTACTGTTCTCTCCTCTGAGGTTGAGGATGTTGCCCTTAACAGTTTTGATCCCCCTTAGGGAATGACAAGAATCAGGGCAGTACGACCCGATGGGGCCCAGGAATCTCCGAATTTCCAGGAGCTCTCCCCTACACGTCCGTCCACTGCCACTATACTCTTGTTGGTCCAACATGTGCGGTGGATCGTGGGTGTTGGGAGTGAGTGATGGGGAGGTGGTGGTGTGGGGAGTGCGGGTCGGCAGGGAGGGAGTGGTGGTGTGCTGTTATCCAATCTGGTTTGACACTTATTGCTGATGGCAGTGTGAGGGCCTTCACAGTTGCTGCATTTTGTTTCCGTGCAGTTTCAGTAGGAGTTGTAGGTTATGTATATAAGCTACTGTGCCGAGTAGCAACCCTGTATATAAGCTACTGTGCCGAGTAGCATTTATATATATCATCACGTGGCAACACTGCACGTTATGTGTTATCATTGCCCCGAGGCTGCCATATGGCAAGGCAACCTCTGTCTGACTGAGCCGTGCATGGCACACGCGACTCACCACTTGTATTTCTCTCCTCCATAATAAACGGACTCAGTGTTACCCTACCCATCACTGCATTCCTCAGGGAACACTTGTAACCATCAGGAGTGGCCTTTAATGGCACACTTTAAGCATGCTTGTGTGTTTTTTGCACTGGTTGGTGTTATGTTTGAATTGGTAGCAGTTGTAGCATTGGTGAACCTTTATGAAGTTTTGGAATTCTGTCACGTGAGGGGATGATGTTGCTAATTTTTATGCCTAGTGATTTTAGTGCAATTGCATCTGTGTTGCTGTGGTGATTTTGACCATGGGTAGGGTTTCCATCCGAGTTGCCGATGTTATTTGGTTATTGTTGCGAGTTAAATTCAGCGAGGAGATTAGGGATTTCTAAGATAGGAGGGATGATTTTCCGGCATATGAGGGTGCATCTTGCAAGGTACTCATTCGAGATGAGGACCGTGAAGCTATTATCTTGGAGTTTTTTTTTAATAACTGCTGGGGAGTGGAAACTGTTTGCATTTTCATTAGTCTGGAAGATTTTTTATTATGTTATTATTGATGAGGGATCTAATCTGAAAAATTAGGGTCAGCTTGGAGATCAGTGGGGCCAAGTCTGAGGATTGTTGGAGGGTGCGGTCCACTTAGTCCTAAGTGGAGATTTATGGACATCTCCCCTAACAGATGTCCCTGAATTCCTGCGCCCCTCACTTAGGGAAGACTTCGCGCTACCACAGAGGTCCCCAGGTGAACCGGTTGGTTGTGCTGACGCTCTATCCTTCACACTAGCACGCTCTAAGCAAGGTGTGCGGAAAGAGGGCGCTTCTTGACGAATACTCCCCTGTTCGTAAACTGACAGAGGAGCAGGTCCTTTCACGGCACGGAAGAGAACAATTGGAGTGTTAGAAAAAGGTCTGAAAACTCACTGATGTCTCTCTTCACACCAGGTCCCTCAGCAGCATTCGGGGTTCCTAAGGGAGGTCCGATACCATAAGAGAGGCCTAGTATGTCGATTGAACCAACAGATTTGTCAAGAGTGTAATTGGGTTGAGTGGGACAGTGGAAGAGGTCCTAGGTCTGGCTGCTTCAGCTGTTGCCGTTTCCTCGTCCGTCGTTCTATTCCGTCTCGTGTCGTCTGTGTCGTCTGTGTGTGTCACCCTACACTCCTCCCTCCACTTGAGACACTCCCGGTCGGAGGAGGAGTGAGGGACACCACAAGCTGCTCATTTCTTGGCGGCCGCCGAGCAGTTGGTGTGCTGGTGCCCGGGTGTCCTGCAACTGCAACAGACCTCCTGAGCAAGACACTTCCACACCAGATGGCCATACCTCTGGCATTTGTAACATCTTGTTGGTCTTCTTTCATAAGGTCTTACTGAGATGTTTTCCCATCCCAGCAATACGGTGCTTGGTAGATTCTTGGGGTAGCCAACCAGTGCAGTTGCATTGGCCAGCTTCCGTACTATTGAGAGCTGGTCTCCAATCAGTTCGGTCAGTTCTTTTTCGAGGCGATCTATCTCGGTGTGGGAGAGGACTCCCAACACCAAGTTGTCCTGCCTGATTTCCACTAGTATCTGGATCCCGTTAATTTCGGTTATGTTGGCTATTTGCTGGGCCTGTCCCCATTCCGCGAAGGTGAGATAAGGCAACCACTCACTCTGCGGACGACGCTCGTCACCCTCCTGATTCCTAAGATTAAAAAAACTTCCTTAGGACAAGGAGGTTCAGTTGCTGGTGCAAAGGGCATGTGACTGGGTACAGTAATACGACCTTCGCCTGGTCACAGTTCAGCATCGTCAGGTTCACGTAATACCTCGGGAGCAGAGAAGATCTTGCCTCCCCGAGGTGCAGTTCTTGGTTGTGTCTTTCTCTAGCTCTGTGGGAATATTACCTTCGTGGAACTTAAGCTAAAATGCTGGTCCACCCACTGGTGGGATAAAACACCAGCATCTTTTTAGTTAACTGTACATCTCCACCACTAGCGTGGAGGTGGATGCTCGGTAAGAAACGGTAGGGTTTCTCAAGAGTGGTTGGTGGTTAGCATTTTAGCAACCTTCTCTGCTGTGATAGGGAGTGGTTTGTCTCTCCTAGCTAATTGTTGTCCAGGGCACTCTATGAGGTAGTGCTGCAGTGAGTTTTCGTCTCAGCTGTCGCAGGTCTTGAACATTTGCTGCTCTGTTGGTACTTGTACTATGATTTCCCAAATGCATGGGTATCCCAGTCTTAGTCGTTGGAAGTTGAATTCTTTCTTTGTTATTTACTTCATGAGTGGTGGTCTCTCATAATTCGTGACCAGAGAGTACCACCTGGCCGATCGTGATACTGGTGTTAACCTTCTAGGTTTGTCTATTTTCCCACTGGGCAGTTCGTGTTATTGTGGTTTTCTTCACCTGCTCCTGACTGGGCGGGATGTTCATCTCAATGTTTCGCTGTCCTAACGCAGCCTTGGCAGCAGCATCAGGTCGTTCATTCCCTGTGATTCCGATATGACTCGGCACCCAGTTAATGATAACTTGCCTATCTTGTAGTTTTAATCCTTGCAGTAGACCAACAACGGATGTTATGAGATGAATGTTGTCTCTAGGCTCTCTGCATTGTGTAGTGCTTCAATAGCACATCGTGAGTCAGTGTGTATTTCAACGCCTTGTTGACTTTCTGGAAGCGTGTCTTAGGGCTCCAAGTATGGCAGCTAGCTCAACCTGCAAAGCAGAGCATCCATCTGAGATTCTCCAAAGGGACGTGTTACCTCCTTCTACGGTGAAGGCTGCTCCTGCCTTCGTACTGGTGGGTTCTACGGAACCGTCTGTGTAATACAATGTACTATTGTGTGGTGCTTGAGCCTTCATGTTTCTCTCTGCTACCTGTCGGAGCTCATGTGGGTTACAGTCAGCCTTTCTTGTCCGTTTGAAGAATGTTGAAGACTGCTGGCGGGGAATCCCACGGTGCTGGGGTGCTGTAGTCTGGACTCATTGTAACAGGTCCTTTGCTGAGGATTGTCTCTTTCAATTTCATTTGATTTACAGCGTCAGCTGCGTGCAATAGCCATGTTTTCTTATTAAAGCCATCTCTGTTAAGGTTCAGTGCTCGTAAGAGTCCATTATTGAGGTCACTTTCCCGAACCCTGAAAATCAGTTTTGTTGCAAAGCACGCTGTTAGTAGTTCCGCCCTGGTTTGGAGAGATGCGAGACCTGTCTCCATGTGTAAGTTTTCAATTTTTGTCCACATAGGTGCCTTGTCAATGACTCATAGCGTTATTCTGGGCAACCTCCAATTTCTCCCACTGCCACTCAGACAGTGTGTTCATGAGCCGGTGTCGCATAGTCTGTTAATGATCGAATGGCGTGTATATATAGCGTTCTTAGGACTACATGTCCCGCACCCACCTTGGGTCCTGTCATGGCTCTCATCATGTTGAGTCTCTTGCCTATTCGGTCTCCTAAGATAGTTTATCTCATTGTCAAATTGGAGGCCTTTGTCAATCCAGATGCCCAGATATTTGTATACATTGACACATTGTAGAGCAATACCTTGTATTTTCAGTTGTATTACCGGACTCATTGTGTCCAATCCTCATGGCTTTCGATTTTGGGATTGATATTTTGAGATCGAGACTCGTACATTCTTCACTGATGAGGTCTACTGCTCTTTGGTGCTGATTTGGTTTCTGCCTTTTGCTCTCAGTGCTAAGTTGTCAGCATAGCACAGCAGTTTGGTACCCTCTTGAAAGGGGAGCCGACTCAAGTTTTCCATGAGGATGTTGAAGAGAGTTGAACTAAGAATTCCTCCTTGTGGTGTGCCATTTTCCAGTCTTCGGTGATCTGAGATTTGTCCTTGACAGGCAACTCTTGCTGTTCTGTTTTGGTGTCAGTAGGCATCCCTTGACGCCTTTCCGGGCCAGAGTGGTTACAATGGCCTGTGCATTTGCCAGCTCAAATGCTTTCTCTAGATCAAGTAATACTACGATTGCTATATTTTGACCAATCGATCCCAGGAGAGTGGCCAAACTGTGTGCAGTGCTGAGACCTTTGGTGAATCCAAAGTAATTGTGGTTAAGTGGTCCAGTTTTCCCAGAGGAGTTGTGTAAGGACCATCCTTTCGGCGGTTTTGCCGATGCATGCGGTTAGTGATATTGGTCTGAAATTCTGGGGATCACTGGGATTGGGAATAGGAACGATGTTTGCTCTTTTCCAAGCTGACGGGAGTTTGCCCGCTGACTATGATGCGTTGATAACTGTTACGAGAGCAAGTTTACCAGCAAGTCCTGCATTGATGAGCAATGAATAGGTTATACCATCACTGCCAGGAAGGTGTCTTTGCTTGTTTTCCTGGCCGTTGTGATTTCTTCTATAGAAAACAAACAGTCTGTAGTGTCAGTTTGTTCAATTGCATGTCTGACTACTACTACTCTCTCCAGGTAGTTGAGCTGATGAGCGTTCTGCAAAGTGCTCTGCCAAGCGATAGCTTCCTGTAGTGGCTGGGGGTGGGCTGAAGTTCTGAGCAGTTTTCCTGTTGCTATCCTGAGTTTTCTCCAGAGATCACTCAGGCTGGTGTGTGCATTAAAGGTTGCACACCACTCGAGCCATTTGTCTTCCCTAAATTTCTTAGTAATTTGACGAGCATGTTGGACAGCAGTTCTCAAGTGTTTCACTCCCTCAGGGGAAGTGTACTGTCGGTCATGTTATCTGAATGTGTTGATTCTGTGATTCTGTTCTCGTCATTATAGAGCCAGTAGTCTTTGTGGTGTCTATTTGTTGGGTTTGTTTCTGGTATTACTTCCTCTGCTGAGTGTTGTATGGCAACAGTAAGGTCCTGGTTTAGTTGGTCAATATCTTCTACTGCATTATTGTTCGAATACCATTTTTGGAATTCTTCTCGATATATTTCCAATTTGCTTTCTTGGTATTCCATCCTGGAATAGCTCCACGCTCAAAGTAGTTGTCGTTGCAAAGTGGTCACTGGTCAGTTCGTCATCTTCCTCCCACTGAGGTACTGGAACGAGATCAGTGTAGATGAATGTGAGGTCCAATGTTCCTTCCAGTATGTGTGTTGGTTCCCCAGTATTTATGAACGTTATTTCTGGAACATCTGTCAGCAGCTCCACTTGGTGATGACCATCCTGGTTCATTGTTGTGGTCGGATTCATCGTTGGATGATGATTGAAGTCCCCAGCAATGAGCACAAGTTCCTGTTTTGCTTGTGCCAGGCGTTCACCGGCGGTTTATAGATATTGTATACTACTAGACTGTCGTTGGCAGGTGAATCCGAACAGCTTGTGCCTCTACTCCATTTCCACAGTGAACTGGTTCTACTTCTGAATTGTGGATGGTCGCCCTGACGAGAATCATGCTGCCATGCGAGTTGGGCCCCTTTGGTACAGAGTACAGTTGTTATCCAGGCAAGCGGAATTGTTTATTTTTGGACATCAGGGTTTCTTGCAGAATGAAGACATCAATATTTTTAGCTATGGCGGCTGCTGCTTGTACAGTTTGCCGTTTTTTGGACAGGCCTTGTACATTCCATGATGTTATCTTGAGATGGCAAGGAGGTGGGGCTATTCTATCATTATCTCCTCGTCGCTGGTGCTGTAGTTGCTCCCGGCGTTCATGGTTGAGTCGCTCTCCTCGTCCGTCAGGAATGGTGTGGTCATTGGTGGCGGCTTCTTGGGCACCTGCTCTAAGGGAGGAGCAGGAGGTGGAATTCCGCTTGTTTTGTGATGTATCTCTGGAGTTTTTTCTGCTCTCTTCAGGGTGCTGTAGCTCTTGCCTGTGATCGTGTGTTTGCTGACGGTATGTGCTTTTTGTTCTATTCCTCGTGATCTGTTGCAATGGGCTTGAGGTTTCACGGTTTTGAGTGTTCTCTCGGATGGCAAGATGATGTTCTCGTCTGATATCTGACTCAAGGGCGCCGTTTGTTCCACTTGTAATTGTGGAGTTTTGGGGGTCTGGTCTTCCTGCATCTTTTCTGTGAGCTGTGTCATTACTGAATTTATCATAATTTCGGTGCTGGTATCTTGTTTCTTTATTATTGTAGAGAAAGTCACTATCATAATGACGATCATCTGTTTTATCTGTTCTTCCGTGCATCCCACTTGTAGAATGGCAGGTTGGGGGTGTATTCAGTTGGTAGTGTACGCTCGCTGCCGCTTATAGAGGTTTCGTCAGACTTCTGGAGTCATACACACACACTCTCTAACCCTCTCTCACCATGAACGGTTACGAGTTTGACAAAGAGGCGCGGATACGCCCGGATAAGCCGACCTACCCCAAGAAATTAAATCTCCTAGTTCTCAAGAAGTTCTTTGAAACTAATGGGATCGTGGGGGGTTACCAAGGTGGAACGACTGAAGCTGCATGGAGACATCAAGATCACCTTCGTCGAGTATGGTATGCCCGCACAACTCGTGGAGATCCCCGACATCAACGGCATCCCAATAAAAATGATTGCCTACAAATGGGACAACCTGAAGCTGGGAGTAATCTCACACGCCAAAATTGCCCACGTGGACCAAGAAGAGCTGAGCGAACTACTCAAGGGACAACTTCAATGTTTCAAGAAGCTGTCCGACACCACTGCCCTCGTCGGATACCACGCAACCTTACCCAAGGAGGCTCAACTGGCGTGGGTAACTGTGCCAGTCAAGCCTTACTGCAGACCGAAACGCTGCTACAAATGCCAGCACCACGGTCACACTGTCAACAAGTTTGAGGCCCAAGAGGACACCTGCTCCCTGTGCGGTAGCCCCGGACACCGCGACACCGTTTGCCCTAACAGTGAAAAAATACTCTGCTTGTGGTGGCCCACATTCCTCCGCCGACCTGACCTGCCCCAAATGGAAGGAGGAATGCAGGATAGCCAAGGCTCGACTCGACAAGAAACTGAGCTACAAAGAGGCCCTCCTTGCTGTGCACGCCCAAGACAAGAAAAAACAAGAAGAAAAGAAAAATCAAGAAAAGAAGACCCAAGAAAAGGCACACGTTACAAAGAATCAAGAACACCACGAAACCCCAGGGCCAGAAGGCCACGTCGTCAAGCTCACCCTCTTCGACTTCGACACATACGAAAACCTAGGACATGATGACGGAGAACAGGACCCAAATACGACTGAATGGACACTCCGAGAGAGAAAGAGGAGGAGGAGAGTAGGGAGAAAATCAACCTCAAGCTAACAAGAATACCAAGACAAAAGACAAGGACATTTCCCCAAATTGGGAAACGAAAAACAATGACAATATGGTCAGAGTCCCAAACTTTAGGTTGGCGGATAATCAGGGGTTAAGAAGGTGCCTAGGTGAGGTCACCTGGGAACAGTCACGTCAGTCACCAGTAGGAAGGGGTGAGGTCATAGATGACACAACAATTGATCATGACTATAATATATTCACTAGTATACTACATAAAGCACAAGAACAAAATATACCATACAGAAAAATTAGGTCAAATAAGAATGAGCCAAGGTTGAGGACACGAAATACATAAGAAATTAAGGAAGGGGAGGAGCAGCTCTGAAATTGCTATAATGAACGATCTATGAAAGTTAAGGAAAATGTAAGGAAATCAAAGAGAGACTATGAAATCAAAATAGCAAGAGAATCCAAGGCGAATCCGAAGGGATTTTTCCCAGTATATAAAACAAAGGTCAAGGACACAGTTGGGCCTTTAAAGTCAGGGAGGGGAGATGTGATAATTGGCAGTGAAGAAATAAAGCATTGAAGAGCTACTTCTTATCAGTTTTCACAGAAGAAATTCGCAATGAAATTCCAGAGGTGGAACTGATATTTAAGGGAAAGGAAGAAGAGAAATTAAAGAATATCACTATCAGAAAAGTGGATGTTCTGAAGAGGATAAATAAATTAAAGACAAAATCCCGAGGGCCGGATGAAATTTTGCCTGGAGTCTTGAAAGAGTGTAGTGAACAGATTAGCGGACACCTCGCAAACTTATTTACAAAATTATTAGACACCGGAGTTGTGCCAAATTTGTGGAAACAGGCAAATGTAGTACCCATATTCAAAAAGGGGAGACAGAGCATCAGTGTCAAATTTCCGGCCGATCAGTTTGACGTCAATAGTGGGGAAATTTCTTTAATTAATTATAGCAGATAACATCCGATCGCATTTAGAGAAAAGCAAATTAATCTACGACTCTCAACATGGGTTTACAAAGGGAAAATCTTGTCTAATAAATCTGCTGACGTTTTTTTTAGTTAAATCTTCGAGGTAGTACATAATGACGAAAATTACGATGTTATTTACTTAGACTTAAGCAAAACATTTGACAGAGTACCACTTCAGAGGCTTCTGAGAAAAATTAAGGCTCATGGTATCGAGGGGAAAGTTTTAAATTGGATAAAATCATGACTCACCGATAGAACGCAGAGGGTCAGCGTAGATGGTGTTAAATCTTAGTGGGGCTGTTTAACCAGTGGGGTTCCCCAGGGGTCAGTACAAGGTCCACTCATATTCAAAATCTACATAAACGATCTAGATACTGGGATCAGCAGTGACATAAGCAAGTGTTACGAGTTGGGGATTTAGAATATAGTTTAAAGTCTACAACAATAAAAAACAAAGACAATCGGACTATAAAAGGCCAGACAAAGGATGCGAGTCTTTGTTGTGTATAATAAAGTACCATAAATTCCTTAACAAAATATTCAGCTTTCTATAATTTACCCTTAACCATACTTAACGTAAATATACGCAACATTGGCTTAGCAGTATACACATATTTACACAAAATACAACAATCTGAAGCAAGGTGGAGGTGGGGAGGCAATATAAGATTACGAAATACTCAAGTGCAGTGCTGAGATGGCTGACGAGTAAGGCTGAGTATTGAAGAAGATGGTAAGTCGTCACTGTGCCGTAGGTTTCCAGGATAGGAGATCCTAGTGTGGTCACTTCCCAGAGTGAACTGAACTCGCCTCAATCTGGAGCTGATGAGGAAGACTTGGAGGTGACGCAACAACCCCAGAGTGGTAACTAAGACTAGTCATACTCGGGGTTCGTCCCTAGATGGCGTGGTTCGTAGTGCTGGGTAGGTAGATCATGACAATTGATAGCGTGGTTCGTAACATAAGTTTGTGGACGACACCAAAATAGGGCGGCAGATTAATTCAGGGCAGGATGCAAATTCATTATAGGAGGATCTAAATAAACTGCAGGGGAGGTCTGAAAAATGGCAAGTGAAATTCAACACCAGCAAGTGCAGCGCACTTAATATTGGAAGAACAATTACTGTCAATGTATACAGCATTAACAACATCAACCTTGAGAAGTCGACTTGTGAAATAGACTTAGGAGTACTTGTATGCCCGGACCTACGGCCTAGAAAAAACTGCGTTAATGTTCGAAATAAAGCAAGCAGAGTATTGGGTTTTATATCTAGAAGTGAAAGTAATAGGAGTGCAGAGGTCTGACTTGCAACTATATCTTGCGCTAGTAAGGCCGCACCTCGATTATGCGGTTCAGTTCTGGTGCCCTTATTATAGAATGGATATCAATTCACAAGAGTCGGTGCAGCGAAGAATGACGAAAATGATTCCGGGACTTAGAAACCTTCCATATCAGGATAGGTTAAAGAAACTAAACTTGCATTCCCTAGAAAGACGAAGAGTGCGGGGAGATATGATAGAAGTATTTAAGTGGGTGAAAGGAATCAATAAAGGTGATTTAGATAAAGTTCTTATAATATCCAAGCAGGATAAGTCTCGGAACAACGGATTAAAGTTGGATAAGTTTAGGTTTAGGAGGGAGATAGGAAGAAACTGTTTCACAAATAGGGTGGTGGACGAGTGGAACAAGCTTAGCAACTTTGTAGAAAGTGCTGGATCGCTGGGAAGTTTCAAAAGGAGGCTGGATAGATTCATGGATGAAAGAGTAGTAGTAACTCTCGACAGGAGCTGCCATGCACAGGCCAACCGTCCTATTGCAGACTCCTTATTATCTCATGTTCCAAACAAAAAATCACCACACCCAATCAAGCCGACCAAGTACTGAGAAACCATTGCCCAACCCAACACGCACCTGAAGCTTGACCTGACTCTGGGTCCTGCCACCTCCCTGCCGCATCCGGGCGGGGTGTATAGCCACGGCACCTTTCTCTCCTCCTAAAATTCACTTCAATCCTCCCTTTATCCTTCCCCTGAACCTCCTTCCCCCGTCACTAGCATATATGTCAAGTCGTCTAGAGCATTCTAATGATGTCCAGATGCTGGAGTTCGGCTCGAGAGAAACCTGGAGACTTCTAGAATGATCTAGGTTTACAATAAGAAGTAAATCTTAAAAATATGCAAAACATTCCAGAAAATTCCCACAGGTAATACATTAATACATAGAAGATATAACAAAATAGGAGAGGGGGCGTGGTTCTACATTCGGCCTTGCTCACCACCAGTAACACTAAACTAGGCTGTTACTTGATCAAGAAAAAAATTAAGATTGGATTGTTGGATCTGGAGTTGTTGGAGATGACTCTGCCCACCCAGTAATATGTTTGTTAGTTGTGAAAATTAATGTGAGGTGATGAGGTGGTAGTGACCCAGCTCTCAGTTGCTACCTCACCCAGCTTGGAGAAGGACGTGCCCCCAAGTTCTCCCGTAGTGACCAAGGAAAATGGCCGCCTTGGATCTTTGTGTCTTGGGGGAAGAGGAGAGCAGTGTGGGGAAAGTGGGGAGAGTATTGTGAGTAAGAGGGATTAACAAGGGTAAAATTGAAGATGTTCTGAAGCTCAGTAATAACGAAATAACTAGAACAAATGGCTTTAAATTAGATAAATTCCGATTCAGAAAGGATATAGGCAAGCACTGGTTTGGTAATAGAGTTGTGGATATGTGGAATAGGCTACCCAGAAACACACACAACACCAGCGGCCACTCTAACCCGAAAGGCCCATACAGACCACATTCACCACCTACTCCGGGTCATCACACGATACCCACCACCCAGATAGCTTAGAAAGCATCCTTTCCCAGCAAGTGCGGACCCCAGTTCGGGGGGCGCGCCACTCCGAAACTGACCACGTCCAAGAGTGGGGGTTGGTGGTAAGCGTCCACTGATCGGGGGTCCGCTCACACTTGCAACCTGCAGTATCCTTCCATCTGCAGGTGGGACCAACTCCAATCCCAATCCGGTCTGGCTGCTCCTCGAGCTCCAGCCGGAACCACCAAACGGGCCGCCTATAGGCAAAGGCCCGTGTCGGACTACGGTCCAACAATCTCAACAACAACAACACTGGTGTCACTAGCACCATTGGCTGCTTTTCTTTGATCTTCCTTATTTTTCGCTCTGGCCTGGGGACCTGCACCCTAGAGGTGTATTCGTCCTTGGGTCCCCCCTGTAACTGTTCACCTCCACTGTAGGAGATTGTGAACACGAAAGGGGGTAGGAACAGAACCCACCCCTCCGCCTAGGAAGGGGGTCGCAATCCTTAATCGTCCACCCCTCCCCTGAATAGGTACACTTTAAGCTCACGCCTATAAGTGAGCACTTCCCAACAATAGGGATATAGGTTCCCCTAACGGGGCTCCTGGGTGAGTGACACAGGAACCACTCGACCAGCAAGTGGCGGTGGGGAGTGCTGTAATTCCTGTGTTTACGTTGCTCGCCCGGAATAGGTAGGGTGCCTGTAACTTCCGTAAAGCCACAACAAGACTGATGCCACGGAGAACGACCAAAGCAAATGACTAGGACAACTGGAAACAGGATACGGGTACGCTTCCTCTTGGGGGGCGTATCCGAAAAACGCAAGGAGGAACTGGGCATACTACTATGTGCCCAGCTAAACATCAAATTCGCCGCCTTGATCGAAACAAAGGACTCCTTCATAGTCCTGTGCCTGGAAGAAAAGGATGTAGATAATATGATCTCTGCCGACTCAAAGAAATTAAAAGAACGAGGATTTGAAACGATAATACCACCACAACTACGAGCAAAAAAATCCGTAGTCATTAAAAGGGTAGACAAAAATATACTGAAATAAACACCAAGCTACATTGCTAACAATATAGAAGAGAAGAACCCATGGGCCAGAGTTGAGGTGGTGGCGCTAATGCCTGGTGCTCCCACCATGATGAAGGTCAAGTTTGGAGAGATCTCCATGGCACAAAAAGCCTGTATCTCCCACTATCATCTGTCAAAACAACAAATTGAGCAGGAGGAATTTTACGCAATAACACCGTGTTGGAACTGCTATAAATACAATCATCTAGCTATAAACTGTCCCCAAAAAGATAAGAAGTTCTACTCCGAATGTGCAGCAGAGAGCCACACATTCAGAGAATGCAGCAATCAAGATAACCCCAAATGCCTGAACTGCAATGGGGACCACCGAACACCAGCAGCACGCTGTCCCATAAGGAACGAAATAATCAGGAATTTGAGAGAAAAAGAAAAGACAAATAAGAAGATGGAAACAGACCCTAACAAGACATATGCATCAATTGCAAAGCTGCAAGATACCACCTCCAAAGTCCTGAAGAAAGCCAAAGAAAATCCCCTCATGCAACCTACATACCTCAATCTGAGCGAAGGATTACCTTTCACAATTCTAACCAGTATTATTCATGCACACATCAACAACATTGCAAACCAGGAACCTTTGGAAAAACGTTCAGGGACATGTTTGCCGCAAACAATCTGCCGGAAGTGAAATTTCCAGACGACGCCTCCTCAACAGAATATTTATAATTGTCACCGAGAGTAGCCTGGGAATAATCAAACCACAGGAGCACATAACCAAACTAGGCACAGAAGGAAACGTCATGGAAATAGACCCTATCACCCAAGCAGTCACACCACACCGCAAATCATCAGATTCCACAACTCCGCAAACAGAGAAACCACAACCTGCAAAAGTTGACCCAACCAAAACGAAATCAAGAAAAGAATCCCACTCTGGCCATCGTGCCCCCCCATCTTCACCAAGCGATGTGCAGCCAGCAGACCTAGGCAATGAGATCGGTATCCGCTTCTACTCAGTCAACACACGACCTACGATAACATACTCAACATACTCAAGCGAACTGAGAGAAAGATTACAGCTAGACAAGCAAAGGTTTGAGCAAGGAGCAACAGCTGATACACAAGAAACACAAGCGACTGATAGAGATCCCAGACAAATGACTAGAAGTGACAAAGAGAAGATAGAAATAAAAGGACAAACTAAAAGACAAAGGATAAGGAGGGGAGAAGATAAAATGGAGACTGAACACAATATACAACCTGAATCTGCTGAAGATATTGGATTAAAAGTTATCACCACAACAAAACATGGAATCCCAACATCGAGACCAACAGGAGGGACAATAGCTAAAAACTGTGAAGGAGGATTATAGTACAAGTGGACATAAAGAAAAATCCCTAAGTGAAGATTACGTCTGGACACTAATCACTATGGACAAACTAAAGATTACGACCAATGACTTTAAAATAGTAGACCCGTCAGAGATTAGAAGTCAGAAGCGGGAAACAGGACGATAGGTCTCCACTCCAACTGCCACAATCCAAGTATAAGAAATAATGGACAACAGACAAACAGTAAGAACTTTAAGAATAATACAACACAACGTAAGAAACTGGAAGACCGAGAGAATTATCCTAAGTAATATATATCAAGAAATTGACCCTGACATTAGACTAATAAGCAGCCACGGTGAGACAGACAACAACAACATAAAACTCTTTAACTATTATGTAAACCAAAGAAATGAATCGGGCGAGAAAAATGACGGAGTAGCTATAGCGGTTAAAAGAAACTTAAAATTTAAACTAATCGATGACTTCCAGGATGAATTTCTAGCAATAAA
The DNA here is from genome assembly GCA_958450375.1 of Homarus gammarus. Taxonomy (NCBI): domain Eukaryota; kingdom Metazoa; phylum Arthropoda; class Malacostraca; order Decapoda; family Nephropidae; genus Homarus; species Homarus gammarus. Next base: position 134,592 of record CAUDMG010000339.1, read on the forward strand.
AATAAATACAACTCAAGGAGACGTAATCATTGCTACTAATCTGCCACCGAGACGACCCAACTTACCTATAGAAGACCTATTAAAATTGGCTAACAACAGTCATTCGATGTACATCTTAGGAGACTTTAACGCCAGACGCAGGATTTTCGACAATACAAATAATAACGTCGTGGGAAACGCCCTTAATCAATTAATAAACCTAGGGAAAATCAATCATCTAGGTCCTAACTTTCCAACCTGGAGAAATCACAATACACAATCGACACCAAACAAAATTTTTACCAACAACAAAGCCTTTTTCAATTACCATATAAAACAAGGACCTCTCACAGGCAGTGACCACCTGCCTATTATACTAACGCTGTCAACAAGCCCCTTTCAGATACCAATAAAAAAGAGACTGAAAATGAGTAAAACAGACTGGGACAGCTTCAAAGACGACTTAGGTAATCACCACTCGATTAACCTACAAGGGAAAACAACAGAAGACAGACTCAGAAATGGACAGACTGCACTCGGCAATAAAAACATCTATAACCAAACGCACTCCTACTTCACGCTTTAGAACATTACCCAACAACAGACTACCAGAAGATGTTCTATTAATCCAAACCCATTACAATGAAATCAATATGTATATGGAAAGACACGGCAGTAACAGATGGCTATATACGACGCAGACAGCACTACAGATAAAATTATGAGACGCACGTAAGGAAGCAAACAATAAAAGATGGATTGATATTATAATGGCGGCCTAAAAGACTAAAGACACAAAAACATTTTGGACTTCCATAAACAAGATGATGGGGCACAACAAGCAAAAAACACCATACATTAAAGACCAAAATGGAACAAAACTGCACGAGGAAAATGAACAAGAGTCAGCATTCAAAGGGAATGGGTAAAAGTTTTTAAAATATCAGAGGAGGAAAATAAGATTTTGATAGTGAACATGAAGAAAGGATAGAAGACGAAATGGGAAGACACTCATAAAATCACTCCAAAGCAATATATAGACTATAACTTATTACCTAACAATCAAAATAATAACTATGGGAGAAATGATGCACTGTCTGAGGAAGTTTAAAGAAAAGGCCCCCGGGCTCACAGACATTACACGAAATATGATCCTGAATCTACCTGAAAACATCTTAAAAACACTATTAAACATTTATAACGCATGCTTAATAACCGGTTACTTTCCGGACAAACTAAAATATGCTAAAATGATAGTTATTCCCAAGGAGGGCAAGGACAATAAGGAAATATTAAACTACAGGCCAATATCTTTATTAGAAATTACCGGGAAACTACTGGAAAAAATGTTAAATTCAAGACTTATAACCTTTTTAACACAACAGGGGAAAACTAACAATAGACAACATGGATATATGCCCAACAGAAATACCCTAACTGCAATAGCTACAATAACGGAAATAATTGCAATAGAAAAAAGCAAGGGGAACCAGATCAATATAATTTTAAGGGACGTTTCTAAGGCTTTTGATAAAGTTTGGCATTTAGGCTTAAAATATAAAATATTAAAATTGGGACTTAACGAACACTTGCTAAGAATATTGTGTAACTATTTAGAATTTTAGATGATAGGAGAGCACAAATTCAAATTGGAAACTTTATGGGAACTATGTTTAATCTTGAGAGTGGAGTACCTCAAGGAGGATGCTTTTCTCCAACACTATATACAATTTATGTATGTACATTATGTATGCTGGATTATATATTATGTATGCATATTATGTATGTGCTCCATTTATGTAGCTAGCAGCGTGTGGCAATGTTATTACCATGTCCCACATGCTTAATTAATGTGCCTGGCGACGTATGGAAGCTGCTAATGTATCACTTGCCATACGTCGTCTATAGCAGTTGACAAGGAGCCTAGCCAGGGAGACCGCTGCTCTCCTTTGTGTACACTCTTATCCAGTAAACCGAGCCTACAAAACTATACAGGTGTTTGTGTTCTCTCCTGTATATAGAACTTATTATTCAGAACCTAACAATTTATACCTCGACACACCTCAACCTACCCCCTTTAGCGAATGTGTAATGTTTGCTGATGATATTACTCAAATAGTATCATACTCAAGAAAATCAACCCAATTTATGGCAAAACACGGTAAGAGCGATAAAAAATATAAATGATGGAGAAAAAATGGAAAATCAGGACAAATAAGAACAAATTCAAGATAATACCAATAGCCAAGATCAAAACAAGTCTAGTAATAGTCGACCAGGAACTATACCCATACGACACTGAAGGCAGGATGCTTGGACTAAAACTAACAAAAAGAGGATATATAACATACTTAAAAGATAAAGAACGACAGGCAAGAATAAGATTATCAAAAATAAAACGCTTTAAGAACCTTAGCATTAAAAATAAGAGAAAGATATATATTGCCCTTGTCAAATCAATTATGGACTACCCACCCATCCCATTGAACACCCTTAGTAAAACGAGCATTAAAAGGTTACAAACAGTACAAAATATAGCCCTTAAATTTATATATAACATAAAATATACAGACCACATCAGTAATGAACAGCTACATAAGAGAGCAAATCTCTTAGCAATCAATGTAGATATACACAACAAAGCTGTAAATATTTGGAAAAAAGTGACTGAACTTAACACAGAAACATATCAAAACTGGATAAATAATGTAGACAACGAAGAATTCCAAGAACACAGTTGGTTTAAATCAGCCAGGAAGAAAGTATTGAACCATCTCCTGCCCCAATATACATATAAGACATTAATAGAGAATAAAAGATGAGAGTGACCTACCAGTTCCACAAGAACCTGGCAGGCCTCTCCATACAGTGTACCATTAGACTAACATAACTAATATTTAGATTAACATTGACAACGTTTAGCAAAAAAAAAAAAAAAAAAGAAAAGAGAAAAGAAAAGTGACTTCCCTCCCAGTTACACAAGGACCTGGGCGGGCTCACTAACTCCAACAATAAATGAAAATAATAATAATAAGCAGCATTATATAAATAAACCAATATTAATACAAAGGTCTGACGACCCAAGGGAGCAGAACAAAGATAAAACACCAATAGGAAAGATGAAGCGATCTGGTTGAGCCCAGATTCTTTCTACTCCTACTGTATTTCAGTTTCACCACTTTCTTCAACCCCTAATAATCTTCTTTCACCTCATAACTAATGACTCCGTACCGTACAATTGGTATACGGATGTGAAGACGGAGATGGACAACAACATCCCGACCACCAGTTACAGTCACCAGCTGAGGCAGCTCAGTGTCCAGTACGCTCACGTGAGACAGCTAGCTAGTATCCGCGGGTGGACGCAAGAGCCGAGAGACCGGTGCCGAGAGCTACAGACGGACATCCAGCACGAGAGCAAACGTCTACATGAACAAAAGTGGGCAGCCTTGGTGTGGGAGGCAGCCAACAATTACCTCGATTCTGCTGCATTCTGGAAAGGGGATCAAGCGACTGATGGGTTCCACCTCTAGCACGGTCCCTTACCTGCTCGACCAAAACAACGTGAAAATATTCGAGGAAGAAAACCAAGAACAACTACATCGGAGTTATTTACGGAAGATCTTTACCATTAGTGAACAGGAGAACGAGGGCTTCGCCAGGGAGTTTGAGGAGGACATTTTAGGTCAGTTACAGGACCATCAGCACCTGCTCCAGCCGCTCCCACGGACTGACTTCACTAGGCTGGTGGATGGAAGCTACCTGACGGATCGCATAGTTCCTGCAGATGTGTCAGCCGTCATAAAAGGGTTTAAAAACAAATCACCTGGTCAAAGTCACAATAACAAGAAGATCCTGGCTCAACTCCCCGATAACATGATAAGAGGGGGCTTGCTCATGTATGCAACGCCTGCCTCGCCTCTGGATACTTCCCTAAGATGTTCAAAATCGCCGTTATTCGTCTCATACCAAAAGCAGGGAAGCCTCCAAACAAAGTCGAAAACTTTCGACCAATATCGCTGCTAGAGGTACCTGCCAAAACCTTCGAAAAAATAGTCAACAAGCGATTGCAGATGTAACTGGAGGACGAAGACGTGCATAATCCCCGCCAGTTCGGCTTCCGCCAGTACCGAGGCACATCCACCGCCATAGCTCAGGCCTACGAGCAGATCGCAAACGCCATGACTGGCCGCCTGCAGTGCAATACAATATTGAGGGACGTTGGAACGCAGGGCTGCAGTATAAGATCATACAACTGGGGCTACCCGAAAATCTGACGCGCCTGCTGTGCAACTTCATTGTGGACCGCAGAGCCAAAATCAAGATGCAATAACATTTTGGAAAAGAATTCTCACTATCGAGCGGCGTGCCTCAGGGTTCTTGTCTCTCACCAACCCTTTACACACTACACGGCTGACCTGCCACCCCCAATCGTCGGCAGCGAGTACGTCATGTATGCCGACGATGTAACAAATCGTCACCTGCCCAGGAAGGTCCACAGCAAGGATGGCGCGACTCACTGCTCGGGCAATAGAGGGTATCTCGGAGTATGAAAATAAATGGATAATAAAAACAAACAAAACGAAATTTGAGGTCATAGCCGAATTCAAGCCGGCGCCATTGATGGTCGACGACGAAGAGATTGAGTACTCTAAACAAGGTATGTTGCTCGGCCTCATCATCTCTCGGACGAGCATCATTTCCCACGTGAAGGACAGACTAAAGAAAGCCAAAGTCGCCGCAGGCAAATTAAAACGTTTTAAACTGATGCCTGAGAAGATACAAGTTCACCTGTACAAGGCGCTGGTGAGGCCCGTGGAGTACCCACATATACCACTCGTCACACTCGGGAAGACCAGACTACAACAACTACAGAGCTTCCAAAACAAGTGTCTGAGGTCAGCCAGTGACCAAACGCCACCCTACCAGGAAACCGTGGAAACCATCCATTTAAGAAATAAAACAGAGGCCCTCAACTTCAGGTTCCATCGCCTAGGGAAGAAGGCTTAGGACAAGCTCCTGGACGACCCTCACAGCCCAGACCACCTACGCAGGGAAGACCCCACGCCTGGTGGCCCCGAAGTCTGCCCGCAGCACTGGAGAGGACGGACCAGCTGACTGGGACGACGGGGAAGGAACAGACACAGCCGATAAGCTAGACCTTGGACCTCTCCAACCGCCCCACTTACCCTGAAAACACACGTCTGACACTCCAATTCTCTACATCTGACAAATCTTGATTCAATCGACACATTGGGCCTCTCCTACAGTATCGGACCTCCCTTAGGAACCCTGAATGCTGCTGAGGGGCTTGGTGTGAAGAGAGAAGCATCAGTGAGTTTTCAGACCTTTTTCAACCACTCTAATTCTTCTCTTCCGTGCCGTGAAAGGACCTATTCCCCTGTCAGTTGACGTATAGGGGAGTATTCGTCTGGAAACGCCCGCTGTCCCCACACCTCGCTAGAGCGTGTTAGTGTGAAGGGTAGAGGGTCAGCACAGCCTGCCGATTCACCTGGGGACCTCTGTGATAGTGCAGAGTCTCCCCTAAGTGAGGGGCGCAGGAAATTAGGTACATTGTCAGGGGAGATCGCCATAAATCTCCACTAAAGTAGTAAACATGACCTCAATAAAAATTAGTAGACCACACCCTCCAACTATGCTCAGACCTGGCCTCACTCATCTTCCAGCTGACCATGATTTTCCAAATCCGTTCCTTCATCAATGACGACATATTCAAAATATTTGTACAGACTGACGAAGACGCCGACCAGTTCCACTCCCCAGCAGTGAGTAAAAAACTAAGACAATGGCTTAACGGTCCTCAGCTCAACTGAGTACCGTGCAAAATGCACCCTTATATGCAGAAAAGTCATCCCTCCTATCCTGGACAACCCTAATCTACTGAATGAACTCAACTCCCACAACACCAACAAAATGACATCAGCAACCCGGATGGGAACCCTTCCCATGCTAAAAATCACCACATCAACACAAACAGATGCCATTAAATTAAAATCAAACGGCATAAAAATCAGCAAAAACATCATCCCTTCACGTGACAATGAATTTCAACACTACATCAAAGTTCACCAATGTTACCAATTCGGACAACACTAACCGGTGCAATAATACACAAACCTGCTCAAAGTGTGCCAACAAAGGCCACTCCCACCGAAACTGCACGGCCACTGAAACAAAATGTGGAAACTGTAAAGGCCCACACTCTGCCATCGGCAACAAATTTCAAATCAGACTCGACAACAGCACAACACCACTCCCTCCCCGCCGACCCTCACCTCCCACAGCACCACCTCCACCTCCCCACCACTCACTCCCTACACCCACGACCCACCGCACCCGCATTTGCTGGACCAACAACCTGACCGCCCCCCCACCCTCCCCCGACACTGTCGCAAAAATCACTACCATCATACTTTTCGCACACACCCTAAGCAACGGTAACAGGTCACTTTTTCTGAAACTAGCAATTGAAGGTTTGAAGGCGAACGGCCTCCCTACCATACACATTCCTGATCCCTTCAGAACCGGTCCCGATCTCATCTTCCCCACCACCTCCAGACCAACATGCTCCCCCCACCCCCCAGAGAAACCACTGCAATCCCCCTCCGCCCCTCCACTTCTGCCATGCCCACACCTGACTTATCTCACCAATCTACCATTACCTCACCCTCCAGAGTAATCAGCCCACAACCTCCCGGCCCCTCCACCTCGACCTTGCCTACACCCGACTTCTCTCACACGACTACCATGAACTCCCGGAACACAAACACCCAAACCAAACTCAATCCTCCCTAACACCTCAGACTCCCAAAAATAAAATGGCAGCCCATCCCCCCACAGAACTAGTAGTAGAGACACCTAGACCATAGGGAAGAACACCTCTTCCTTTTCCCCCTACACACCTGACAGCAAAAGAATAATACAATACACACACCCAACAAAATCTTTAATCAAAATAGATCTATTCGGCACTTCCTCAAAGGAAACAGGAAACAACCCCGACAAAAGAAACCCAGCACATTCCCCCCTCCCCCCCAAACAGTCACGTCATCGCCCTTCCCCCACCTACATATACCACACACAGACCACGTTCACACACTTCTCACATCGCTCCTGAACCAAGAAGACCTCTCAACAAGACCTCCTGCTGGACCCGGAACTGTGAAGACCGCCCTCTCCCTTGTGCCATTGTTGGCCATCTTTCCGGACCGGACCATCCACGACTGTCATCGTCCACAACAACTCGCGAGCGTACTCGGTTTATCGAGCATTAGCTTGCCCTCCCCACTGGTGGTGTGAGTGACCCACACTCCAGCTGGAGAGCAGTTATAGCGCGATATTCCCGACGTGGTTTGAGCTCTTTTCCTTCTACTATTTTTCCTTTTTCGCTCTGGCCTAGGGACCTGCACCCTCGAAAGTGTATTCGTCCTGCGGTCCCCCCTGTAACTGTTCACCTCCCTCCCAGGAGATTGTGAACACGAAAGGGGGTTGGAGCAAAACCCATCCCAGCCGAGTCTTTCCAGGAAAACCGTGATCGTGCGGGTCCACCTGGAAAGAGGGTAGCAATCCTTATCCTTCCAAAATAGGCACACTTAGCTCACGTCTATAAGTGAGCAGTCACATACACTAGGAAGTAGGCTTCCCCAACGGGGCTCCGGGAGAGAAGCTCAGGAACCACTCTACGACCACCAGTCAGTGGGGAGTGCTGAAATTCTTCTGCAATTTACTCAACCGGAATAGGTAGGATAAAAAAAAAAAAAAAAAAAAAACACCCGGTTATGGAGCGCGTACGCCCTCCTAACCGCGACACCCGCCTAAACCGCCAACCTGACGACCCGAACTACGACAGGCTTCGCACAGAGAAAGCGGACCAGTTATGCGCCTTCAATGAAGCCCTGAAAAATAGGAACACTGCCACCACCTCCAACAACTCCACCACCACTGCTACCGCCACTGAGGACAACTGGACGAAGGTAGAAAACAAGAGACGACGACGTGCTTTTTCGGGAAACGAATGCCGTCAAGCAGCCCAAAAGGCACCCATCACCACCACCAGCTCACCTCCAACGACACTGCCAAATTCCGGATCACGAAAACTGACACAAAAACAACATATGCCGCCATCACAGAGATGGAAAAGCTAAATCCACTGGCCAAGTTCTCAGTGCGGCCCAACCTAAAGGGGGAGATGATTATTCACCCCAAAGACAAGGACTCCGCCACCACCCTCGACACTTACCTGCAAAACACCACCACCGTTGCATCAACCAAGCTGGACCCCGCCCAGAAACTGATGAAGTCGGTAGTCCTCCGGTACCCAAAGGAACTACCTCTCGAACCCCTGGAGAACCACCCGAAGATCTTAAGAGCCGAGAGATGCTCTCCCCTGTCCGACAAGACGGACACCACGAAACAAGTGCTCATAACGCACTACGGCTCACCCCCCAGCACCATAGACCTCAAAACCTGGGGGATCTACGAAGTGAGGCCCTTCGTCCCAGAGCCCCTGCGGTGCTTCAGATGCCAGAAATACGGGCACCATCAGACAAGGTGCAGGTACAAGGAAACCTGCGCAGTCTGCGCACAGAAGCACGGCACACACTCCTGCCTCACCAAGTTGAAAAATGGGGAAAAAATTGCCCCAAGTGTGCCAACTGCGGGGGCAAACACCACGCCTGGAATCCTGGATGCTCCGAGAGAACAAAAAGGGTCCAGGCAAACCGACCAGCAGCAAGACCGGCCCCCACCGCCTACACACCAGCCCCACCAAGTACCTTCGTGTGGGGAACCCAAAGGCCAAAACAACAAAGACAACCTCCTCAGCCAGTCAACACCCAAAGTGCAGCCCAGTTTCCTGGCCTCACTACGGCCACACCTCAGCCACCCAAGCAGCAGACAACGACAACCACGAGAAAGACAAAAGAAGAACACACCAAGGCACCAGAAGGAATGATACACGTATCAGACCTAGCCAAGGTACTGACAACCTTCGCGGAGGGCCTAGCCGGACTACTGGGCCACAAGATCCAACCCACACAGCTCCAAATACTCATGGGGAGCGTCCTCGGGCAAGTCGCCACAGCTCCAGCCACCTCAGTGGAGGAAGCCACGCCGGTCCGCACACTAGTGACAGCCGAGGTACACTACACCGAAGAAGGCCACCAGAGAACCCAAGATACCGACAGCTCCTAGAAAGAAACTGGACGTTTCAACTCCCCTAAACCGAACCACGGCCCAGAAGGCAAAAACCACAGAACACGAAGATATGAACCTGATCCAGTTGGAATCGAACTTGGACATCTCCATCGAGGACCACCAGAAGTCCCCGATGAAACAGTGGTGGAAAACATCAGCACCCTGAACATCCTAACATGGAATGCTCAGGGCATCAAAAACAAGAAACACCTCCTACAAGAAGCAGCAGCCAAGGACAAGCTTGACATCATGCTGCTACAAGAAACACTTCTACAAGAACACCACTGTTTCAAATTCAGTGGTTACAAGACATACAGGAGGCATTTCACGCAGGCGTCAACAAGAGGATGTATGATCTTGGTCAAGTCAAGCATACCCTCCGCCGATGTCACGCAGCAATTTCCATGTGGGGAAAACATCGAGACACAGGCCGTCAAAGTAACCCTCCAAGAACGGGAATTAACTGTTCACAACATCTACAAGAACCCAAGGGGCTCGCTGGAGGTTACTCAATTATTTGCTTCGGCCGCTGACCACGCCACACTCATAGGAGGGGATTTCAACGCACATCATCCCTTCCTAAGCTCGGCAAGCCCCACAAATGAAGACGGCCTACACCTATACACCACCTTTCAAGATACACCCGAGATTTGCCTCCTGAACACCGGAGAGCCCACCCACACTAGGGGAGGAAGACTAGATCTAACCTTCGTCTCCAGTGCACTACAGCCTTCGGCCTCCTGGCAAATACACCCCACGCTGACCAGCGACCACTTCGCCACCCTAACAACGCTGAAGGTGAACAAATTCCCACTCCACCCCCCACCCCGAGATGGAGATACGATACCCAAAAGGCAGACTGGAGACTCTTTAAGAAACACCTGGCTAAGTGGCGCGAAAAATCACAGCCGGCCGGCGCAGCACCCGTGGATGAGACAACCCTCCACCACCAATTGGTCGAGGCGTTTCACCAAGCGGCAGAAGAGGCTATCCCAAAAACAAAACCCACATCAAGACAGTACAATGATTACTGGTACTGCTGTCCCAGGGTGAAAGAACTCAACCACAGAGTGAACATGGCCCGAAGAAACTACAGGAGACATCCCACGGCAACAAACAGACATCTCCTGCAAGTCATAGTTAAGGATACCAGGGAAGAGAAGGAAGAAATAAAAAACGCAAGCTGGCTCAAGTGGTGCTCCGAACTGAACGAGCACACCTCCCTTGGCAAGATGTGGGCCCAGATCCGAAGGGCATCTGGGAAGGCAACACCACCACCACCAACCCATCCCAACCCAGAAGAGGAGGCCGAGAGACTTGCAAAACTGTTCTCTGACCGAGCAGCAACGAAAAACCTCCCTAGACAGGCGGAGGAGACAACGGCGTCTGCGACAGGTCAGACTCCAGATGATCGAAGAGGTCTGCAACAGTGAAGATGACACTGACAGACCATTCAACCAGCAAGAACTCCAGAAGTCGCTAAAACGAAGCAAGGACCTAGCTCCAGGGGCCGACAGGATAACCTATTCCATGCTTTCTCATGCCGGTACAGCCGGACACGAGGCTCTGCTGCAAGCCATCAATGCTTCGTGGACAGCACAAGGACTCCCACCGGAATGGAAGAAGGCAGATATACAGCCCATTCCGAAGCCCAGAGAACCAGACAAACCGAGGCCCATCTCCCTTCTCAGCTGCTTAGCGAAGACGAGAGAAGGAATGGCTCTCAACCGACTCAAGTGGAAAGTAGGCAGCCCACACCCTCACATCTTTGCTTACACCGAGAACACCGGCACAGGCAACAACATTGCCGAGATACTCGGCACAGTGGACAACAAACCAGCTCTGGTGGTCTTCCTCGACCTGGAGAAAGCCTTCGAACTAGCAAATCCATTGGTCATTACAACTACGCTCGCTAAAAAAGGCGTCAAAGGAAGGTTGCTGGGGTGGATCCAGAACTACCTCACACAGAGAGAAGCACGAGTACGCTTTCAGGGAGCAACCTCAAGCTACAGGGTCCATGAAAACGGAACCCCACAAGGAGGCATCCTCAGTCCAATGCTGTTCAATGTCCTGATGGAAAATCTAGTCAAACTTCCTTTCAGACAAACAGCCAATCTCCTATGCTATGCAGACGACTTACAGCTTATAGTAAGAGGATCGAACACACTGGCCAACACGCAACACGCACTCCAACTTATAGAAGCGGAGTGCAACAGACTTGGACTCAATATACATCCAGCCAAGTCGAAAGCGATGGTCATCTGCACAGACACACCAGACAAGATGCTCTCCATACAATACACGCCGGTAGTCTGGACCAACGCCCTCCAGTGCCTTGGAATCTGGTTTGACCAGAAACTCACCTTCAAGCCGCAACTCGAGTATCTCAGGCACAGTACGAAGAGCAGACACAATATAATGAGGTCGCTCACCAGCAAATCCGCAGGAGCAAACCTACTACACAGCCGCCATCAGATCGCTGGTAGATTACAGTGCTCCAGCACTCATTGGACTGAGTGAAGACCAAATAGCTAAGCTAGAAGTCATCCAAAACAATGCTCTCAGGACCATGCTCGGAGCACCCATGTGGACCAGAATTTGCAATCTGCAAATGGAAACCGAACTACCACCCCTGGCAGTACGAGTCAAGCAGGTGACAGCCGGTCTCCTCGCCAAAATCTGTAGAGCAGACAAGCCCACAGTTGCCAAGATTCGAATCAGTGCCTCCCTCCACCTCGACCACAGAGTGCGTGGGGCCACCTGGTCGCACGAGGCAAGCGAGGTCATCCGACACCTGCAAGCAGAAACACTCGTCAAGAACAACCAAGACACACGAGACAATGGCTACTCTGTTCCTCCACCATGGAGCCCTCCACCAGCCACACTCAAATTTACCGACCTAGGCGATAGTAAAGCCAACCTCCAGAAGGAGGACCTCAAAAAAATGACTCTCGAAGCCACCGAGACACCGGCTGATGCAGCATCATACTTCACAGACGGCTCGGTGGACCCAAAACATCATAGATCCGGAGCGGCCTTCTACACCCAAGGTCAGACCCTCCAATGGAGACGTTCCAATGACTGCTCCACCCTACAAACAGAACTGGTAGCAATCTCAAAGGGCCTACAACAAGCTGCAACACAACACAAGTCCATCATAATTCACACGGACTCGAAATCGGCCATGTAGGCGCTGCAACACAGTCAACCAAGAGACAACGTCCACATCATCACCTCGATCCTCGCACAGCTACAGGAATTCCAATGCCAAAACCGACCAGTAGTCTTACACTGGATTCCCAGTCACGTAGGGATCGGAGGAAACGACGTGGCAGACGAAGCAGCCAAGGCAGCTACACGTTCTAGTAGCGTACACATCCAAGTTCCAGCAAGTGTGCAACAGATCAAGAATCACATCAGAAAGACCAGCAAGCTCCACATCAAAAAGAGCTTCCTTCATGTACTCAACGCTGGTTCCCAATCAGCCAAATGGTACCTGGCGGCCACAAAAGGGGAACCACCTTTCGCCGACAAGAAAACTCCACGACAAACCCAAGTCAGCCTTCATCGACTACGACTAGGGTACAAGTGCTCCTGGCAGATGATCGGAAATGACGTCATGGATTGCACCTACTGTCAGGAGCCAGCAGCCAACCCACTTGAACACTACCTCCTCGACTGCGAGGTCACACAAAGCCTCCGAAACAGAACTCAAATCTCCCAAGAAACACACACAACACCAGCGGCCACTCTAACCCGAAAGGCCCATACAGACCACATTCACCACCTACTCCGGGTCATCACACGATACCCACCACCCAGATAGCTTAGAAAGCATCCTCTCCCAGCATGTGCGGACCCCAGTTCGGGGGGCGCGCCACTCCGAAACTGACCACGTCCAAGAGTGGGGGTTGGTGGTAAGCGTCCACTGATCCGGGGGTCCGCTCACACTTGCAACCTGCAGTATCCTTCCAATCTGCAGGTGGGACCACCTCTAATCCCAATCCGGTCTGGCTGCTCCTGGAGCTCCAGCCGGAACCACCAAACGGGCCGCCTATAGGCAAAGGCCAGTGTCGGACTACGGTCCGACAATCTCAACAACAACAAAAACTACAGATGACATGGTCGCCTCCCTTAGCCAATAAGGTCGGGGAGGGGTGCATAGTACCTGTACACAAACCCTCTCCCTCAAGAATGGGACCAGGAACGCACAATACTTGCAAAAGCCCTCCACGCAAATTGCAGAAGACCTTTACAAGCCAAAAGGAAAAAGAAAGAAAGCAATAATAACCCAACTCTGCCAACCACTAATAAAACCTACAATCCTCCCAAAAGAAAAACTTAACCCAACCAATCTTACTCACAATCCCTCCCCCCCCCAAAAAAAAAAAGTACATACAACTCTATACAACTATTCATTAGCCACACAAATCATATCACCCCTAAGAAATCCTACCATACTATAAATTAACCTAACAACCTCCAAAGCCCCCCCCCCCCCTCCCCTTACTATATTGCACACACACACACAACAATCCCCCCTAAAGCAATCCTAATTCAGCACAAATCAACATACCACCGCCACCCCCAACCAATCTCCAAACACACACCCCCCCAGACAAAGCCTTACATAATACTACAACTCTCCAGAACCAAATCAAACATACCCAACCTCTGTGACAGCCACTCTCAATAAAGTCGACCTAACTCAAGACTGAAACCAATCAACCTATATCTCATTCTCGTCTCCGTTCACAATTTGACAAAGCTCAAATCTGTCTCCTGCTATTACTAAAAACTCAACTACGATACGCTCATCCTTCCTACTACGAATACTTTGACATTTCAAGCTCAAAGATTCAAAACCCTTCCTCCAACTCGCTCCGTTCCTCTTTGACATAGCTCAAAGACTTTACCTTCATCTTTCTCCAAACAACCTTACGACTAGCTACATTTCCATTTTTCACCTTCTGTCACTTTGATCGTGTGTGCTTGTGCGTCCGTCCACCTGCGTTTCTTGGCTTGAGCCGCCGCCGTGACGGGACGGTTCTTCTTCCGCTTTGCCAACACTGCCTAAGCTAAGACGACAACCAGAGCACCCGCGTTGGCCCTTTGCCTACCCGGTCCTGCTCCCGCCCTCCCTCTTCCTCGTCCTGATTGTGATTGTTACACCAACCGGGCACATTGCCTACCCTCTCACGCAAACGGTGTTTAGCCACTGCACCTATTCTCTCCTAAAATTCACTTCTATCCTCCCTTTATCCTTCCCTGAACCTCTTTCCCCCCCGTCACTAGCTTTTATGTATGTATGTATGTATGTATGTCTGCCCGCACTACAACAACCCAACCCGCGACCCATCTATGTTCGCCACAGTGATCCACCTTAGATTAAAACTTGAAAAAATTCACATTTAACAAGTCACAATCAAGTGAGTCCATAACGTAATACAGTACAAGATTTTAATAAACATGTCATTGTAAAATAAATCTATTCATTGTCTACTAAAATAACCATTGTGCAACCTCATTCTAAACCTAGATTAGCTTAGTTAGGCAACAAACTCTGTAATATGTAAAACAAGGGGTGTCGTCCCCCTCAGTTTAACTCGTTAAACTTCTTTTCCAACCAATCCCCCCACGACTATATGTTGTGACTTCTCTATCCCTCATGTCTGGCTGTGCCTTGAGCCCCAGCATGCCTTCCATCCTTTCCCCACCTTACCCTAAAAACAAAACAAAAAAAAAACAGACATTGTGTCCATGCATCTTACACTTGACGCGAGAGGGCAACCACTTCAAACACATGTAAGACGTGAAACCAGAGACCTTCAAAAACGACTCAGAAATCTCTTTGTTGATTTTAGAGATGACCGGAAGACATTGGAGGAAATGCTCAGAGGCATTGGGCATAATATACGCTTTTCATATGACTATAGTCCAGTACATCATACACTTTATTTGGTCCATATATCGTTGCAATAAGATATTTTCAAAGTTGATTTGTAAGAAATTAATAAAAAACCCAAATAGATTTTTACATTTTTTATAACCCGAGGTAAATGTTGATGCTTATATAGTTTTAGTTTATTCTTTATCAGGTAAATTACATCTCATAATGTTAGCTATTAAACACTATAAATAGATTTTGTTTTATCTTTTACTGTGAGAGACCCACACTCCTGCTGGAGGGCTGCTGGAGGGCTGCTGGAGGCTGCGGGTCCTCACGTGGGTTAATCTTTTTCTCCTACTCAGCCCTTTCTCTTTTCGCTCTGGCCTGGGGACGTGCACCCACAGAGGTGTATCCGTCCTCAGGTCCCTCCTGTAAGTTTTCACCTCCCTCCCACAAGTTTGTGAAAAGGAAATGGGGCCGGAGCTTGTACCACCGCCGAGCCTTCCTGGGTAACAGTGATCGTGCGGGTCCACCCAGGGAGGGGGTCGCTATCCCTCTTCCTCCAGTTAGGTACACTAGGCTCGCGCCTCACATAAGCGAGCAGCTTTAACGTTTTATTCATTTTATTTTATTCTCCTATGTCAGTTGATATTAACACTACAGCGGGGCTTTCTCGGATGGGTCCCACTGGTCGGGAAGGTTGTGGACCCGAGGGCCGACCTGATCATCATCAAGCTACTGGGGCCTCAACTGACGCCACCGCGGTTGCTGGAGGATCGGCTTTTTTCACACTTCATTTTTCCAACATTCGCGGACTGAGATCCAATTTTTCTTCTGTAGAGCACTGTATGTATATTATGTATGCTGGATTATATATCATGTATGTATATTATGTATGTGCTCCATTTATGTATTATTTATTCAGCCTAGCTAGCAGCGTGTGGCAATGTTATTACCATATCCCACACGCTTAATTAATGTGCCTGGCGACGTATGGAAGCTGCTAATGTATCACTTGCCATACGTCGCCTATAGCAGTTGATCAAGGAGTCTAGCCAGGGAGAGTGCTGCTTCCCTCTGTGTACATACTCTTATCCAGTAAACCGAACCTACAAAACTATACAGGTGTTTGTGTTCTCTCCTGTATATAGAACTTATTATTCAGAACCTAACATGGCGCAGTGATCCGATCTTACTGGATAATTACGAGTGATAGCGCAAAGTCTGTGGAAAGCCGGATGGACTCCTCCTCGCCTTGGGTCAACTCCCACGCGTCAGCTCTCCTCGAAGAATCTCAGCAACTTTGAGCAGTGTCAGTGACAGTGATTTTCTGTGAAGTGTTTAGTGCATTGTGTGTTTCGTGCCATTCATGTGTGACCTTGTTCTAAAGGATTCCCAAGGTATACGGCACGTTCTGGGCATTTGTAAGGAGTAGAGTTCAGTGCACCCGTCTCTGACCGCGTTCTGAGGGTAACTGGACTGACTGGGAGTCGCCGCGCCTCTCCCTCCACCCCCTCACAGCGTCGTCTCCACACCCCTTCACAGCTCGAGGAGACCGCTCCCACTGCCCTCACACGCACACATACACGTACTAACACTCGCTGACCGCGCGGCTTCCTTATATATATTTTATATATATAATCTACTTATCTGTGTATTTAATTAATTTTTTGTCTGAAATCTTGTTGATACGACGGGCTGACCGGTCAACACTGATTTAAGACATAGTACACAGATGAAGTAGTTATGTCTCACGCCTTACGTAGCCGTGGACCCAGAGCCTGGATGAGCCAGGTGGGTGATAGCCCCACAGAGATGGATGACCAGGCCGGCCACGACGCTCCAGCCCCCACATCGCGCAGTCCCTCACCTCAATATTCAGCGTTGTCTCCAGAGATAATTGCTTTACTGAAGTTTATGAGAGATGAGAAACGCGAGGATGAAGCCCACAGACGTTTGGCGGATGAGCACAGAAGGCAAGCAGAGGCAGAACGAGACAACCAACGGAGATTGGAAGACAGTGAACGGTTTGAAGCCTTGATATCTCGCCTCACTGTTAACCAAGCCCCTGGCTCTAACACTGCCTCGGTACTGACTGGTTCAGATACCTCATCCATGCTTCCTTCACGCCCCCCAGCCCCACCTAAAGCAGCAGCTCAAACGCCGCCCATCTTGAAGCCTGATGAGACTTTCCAGACTTTTCGTGAATGGCGGCGACGGTGGACTGATTATTCTACAATGGTGGATCTCCAGAGTTTGTCACAGCCTAAACAACTCATCCAGCTGCGCATGTGCCTGTCCTTGGAAATTCAGCGTGTCTTGGAACATACGTTGCAGGTACCCCCAACCTCTTCGCTGTCTGTAGAGGAGGTACTGGACGTTCTACAACGGCACATCAAAGGACAGCAGAATGAAGCTCTGCGCAGGAGGGAATTGTTTAGCTGCAGACAGTTGGAGGGTGAGTCTTTTGATGCCTTTTACGTGCGTCTTAAGAGAGCCTCGGAAGAGGTAGATATATGTCCAGGCCACCACCAGCAGTGCGAGGAGACCCAGTTGAGGCAGGTGATCCTGATGGGTGTTAAGGACGAGGAACTTGTCCAACGCCTCACCTCCCTCGACTCTTCCTCTTCTCTTAAGGATGTGTCGACGATATGTCGCTCCTATGAGGCTGCCAGGTGTGCCACCTCTGCCATCCGCGCTCCCCCTACAGCTGTACGCGCTGTGTCCCGGTACAAGAAGGACAAGAAGTCTGTTCCTACGCCTTCGCCCACCACGTCCACGCCCGGTTTATTTTGCAACAACTGTGGTAAGCAGCACGGAACACAGGTGTGTCCAGCTGCTCAGTCTACCTGCAACAGTTGTGACCGTAAGGGCCACTGGTCACTCACAGTACGGTGCCCAGCCAAACGCGTCCAGTGCAATGTGTGCGGTCGTCTGGGCCACTATGACAAGTGTTGCCCTTCCAACATACCCAAGGGACCGCGTCGGCGGAAGCTTCAGCCCCCCCCCCCCCCCTCCACCAGAGAGGGCCGCCCACAGTCTTCCAATCAGAGGTACGACGACTCTTGACAACGCTCGAGCCACATTAGGAATGTGTGCTCCCCCCAGCGTCCCAGGACCAAAATCCCTCAGTATATCAGTGTCATTGTGACCTACGGCGGTGTGTCATCCCGTCTTCAGATGTTGCCCGACACCGGCGCTGATGCTACAGTCATCGGTCCCCAGCATTTGCAATGCCTGGGGCTCTCTCCAAGTGATCTAGGACCGCCCCCCAAGGATCTCCGCTTTATGGCAGATGGTTCACAGATGACCCCGGCCCTGGGTTCACTCCAAGCACAAGTCACCTTTGGCAACAGGTCGTGTCAAGCCTGGATTGATGTGCATAACGGTGTCCAGACTCCTTTGCTGTCCTACAGACATTGTCAGGAGTTGGCCATCATCTCCCAGGACTTCCCCAAACCTATTCTTGAGGTAAAACACGCCAACAGGGTGCAAAAAGGGAGCAGCAACGACCCTGCTGCCGCCCTACCCCTGCCTCTTGCCAGTGACACCTCTCCTTCGGATGCTCGGAAGTACTTCCTGAAGGAATTCAGCGACGTTCTGGTGACCAAGTCCGCTCTGGAATCCAAGCCTCTCAAGAAGATGGCAGGCCCCCCCATGAGGATCCACCTGAGGGACGACGCGAAGCCATTCGCTATTTACACCCCTCGACTGGTTCCCCTGGCCTTCCGCGAGGCGGTCAAAAACGAGCTGGACTCCATGGTCACCCAAGAAATTATTGTACCAACCGGCGATGACCCGTCTCCATGGTGTCACCCGATGGTTGTCGTCGCAAAACCTAAAGGTGGTGTTCGGATCACCACTGACCTTTCCAAGCTCAACAACCAGGTGTCTCGTCCTGCGCACCCTTCTCCCACGCCCTTTGCAGCCATACGCAGCGTGAACCCGAAGGCGCGCTTCTTCACGACGATGGACGCCCTGTGTGGATACTGGCAGATAGAGCTTGCCGAAGAAGACCGACCACTCACAACGTTCATCACCCCGCATGGACGTTACAGTTATTGCCGTGGCCCCATGGGATTCGCCGCTACAGGAGACGCTTTCTGTCTTCGAGGTGATATGGCTCTACAAGGTCTGGCAAACTGCGTGAAAGTGGTCGACGACATACTCGTGTACGACGAGGATTATATGGATCACCTCTGCCGTATCTACGAGGTACTCAACAGGTGCCGGAAGCACGGCATTACCCTAAATGCCGACAAGTTTGTTCTGGCCAGCTCTTCAGTTGACTTTTGTGGGTACACCCTCTCAGGGAATGGTATCTCAGCTGACCCGGAAAAGGTCCGCGCCATTACGGATTTTCCCACCCCTGCTAACCTGACCGACTTGAGGTCCTTCATCGGTCTCGTCAACCAGTTAGCAGAGTTTTCGTCGGACATCTCCGCAGCTGCTCAACCACTTCGCCCCCTGATGAGCCCCAAGAGGACATTCCTGTGGACCCCCGACCACGACAAGGCCTTCCAGCAAGTGAAACAGGCCCTGTCTCGTCCACCTGTCCTCGCCACGTTTGACCCAGCCTTGCCGACAGTTCTGCAGACAGATGCCTCACGCTTGTATGGCGTGGGATACGCCCTACTGCAGGATCATGGTGGAGGGCAGTTCCGGCTCGTCCAGTGTGGCTCGCGTTTCCTCTCTGACACTGAGACGCGCTACGCCACTATTGAGTTGGAGCTGTTGGCTGTGGTTTGGGCGATGTCCAAGTGCAGGTTTTACCTCATAGGCCTGCAACACTTTCACCTAGTGACCGACCATCGCCCGCTTGTCCCGATCCTCAACCACTACACGCTAGACGCTGTTGAGAACCCTCGCCTCCAGCGTCTGAAAGAGAAGCTCTCGGCGTACATCTTCACTGCAGTGTGGCGTGCTGTTAAGGAGCTCTGCATCCCTGATGCCTTATCCCGCTCTCCTGTCAGCCGCCCTACTCCAGAAGACCATGTACTCGACGCCGACCTCGCTCTTTCCGTCAGGACTGTGGTCACTCTCCATGCCGTCCAATCCCTTCGTTCGGACCTGTCACCAGATGACGACAAGGCAATGGAGGACCTTCGAACAGCGGCCCGAGATGACCCTTCCTATGTCCGACTCGTCGAGTGTGTGAGGAATGGATTTCCTAGCAACCGCTACGATCTTCACAACACCCTGCTCCCGTATTGGAAACTCCGCGATGAACTCTACTGCGACGGAGACCTTGTTCTGTACGGAGCACGTGTAGTTGTCCCTGCTGCATCACGTCCCCACGCCTTGGCCCGCCTTCACGACAGTCACCGTGGAGCTGAGGCCACCAAACGACGTGCACGACAGACTGTGTTCTGGCCCGGCATCAACTCCGACATCTCCAATGTTGTCCGTGCGTGTGAGCCCTGCCAAGTATTACAACCCAGCCAGCAGCAGGAACCCTTCATGAGTGACGACAACCCCACCCGCCCCTTTGAGTCTGTGTCGGCCGACTTTTTCTGTGTGTCAGGAAAGTCCTTCCTCGTTATCGTCGACCGTCTCTCTGGTTGGCCGGTTGTCATCAAGTGCGGTAATGACACGACGTCTGCCGCCACCATCAGCAAGTTCCGCCACTACTTCCGTGACGTGGGCGTTCCTGTACGCCTGCGAACCGACGGAGGGCCTCAGTTCACAAGCCGGGACTTTGCTGTGTTCCTTGACCGATGGGGAGTCCGGCATGTGTTGTCATCGCCCCATTACCCGCAGTCCAACGGCCACGCTGAGGCTGCTGTCAAATCCCTGAAGCACCTCATCCTTAAGGTGGCCCCTTCTGGGAACATTGACTGCGAGGCCTTCGACAGGGGTCTTCTTGAACTCCGCAACACACCTAACTACACCGGACGCTCCCCTGCCCAGGTTTTGTATGGACGCCCCCTTCGTTCTTGTGTCCCTGCTCACCCTCAATCCTTCTCCAAGGAGTGGCAGGCCAAGACAGAGGATTGTGATCGCCGAGCCGCCGAACGTGTTCAGGACGTCGCCGCCCGCTACAATGACCACGCCCGTTCTCTCCCCAGGTTGAGTGTCGGCACCCAAGTCCGTGTTCAGGACCCGACCTCCCTACGTTGGGACAAAGTAGGCGTAGTTATGGGTCTCGGCAGGTCACGGGACTACCAGGTGCGGTTACCCAGTGGTCGTGTGTGGTGGAGGAACCGCCGTTTTCTCCGACCCGTAACAATGCCTTCTGCTGGCCCCGCCACCAGTGTTGAGTCCCATACCCTTCCCAGTGATGAAGTCCCTCGACGCTCAGAACGGATCCAAAAGAAAAGGTCCGCTCAAGACTTTGCTATGAGCGTATAGGGGGGAGGGAGGTGTATGTATATTATGTATGCTGGATTATATATCATGTATGTATATTATGTATGTGCTCCATTTATGTATTATTTATTCAGCCTAGCTAGCAGCGTGTGGCAATGTTATTACCATATCCCACACGCTTAATTAATGTGCCTGGCGACGTATGGAAGCTGCTAATGAATCACTTGCCATACGTCGCCTATAGCAGTTGATCAAGGAGTCTAGCCAGGGAGAGTGCTGCTTCCCTCTGTGTACATACTCTTATCCAGTAAACCGAACCTACAAAACTATACAGGTGTTTGTGTTCTCTCCTGTATATAGAACTTATTATTCAGAACCTAACAAGCACCATCTATTAACCTCTTCCCCCGATCTCTTACTTCTTTTCGAACTTCAACTGACCAAAGCAGCTTCACCCAAACCTTTTCAAGTCTCTAACTACAACCTTAATACCTACTTCCGTTCTAAGGGACGTGTATGCGCCTACTGCAATACACGTACACCTATAGCCCGACTCACGGATCTTGAGTCTCCCCTTTGTGATGTCATCTGGCTCAAAATATCTCCACCTACTGTGACTATTTCTTTGTTTCCTGAACTGTTCTCCCAACTCTACCAACTATTTCGAACTCTTTGACTATCTCATTTCTTGCCATGAGTCATTACTATCCACACACCCCAACACCGAGATCCTCTACCTAGGGGATTTTAATGTACATCACAGAGTGGCTTGGCTCTGCAAGGGATGACACAGGTGGAGCTGAGGCACTCTTTCTTTACTTAATGATTTGGAACAAATAATCAAACGCCCTACACGCGCTCCTGATCGACACGATCAACTTGATCTTTGTTTTACCTCTAACCCCTCACACTATTCATACTCAATTTTTGCCCCCTTAGGGTCTTCTGATCACAACCTTATTTCTATTAAATCAAACTCGGCACGACCACCTCCCCCTCTAAAAGTCAACTATGGCACTATCGGAGGTCAAGCTGCCAATCCTTGCGAGAGTTCTCCACCGACTTTCCTTGGGATGAATGTTGCTTTTCCACTCGGGATACCTCAGTATGTGCTGACAGCATTGCTGAGGTTATACGGAGTGGTACGAGTGCATTTATCCCATCTTCTACCAAAACTTTCACATTACAATCATGGTTTGATCGCTCCTGCTCTCTTGCTTGCAGGGTGAGAGATAGGGCATATCGAGCTATGAAACTATCACCTTCTCCTATTACCCACACCTCTTTCATTATTTCTAGGAATCTTTGAAAGGCTATTCTTTGTAGGGCCAAGCGGAATTTTATTAAAATAAAGACCGCTGTCCTGACTAATTCTTCCTCTAGTAAATCCTTCTGGTCCTTAACTAAAAACATCAAACAACTTCTGCACGCCTTCTTTTCCTCCCCTCTTCCGTCCCAATAACTCTATAGCTAACTCTCCCCCTGATAAAGCCAACCTCTTTGGCACCATATTCTCCTCTAATTACACCTTAGACGATTCCCACTATCCCTCCTACCCCTGCACCTCCTACTGAACCTATGCACTTTCCTATAATCTCCACTAGCAGGGTTGCCGGTGTTTTATCCAGGTTGGATGCGAGTAAGGCTCATGGACCGGACGGAATACCCCCTCGTGTTCTGAGGGAGTGTGCTGAAGCCCTGGCCCCCGTGCCTGCTCGCCTCTTTCGCCTTTGCCTCAAAACCAAAACTTTTCCTTCTTCTTGGAAGCATGCCTTAGTTCAGCCCATCCCGAAGAAGGGTGACCATTCAAACTCCTCAAACTATCGCCCCATTGCCCTAACTTCATCCCTCTCCAAGATTTTCGAAACTATTTTGAACTCCCATTTTCTCCGTCACCTTGAACGCCTTTCTCTTTAGTCGGATCACCAGTATGGCTTTCGCCGTGCGAGATCTACTGGTGATCTGCTCTCCTATTGCACCCATCTTTGGTCATCCTCTCTTAGGGACTATGGGGAAACTTTTGTCGTGGCCCTCGACATCTCCAAAGCATTTGACAGGGTATGGCACAAGTCTTTGCTATCTAAACTTCCCTCTTTTGGTTACTCTCCCCCACTTTGTTCTCTCATCTCTAGCTTCCTTGAGAACCGATCCATGGCAGTTGTTGTCGATGGGTCGATTTCTCGCTCTTTCTCTACCAATAGTGGCGTCCCACAGGGTTCTGTTCTTTCACCAACTCTCTTCCTTCTTTTTATCAATGATTTACTTCACACTACAACTAAATCTATCCATTCTTACGCCGATGATTCCACTCTTCACTCTTCCTCACATTTTCCCCTTCCTCCTAGCTCTCAAACTAGATCTGTTTCTAGAACTGATATCATTACTTCTATCAATGCGGATCTGTGCAGCATCTCTGAATGGGAAGATACAAACTTGGTCAAGTTCAATAGTAACAAAACTTAATATTTACCAATTACACTTTGTAAATTAGACGATCTCCCACCAATTACATTTCAGGACGCTGACATCCTCCCAAATTCTGAAATATATTAGGCCTCACCATTTCCTCCAATATGTCCTGGAAATCACACATCCTTAGTATAACTAAAGCTGCCTCCCGAAAGTTGGGAAATGCTGTACCGATGCCGCAGCTACTTCACTCCTGAGCAGTTGCTCCAAGTATATAAGGATTCATTCGTCCTAACTTGGAGTACTGCTCTCATATCTGGGGTGGCTCTTCTTCTGTCCAACTATTAGACAGGGTGGAATCAAAGGCATTTCGTCTTATTAACTCTCCTCCTTTAGTCGACAATCTCTCTCCCCTTTCTCTTCGCCGCAATGTTGCTTCACTCTTTCTCTTTTACAGGTACTTTAACGGGCAATGTTCAGTGGATTTGGCATCCTGTGTACCGCCGGCAAGGCCGTGGGTTCGTAACACATGTCTTGCCCGCGGTGCCCACCGTTTCTCCTTGGATGTCGGTCACACGAGAATAACCCGTTATAGTACCTCCTTTCCTCACACAGCCAAACTGTGGAATGCTCTGCCTTCTTCTGTGTTTCCATGCTATTACAATCTGTCTCACTTTAAAAAGCTGGTTTCCCGGCATCTTCGTGGTGTAGATTAATACAGTATAACCCTTTTTTTCTATATTTACAATTTCTTTCCGTTCTTTTTTTTTCGCCCCCCCCCCCCCCCCCCGGGATCCGTAGTGGGTCATTTGACATGTGCCCGGGTGGGCTAATTCCCGTAAAAAAAAAAAAAAAAAAAAAAAATTACGTGGCCATCGGGAGACACTCACACACCACACATACATACATACATACATACACACACACACACACACACGTACAAACACCTCTCTGGACGGATGTTCCTTTACCTTTCTCTAATGAAGGCTTTTGTTAAACCACCAATGTATGTAAGAAGGCATTTATGTCCAATGTATATTTTCAGGCTTCGGGCTGCAGAATTTTTTCAATAAACCGTTAATTATTATTATTAATTATTATTATTATGATAACGAGAACGACGCAGCAATGACCAGAACTACGGGTAACAGGATTTGGGTACGCTCCCTTCGGGGAGAAGTATCCAAAAAAAGATAAGAGGAGTTCGGCACAATTCTATGCGCACGCCTAGGAATTAGATTCGCCGCTCTAATAGAAGCAAAGGACTCTTTCATAGTGCTCTGCATAGAAGAAAAGGACGTCGATCTCATATTATCAACTGCATCGATATTCACACTAAAAAGAGATAACTTCGAAACAGCCATCCCACCACAGCTTAGAGCTAAGAAGTCAATTGTTATCAAGAGATTGGATAAGACCATTACCAACAATTCATCAACGGATTTAGAACAAGAATTAGAAAAAAAATCACGTGGGCAAAAGTCGAAGAGGTGGTACTGCTCCCCAGGGCTCCAAAGATAATGAAAGTAAGTTTCAAAGAAATCGCCATGGCCCAGAAGGCACTAGAAAACGGAATTTGCATCTCCCACTATCACCTTTCAAAAGACCAAATCGAACAAGAAAATTTCTGTCCTATAACACCCTGCTGGATATGTTATCTATATAACCATGTATCAGCGAAGTGCCCTAATAAATACAAAAAAGAACTGCTCGGGATGTGGAGCTGAAGGGCACACATTCAGGGAGTGTAACGACAAGAAAATCCAAAATGTCTGAACTGCAAAGGACCTAACCGCACTTTGGCAGCACGATGCCAAGTAAGGAAGGATATCATCAAAGAGATGAAGGAAAAGGAAAAATCGAACACATAGAAGCTGACCCAACCAAAACCTATGCTGCAATAACAAAGTTGCAAGACACTACTTCTAAAGTGTTAGAAAAAACCAAAGACAAAACCAACGCAGAATACCCTTACTTGAAGCTAAGTGAAGTTCTACCCTTCACCATACTAACCACACTGATACATGCCCACAAACAACTTGGCTAACCCGGAACTTCAGGAAAACTATCAGAAATGTTTGCAGCGAACAACCTACCACAGGTAAACTTCCCAGACAATGCCCCATCAGCAGATATTTTCAAAATAATAACTGAAAACAGTCAAGGAATCACCAGCAAAGAAAGGGAAGATAAAATAACAAGAAAAATGCATAGAAGCAGAGACTGCAATGGATACAACCCACTCCCAACTAAACACAGCACACTACCAGACCCTAGAGAACACAACCGACCAATCAGCGAAGTCAACACCAGCAAGACCACGTAGAGAGAACCCGACTGGCCAATGGCCAGCCGACGTCGGAGACCGCTTTGGAATCGGGTTCTACTCAGTCAACTCCCAGCCAACAGTAACAAATGAGAGACTGTTAAAATATATTTAAGAAGGAACAACCAAATACACATACGAAGACAACAGAGTGGAAGAGGGATTCATAGAAACACTAATATGAGGAGGAAATTTAAGCAGCAAATACAACAAAATCGAGAACGTAGACTTTTCAAAATTTAAGAAAATAAGAACAGGACTGATGGAGGAGAGACAAAGAATCCCCCGGAGAGACCCGAGCAACCAAACAACACGCACCATTTCAAGGAAAGTCTAAAAAAAATTGCAGAGTGCATTAAATAATTTTAGTGTTCTTTCTCAAAAGATGGGCTTCGTTATCAATGAAGAAATAACCAAATGTGAATGTAAAGGAAGAGGAACTGAATCCGTTTTTCTAAATTGAAAAATTGTTGAGAAATTGTCAAAGTATAAATATTTAGGCTCTAGCATGTTGTGGTAAAGGTGCTGGGGTACCCATACTGAGAATGATGTATATTTCCACCATCAGATCACTTATAGACTATGCAGCACCTGTCCTCTCTTGTACTGGTGAAGGAAGGCTACGGAAGCTTGAGATCATGCAAAATGAAGCAATGAGAATAATTTAAGGGTGTCAAAAGAATGCAATGATTGAGATAATGAAAATGGAACTAGGGTTACAGAGCATTTCACAGAGGGTCAATGAAATTAATACAGTTGCAGCAGTTCGATTAATGAGAGGGAACAGTGGGGGTAAATTTGTACAAGATATAAATGATGGTTTAAAAGATAAAGGACCTTCTGCAGGCAAGGCAAGAGAGGATACATGAATGGATTAGTAAATATTCTTAAAAAATGTAATCTGGCAGACTGGTGTACAGCTGCTCAAAAGAGTTGTAAGAATCCACCCGGGAAGAACGAGAAGTAGAGTTTGACATAGTACCTCTCACAATGAAGAAATCATTACATGAACCGGGACAGTTAAGGGCTTTATATGGGAATAAGATTAGTAATTTGCCTAAAATAAACACATTGCATGTATATTGTGACGGTTCAGTTAAGCCAAATGGCAGGGCAGGGCAGGGTGTGGGATCCTTATAAGACAGTACACAGAACAAGGAAATGATGACATCAAAATTGGACTTCGGTTGAGCAGTTTTATATCATCAACACAAGCCGAGTTATATGCAATGTTAGTTGGATTGGAAAATGTTGTAAATATGTATAAAGATGCATATTTTTTTGTTCATAGTAGGGCAGCTTTGGATTCTTTGAACAGTGGGGGTCCAGTCTTTGAACACATTATTGGTTCATGTAGAAAATTAGTAAATACAATAAGGAAAAATGGCCATAATGTTCAATTTGTATGGGTCCCTTCACATGTAGGAATTAGTCTTAATGAAGCAGTAGATATAACGGCAAAAAGAGCCACGGAAAAGGCCGAGATCGACATGTACTAAAACCTTGAAATAATTAAGGAGCAAATTACGGAAATTACAATCAATAGCAGATATTTCAAAAGGAATTAAATATACGAGAAAAGTGAAACAATGAAACATTACCATCATGTTCTCATGAACACAAAATTTACATATGGGAAAGATAGGTTTAAGTGGAAAGATTCAGTGTATATGAGGTTAAGATTAGGATATAAATATAATTGGGAACTTGGAGCCGAGAGAAGTGAACAAGGTAAAGAATGTAGAGTTTGTAGAACATCCAGATCCCATACCCTGCCACTGTATACTGGAATGCTCATTGCTTAATGTATATAGAAATGCCCATATAAATAATGTCCCCATGCAAATAGAGTGCATGTTTAAAAATAGGAAAATAGATGAAATATTAGAGAAATATAGAAATTTTGCATCTAGAATATAACTATGTATGTATATAACTGATTATATGAAATATTAGGGATTTATGCGAGTCCTGAGAGGGACATCCCTGGACTGGGGTGGGGATGACTTATGTCACTTCATCCCTTAGAGATGTATTAATGTTTTTTGTATCTCAAACGTATCAATCAATCAATTAACACGCACCAAGTTCCCGCGACCCACGATTACGCAAAACAGAACACTGAAAATAATACAACATAACGTCCTGGCCTGGACACATAAAAGAGCTCACTAATTATACAGCATATATCGTACCCTAGACCCAGACATCATCATATTAAATTCTCACGGCAGGGGTAATTCAAATCAAATCAAGATATTCAACTACACAGTATACCAAAAAAACAGCCAAACCCTTTGCAAGATGGAATATCCATGGCAATTAAAAGAAGTATAAAACATAAAATCCATGATACATTTCAAGAAAACTTTCTGGCAGTAGAAATTAACAGCACAACGGGTACCATCATAATCGGCACCTGCTACCTCCCTCTAGGACGACCAATCTTTCCAATAGCAGACATGCTCAGATTGATGAGGATGAACATGCCTTGTTAAGACCGTGTCGTATTTTTCTATTTTTTTTTATATAACATGCTTCCATGTTGTTACATATTATTCCTGTAATGAGGTGTTATATTTACTATTATATAACCTAGTCACCTTACCCTGTGCTGTTAAGGTTTTACTGTTATTTGTTCAAGCCCATCTTATTTCTTCATTTAGTATTGTAACAAGCATTCTTTCTCTCTAACGACCATCTGCATCGTTAAACGACCCACCGGCGGGTTTTGGGCCCTATATATAGTGGTCCACCAACTGATGAAGTTGAGGTCATTCCTCTTGTCATACAGTTCACATCCTTTGAGTGACACTCGTCACCTGTTACTTGTACTTAATTTATTTGTGTTGTTCCTGTCGCCACCAATGTGGTATATCTTGGAGTACCTATTTACGTCTATGTCCATCAGTATTTGCTTAGTAACATTTAAGTAATTCAGTGTTGTTTCACGTTAGTTAATTTCAGTGTTAGTTTTTATATGTTTATGCAGTGTTAACGTAATCCAATGCTTTATTTTTATTCTTTTGAGGTTTCGATGTTTAGTATCATTTGTGTCTTAAAAGTTTCAATGGTGAATCAATTTGTTGTGACAGCCTACGAGGCTCTTTATTGTGTTAATATTTAATTAAATTCTTAAAGGTTTACTTTATTTATTTTCATTCCCTTTTAATTTACTACACTTTTTTTGTTTGGTTACGCCTAGATCGTGGATATATAAGTGTATGTATATTATGTATGCTGGATTATATGTCATGTATGTATATTATGTATGTGCTCCATTTATGTAGCTAGCAGCGTGTGGCAATGTTATTACCATATCCCACATGCTTAATTAATGTGCCTGGCGACGTATGGAAGCTGCTAATGTATCACTTGCCATACGTCGCCTATAGCAGTTGACAAGGAGCCTAGCCAGGGAGACCGCTGCTCTCCTCTGTGTACATACTCTTATCCAGTAAACCGAACCTACAAAACTATACAAATGTTTGTGTTCTCTCCTGTATATAGAACTTATTATTCAGAACCTAACAATAAGTAAATTAGGGGCGGCGTAACAGTTTTGGCGACCTTGCCAGGATTCACTAACGACTTTGACACTTTGGATATTCTTTGGTTTTATTTTATTTTTTATTAACTAGCCATCATGGTTATCATTAGCCAAGATGGTGTGGCTGCATTTATATCAGGTAGTCCCTCCGTTGAGGAAATTTCAAAATTAAGTGCACATAAATTAAGATTAATTTGCGGGGATTATGGTATGGAAATTTCTAACACCGCCAGTAAGGTAAAATTGTTTAACGCGTTAAGTAGTCAGCTGTTAGGAGATAGTGTTGATGTTAGTTTAAGAGAAGACCACGGTGAAGCTAGTCAAATGAATGTAGTTGAGTCACGGTCAGTGACTGATGAATTACGCCTTCTCGAGTCACAAATAAAATTGAAAGAGGCCGAAGCTATAGCGGGAAGAGTTGGAATACGTCAGGCGGAAGTTAAGGGGAAAGCAAAAGTAGCGGAGGCTAAAGCAAAAGAAGCAGATTCAGAAAACTTGCGCCTGCGTACACAGCTCGGTCAGCGTAACCCTTCTAGCACCGATGGCCTCACCCCCAGATCTAGTTTTCCTTATTTCGATCCAGCAGGTGCTGCTAGGCTAATGCCCACGTTTTCAGAGGAAACAGTTGAGTTTTTCAATGCTTTCGAGAGACTTGCTACCACTTTAAAGTGGCCTATAGAGTTTTGGCCCATTTTGCTTCAGCAGGCGTTCACAGGTAAAGCTGTGCGTTTTTTCGTCTCTTACAGACAGTGACGCTAACGATTATTTATGTATTAAGGAGGAAGTTTTAAAGGCTTATGCCCTTGTTCCTGAAGCGTACAGACAACGCTTCCGTGGCCTCCGTAAGAAGGCAGAGCAGACCCACCTTGAATTTGTTAGGAGTAAAAGAGGTATTCTCAAAGTGGTTACACTCCAAGGAAGCGAGTGATTTTGGCTCCCTGATTGAGTTAAGGCTCACAGAGGAATTTCTGAGAACCATCGACGAAGAGGTTACCTTATACTTGTTAGATAGGGAATTTAGTACTATTGAAGAGGCTGCTAAGCATGCTGATGGATATGTTGAGGCATGGTAGGACTAACAATGATGTTATGCCCCCACAGGTTCAAAGGACTTTTAATCCCTCTCTCCACAGAGCGAGACGAGGGAATACTAACAATAGTAATTTTGTGCGTGACAGGAGGAGCTGGACGCATCCAAATTTTCTACATACCCTTGTAGTTACTATGGAAAGCCAGGTCATAAGGCAGAGTTTTGTCGGACAAGGCTGCAGCTAAATACGGGCAAACCAGCTATGATTGTTACTGAATGGACTAATACGTCACCAGTCGGAGTGATGGATGGTTTGAGCAAGGCTGACAGCATGCCAATAGCGTTGGTTTCCACAAAAGGTGAATCACAAGAGAGTGCAGTTTCGGTTCTCGCCTCACGAGATTTTGATCCTTTCCAGGAGAGTTTTGTGAAGGACCCAGACGTTGGTACCTTTCGTCCCTTTTTGTCACAAGGCACGGTAGAAGTTGATGGTGTCGAAACACCAGTCACTATTTTGAGAGACTCGGGTTGTCAAGGTGTAGCTCCTTTGGTTTTAGTACGTGTCAAGTCTTTTTTTCAGGGATAGCTGACGTTGCCTGCGTGCACGAGCTGCCTGTTGCTGGAGTGGACCTCATACTCGGTAACGATTTGGCGGGAGGTCAAATGGGGAACGTAACCCCACCTCCTGTGCTGCGGGAAAAACCAGAGTCTACCACAGAGTTGCAACAATTTGAAGATGATAAGCCCGGTGTTTTCCCTTTGTGTGCCGTGACTCGTTCTATGTCAATGACTATTGATCATAAAGTAACTCCTGATGTACTGTAGATGATTAACTTTCCTTAGGACTTTCTGCTAACCCAATTGCTTCGCAAGACATTTCTTTCTCAGTTAATGCTGTGACCGGGAAAGTTGCTTTAATAGCTGCGCAAGAACAGGACGGCTCTTGTTTGACCAGGTGTCCGATTCTCACAATGATTCAGGCCCTACCACGAGATATTTCAGTCAAGACGGTGTTTTGTGCCGCCGCTGTCTCCCACCGACTATGTCAGAGGAAGACGCGGACTGGGCGTCTGTCACTCAAATAGTTCTCCCACACACTTATAGACAACATGTTCTAGCTCTGGCCCATGACGGTCGCTTTTCGGAACATCAAGGTGTCCGAAAGACGTTCAACAGGCTGGCCAGAAACTTCTATTGGCCAGGTATGAGGAGAGATGTCACTAAATATTGTAAGTACTGTCATTTTTGTCAAAAGGTAGGCAAAGCCAATCAGGCTATTCCACCTTTTCCACTTGCAAGAGTACCTTACGTACCTGAGCCCTTTACAGCAGTACAGTGTGACATTGTAGGCCCTCTGCCTAAAACTTCTATTGTGTTTGAATATTTATTTGCAGTCATTGATACCTCCACTAGGTACTTGCATGCTGTACCTCTTACGAAAGTTACTAAGGCCCTTGTTAAATGTTTGCTTGACCGGTTTAGCCACTTTGGGTTGCTGTACCGTGTTCAAATGGACGGAGCTTCATATTTTGTAAGAAAAGTTCTCAAGGAAGCCCTAACAGGGTTGGGAATAGTTCATTGTGTATCTTCTCCTTACCACCCCCAGACTCAGGGTGCAGTAGAACGTTCACACCAAACCTTAAAAACTATTTTGCGCAAGTATGCTTTGCAGTATGAGTCTTCTTGGGATATAGATATACCTTGTATTGTATTTGTTCTTCGGGATGCCCCGAATGAAGCTTGTTTTCGCTCATCAAGTAAGAGGTCCTTTGCACTTAGTTAGAGATAGATTGTTAGGTAGTAGCGAAGAGAGCATTAGCCTATTATGTTTAGTAGGAGATGTTAGAGGGACGCTTTTAAGATGTTGGAGCCTTGCTGCAGACCACTACAGCAGTCGCAGTCCAAGACCAAGATATGGTACGACAAGCGTGCCAGACGCAGAGTTCCAGAAAGGCGATCAAGTTCTCATTCTCTTGCCGAAACATGGACAGCCGCTCCAGGCGAAGTTCAGTGGGCCATATAGTGGTGAAGAAGGTAAGTCCCACAAATTACATTATCTCTACCCCTGACAGGTGCCGACTACAGTGCTTATGTCACGTCAACACCATCAAGCTGTACCACACACGCCCAGCACCCCCACCTGCTACTGATGATCCACTTAACGTGTGTGCCGTTGACACTTTCTTGGTAGACGGTGAGAAAGAAGAAGGAAAAAGAAGGGACAAGTCCACTCGCCCTGTCATCAGTCAGGGTTTGGCAGTCCAACTCCGTGGAGTTGCAGGAGAAGCTACAGCATCTACCGGGACACCAGAGAGCTGACGTGCTGGCCGCCATCTAACAACATCCTCTTATCTTCCAAGACAGGCCTGGCTGTACCACTGCCGTGGTGCATGATATCGATTTTGGTTCTGCTAAGCCTATCAAGCAGGCTCCCTACTGTATTCATCAGAGCCAGGTGGAGGAAGTAAAACAGGAGTTGGCCAACATGGAGTCCATGGGCATTATCGAACCAGCGACCAGCGAGTGGTGCTCACAAGTCGCTCTAGTACCGAAGGACGGCACTCTTCGATTCTGTATCGACTTCCGCAAGGTCAACGCCGTCACCAGCAAGTACAGCTTCCCTCTACCAAGAGTCGATGACTGCATGGAAGCAATCGGGAAGCTCCTCTCTAAGATTGATTGCCTTCGAGGGTTTTGGCAAGTACCATTGACCCGTCTTGCTAAAGACATCTCCAGTTTTGTGACATTAGGTAAGACCTATCAATTTAATGTCATGCCTTTCGGGCTTTGCAATGCCCCTGCCACCTTTCAACGGCTGATGTCACAAGTCACTGCCAATTTGCCTGGTTGTGTAGTATATTTAGATGATATTGTAATTCTTTCTGACACTTGGTCAGACCATTTATGTCAGCTAGACGCTCTCTTCACTGAGTTAGAAAATGTAGGACTTGTTATAAACTTTGCTAAGTCAGAATTTGTTTGTGCTCAACTTTTGTATGTGGGACATGTAATTGGGTTGGGAAAACTTGCTCCTCCCACAGCAAGGTGTGACACTATTTCTCAGATGCCTGTTCCATGTAACAAACGGCAAGTCCTCAGATTTTTGGGTTGTGTGGGTAATTACCGGAGATATATTTGTAATTTTGCCGAGTTGGCACTACCCCTTACTGATTTGTTGAAGATGAGTAATATTTTTTGTTGGACTTCAAGGTGTCAGGATTCTTTTCAAAACTTGAAAAATGTATTATGCTCATATCCTATTTTGAGAGCCCCTAATTTTTCTAAGCCTTTCAAGCTAGCCTGTGATGCTAGTGATCTTGCTGCAGGTTATGCCCTGTTGCAAGAGGATGACATTGTAGACCACCCAGTGGCATTTTATAGTGAAAAATCCAATCCAGCTCAAACCCGCTTTGCAACAGTGGAAAAAGAATTGCTGTCAATTATCCTAGCTTTGCAACATTTCAGTTATTATTTATTACCAAGTACGCCTATTGTAATTTATACAGATCACAAACCATTGCAATTTCTCAAAACATTCAAGTTAAAAAAAAATTAATTAGCTGGAGTTTGTTCCTTCAGAACTATAATTTACATGTTACACATGTTAAGGGTTCAGACAATGTGCTGGCTGATCTGTTATCTAGACCCACACAAACACTTATGTCGTATCAAAATTTGTGCAAGCAAAAATTTTATTTTAGGGGGGGGGGGGGGGGGGGAGTGGTGTTACGACCATGTCGAATTTTTTTTTTTTTTTTATAACATGCTTCCATGTTGTTCCATATTATTCCTGTACTGATGTTGTATTTACTATTATATAATCTAATCACCTTACCCTGTGCTGTTAAGGTTTTAACTTATTATTTGTTCAAGCCCATCTTATTTCTTCATTTAGTATTGTAACAAGCATTATTTCTCTCTAACGACAATCTGCATCGTTAAACGACCCACCGGCGGGTTTTGGGTCCTATATTTAGTGGTCCACCAAGTTCAGGTTAGTCCTCTTGTCATACAGTTCACATCCTTTGAGTGACACTCGTCACCTGTTACTTATACTTAATTTATTTGTGTTGTTCCTGTCGCCACCTATTTATGCCCATCAGTATTTGCTTAGTTACATTTAAGTAATTCAGTGTTGTTTCACGTTAGTTAATTTCAGTGTTAGTTTTATATGTTTATGCAGTGATAACGTAATCCAATGCTTTACTTTTATTCTTTTGACATTTCGATGTTCAGGATCATTTGTGTCTTAAAAGTTTCGATGGGGAGTCAATTTGTGAGAGCCTACGAGGCTCTTTATTGTGATTTAATTAATTAAATTCTTAAAGGTTATTTATTTTTATTCCCTTTTAATTTACTACACTTTTTTTTGTTTAGTTACGCCTAGAACCTTGATATTTAAGTAAATTAAGAGACGGCGTAACAACCTGCATACTTTCTGGGTGATCTCAACGCTAGACACCGCATACTAGGACACCATACCAACATCGCAGTAGGCCAGGTCCTGAACACACTAGCGAGCCACGGCAATATAGTACACCTCGGACAGGAATTCCCCACATTCATTAGAGCAGGCCACACAGGATACCCAGATCTCGTGTTAACAAATCAACTCCACCACCTAAACATACTACTCGAACCCCGCCCAATATCCACTAGTGATCATCTCCCTATCATAGCCACACTCTCCACAGCCCCAATACAGATCCCGGCCAGGCTAAGATTCTACTATAATCGGGCTAACTAGGAAATCTTCAAACAAGAATTAAATAACTCGGAACCCATACAATTACACAACGGGCATACTTCTCTAATAGACCAATCACTGGACATATGGTGTGAGCACGTCAGCCAGGCCATGGAACACAACATACCCAAGACCACTTACCGAACATTACCACACCCTCAATACTCACACCAATCAAGAATCATACACACAATTTAGCAACCTAATTAAATTAATCACACAATAAGGATGGACACCGGAACGCAGAAGGATATACAACATAAAACACGAACAGTTAAAACACATCTCAAAAGAAGCATACAATAGGAACTGGCAGAAGCTGATTTCAGAAACGGAAGGAAACTACCATAAACCGAACCAGTTCTGGCAGAAAATAAAGCACTTAATGGGAACCTCCAGCAACGAGTCTAACTATATAGTAAATAGTAATCAAGTCAAATTAACAGATCCAACCGAACAAGAACCGGAATTTAGAACTTTCTGGAGTAAGATTTTTCAAATCACCAACGAAGAATAACTTTTGCATGACCACAGAGGAAAGTATCCAACCATATGTCGCAAATAACCCACATCTGCCAACCGAGCCCCACGATCGACCTGAATACACTGGATGACATGTCTCCACTAAACAAACCAATCACGGTGGACGAAATAGTAAGAACAATCAACAGTTTTAAGAACAAGGCTCCTGGAGTCAGTGAAATAAATAAATTCATTTTACAGCAATTACCAAGCAACATGGTACTTCTACTAAGAAATATATTCAATGCGTCCATAGCTTCAGGCTACTACCCAAAGAAATTAAAGACAGCAATTATCAGACTGATACCAAAACCGGGAAAAGCCCCCACAGCAGTAGAAACCTACAGACCAATCTCTTAGAAACTCCGGGAAAAATTTTGGAAAAAATAATTAACCACCGATTAAGAACACACCTGGAACTGGAATACAAATACAACCCTAGACAACACGGATTTAGGAAACACGGAGGAACAAACACAGCCATAGCCCTTATATACGAAAGTATTGCAAACGCAATGCATAATAGAGAACAGTGCAATATAGTTTTAAGGGACGTGACAAAAGCGTTCGATAAGGTCTGGCACTTGGGACTTAAATATAAAATAATCAATCAAGAACTCGCTAATAACTTCACCTCTCTACTGTGTAATTTCTTAGACAATAGAGAAGCACACATTATAATAGGCAATCACAAAGGCCCAAGCTTCAGACTTTATAGTGGAGTACCACAAGGAAGTAATTTATCCCCAACTCTTTACACAATCTACACTTCAGACACGCCGCCACCAATTCACGGTGAATACATTGCATATGCTGATGATGTCACCCAGATCATCCGCCCTCCAGGCAAGGCCACACAGATGATGGCATTAAAAACAGCTCGCGCCATAATACAAGTAAATAATTACGAGAAGAAATGGAAAATAAAAACTAATACACAGAAACGAAAAATCATACACATTTCAAGGATAAACCCAGCACCAATCACAGTAAACAACGAAGAAATACTATACTCAAACGAAGGAAAAATACTGGGGGCTGACAATAACAAGAACCGGAATAAATAAACACAACAGAGCGCAATAGAATAGCCCAAATACAGCTTACCGAATTAAGAAGATTCGGCAAAATGGAAGAGAAAATACAACTACACCTATTTAAAGCACTTGTCCGCCCCCATCTTGAATACCCGCCAATGCCATTAAACACGATCAGCCTTCAAACCAATTAAAACTCCAGGCAACACAAAAAAAGCCATCCGCAGAACCTTCAAACAACGTCCCCCATACACAACCAAAGTTAAAGAGCTTCACGAAAAATACAACATTTTACCACTGAACATAAGAACATACAGCCAAGCATAGGCAGTATTGGCAGAAACTAGAAGTCATGGAAGACGAAATATATAATCGACTAAAAACAGAGGACACCACAAGATCACACAACTTGTCTGAGGCTGTGAAATTCCAGGGTGGATGTATAAATTTTACACCCAATCAGAGGATGTTAACTTCTTTGATATTTTTTTTTGTTTAATTAGTGTTTAATGTTCCCGTGTTTTTTTACAATATTATATGATTGTAGGGTTTTTGTATGTGCATATTTATATTTTGCCAAGACGTTAGTTATTCCTAAGATTCATGCTTTTTAATGTCCATTAATACCCAACGAATCGTGAGGAAAAATGACGTCATAGAGTTGAGGAATAAACGGTAGCACTTAGTAAGTTCAGCTACTGCCCTGCCTGGTTACTCCTATTCCCAAGGCAGGTCTACTTCTCTGGGATATATGCAGTACAACGTGACTTACTTCTCCCCAGCTATCACGAGGACCAGAACGGCTGGACCTCCTCTGCTATCACGGTGACCACCAGACCTTAAGTAGAATTCTATGTTCCCACGTTCCTCCATTGTTCCCATTCTCGTATGTTGTTTAGGTTAGATTTGTGCGTAGGTTTGGCTAGGATTTAGGTGATTATTTTGTGTGTTAGGAGTTAGGTTCATATTATTCAAAGTGCAGTGTTTATATTTCTTTGTATTTTGAACTAAGTAAATGTGCATAATTTTATTTCCCCTTTACTTTCACTTAAGGAGAGGGCTATCTATGCGGGTCATATGCTTGTTCTGTAAGCGTTTTGAACTTCTGTGAGCAGTTAACGTGGTTATGGTTGTGAATCGTTGGACCCAAGTCAGGATATTCGCCTACAAAGGCGTCAAACGAAGGTTGCTAGGGTGGATCCAGAACTAGCTTACACAGAGAAGCAAAGAGTACGCTTTCAGGGGGGGGGGGGGCAACATCAAGTTACAGGGCCCACGAAAACGGAACCCCACAGGAAGGCATCCTCAGTCCAACGCTGTTCAATGACCTGATGGAAAATCTAGTCAGACAAACAGCCAAGCTCCTCTGCTATGCAGACGACTTACAGCTCATAGCAAGCGGAGCAAACAGACTAGTCAACACGCACTCCAACTTACAGAAGAGGAGTGCAACAGACATGGACTCGAGATAAATCCAGCCAAGTCGAAAGCGATGGCCATCTGCACAGACACACCAGACATGATGCTCTCCACACAAAACACGCCGGTAGCCTGGATCATCACCCACCAGTGTCTTGGAATCTGGTTCGACCAGAAACTCACTTTCAAGCCGCAACTCAAGTATCAAAGGCACAGGACGAAAAGCAGACAACATAATGGGATTGCTCACCCGCACAACCGAACATACAAGTGCTCAAAACCTACTACCCGGTCGCCATCAGATTGCTGGTAGATCAGTGCTCCAGCGCTCATTGCACTGAGAGAAGACTAGATAGCTAAGCTAGAAGTTTTCCAAAATAATGCTCTCGGGACCGTGCTCGGAGCACCCATGGGGACCAAAATTTGCAAATGAAAACTGAACTACCACTCCTGGCAGTGCGAATCGAGCAGGCGACAGCCGGACTCTTCGCCAAAATCTATAAATCAAATAAGCCCACAGCTGCCAAAACGCGAATCAGTGCCTCCCTCGACCACAGAGTGCGAGGGGCCACCTGGTCACACGAGGCAAGGGAGGTCATCAGGTACCTGCAAGCGCAAACACTCGTCAATAATATCCAAGACATGAGAGACAGGGATTATGTAGTTTTACCACCATGGAGCCCTCCACCAGTTACATTCAAAATCACCGAAAAAGGTGATAGCAATGTCAACCTCCAGAAGAAGGACCTCAAAAGAATAACTCAGGAAGCCACAGGCACCGAGATACCGGATCATGCAGCATCATACTTCACAGACGGCTCGGTGGACCCAAACCATTATAGATCCGGAGCGGCCTTCCACACCCAAGGTCAGACCCTCCTATGGAGACTTTTCAAGGACTGCTCGATCCTATATACAGAGTTGGCAGCAATCTCAAAAGGCCCTATAACACGCTGCAAAGGAACACAAGTCTATCATAATTCACCCGGACTCGAAAACGGCCATGCAGGCGCTGCAACAAAGTCAAACAAGAGACATCGTCCACATTATAACCTCGATCCTCGCACAGCTACAGGACTTTCAAAGACAAAATCGCCCATTCGTCTTATACTAGATTCCCAGTCATGTAGGGATCGGGGGAAATGATATGGCAGACGAAGCAGCCAAACGTTCTAGGAGCGTACACATTCAAGTTCCATCAAGCGTGCAACAGATCAAGAACTATCCCAGAAAGACTTACCAAGCTCCACATGCAAAACAGCTTCCTTTCCACATTTAAAGCGGATTCCCAATCAGCCAAATGGTACCCGGTGGCTACAAAAGAGGAACCACCATTCGTGGACAGGAAAACACCAAGACAAACCCAAGTTATCCTTCATCGACTACGGCTAGGGTACAAGTGCACCTGGCAGATGATCGGAAATGTCGTCAGGGAATGCACCTACTGTCAGGAGCCAGC
This sequence comes from Homarus gammarus, assembly GCA_958450375.1. Lineage (NCBI taxonomy): Eukaryota > Metazoa > Arthropoda > Malacostraca > Decapoda > Nephropidae > Homarus > Homarus gammarus. The sequence goes on from CAUDMG010000339.1 coordinate 174,485, forward strand.
GGCCAATTCACTGGAACACTATACCCTCGACTGCGAAGTCACACAGTGTTTCCGAAACAGAAACGAAACTTCGAAGAAGAACACAACACCAGCGGCCACTCTAACCCGAAAGAAACCACATTCACCACCTTCTCCGGGTCATCACACGATACCCACCACCCACATAACTTAGGAAGTAACCCCCCCCCCCCCGCCCCCAGCAAGTGCAGACACCGGTTGGGGGGGCATGCCACTTCGAAGCTGACCACGTCCACGAGTGGGGGCTGGTGGTAAGCGTTCACTGACCGAGGGTCTGCTCACACTTGCAAACCTGCAGTATCCTTTCATATCTGCAGGTAGGACACCTTCTATCCCCAAATCCCATCTGGCTGCTCCAAGAGCTCCAACCGGAACCACCAAACGGGCCGCCTACAGGTAAAGGCCCGTGTCGGACTACGATCCGATGATCTCAACAGCAATGGTATGCTCAATAAAACAACATATGATAAAGTACAAGAAACCAGGAAAATGGAACAAGAAAATAAAGACACGACATACGTTGAAATAGCCAAGACAGCTGTCCAAGAGGATCACAGACCAGAATCAACCATCTTAAACTTAGACGAACCAATACTCGACAAGGTAATGATCAGTATGATCCACGCACATCTGCACAATATCATTGCACCCTGATCATACAATAATGAGTTAAGGAAAATGTTTAAATTGAATTACCAGAGAATCAAGAATCCGAGAAATTATTTCAGGCAACATACTCGAGTGAACTGAAAGAAAGGCTACAGCTAGGAAAAAGGTATGAGCAAGGAGCAACAGCTGATACACAAGCGGCTGATAGACCCCATAGACAAATGACTAGAAATGACAAAAAGACAAAAGAGCAAAGGGACAGTCTACAAAACAAGGATGAAGAGGGGAGAAGAGAAGATGGAGACTGGTCACAACAGATAACCTGAATCTGCTGAAGATATTGGATTAAAAGTGATCACTGCACCAAAACATGGAATCCCAACATCGAGACCAACAGGAGGGACAATAGCAAAAAACTGAAGGAGAGATATACAAGTGGCATAAGAAAAATCCCGAATCGAAGAACACGTTTGGACACTAATCATTATGGACAAACTAAAGATTACGACCAATGACTTTAAAATACTAGATTCGTCAGAGTTTAGAAGAGTTAGAAGCGGAAAACAGGACGATAGGTGTCCCCTCCAACTGCCACAATCCAAGTTTAAGAAATAATGGACAACAGAAAAACAATAAAAACTTTAAGAATAATACAACACAACGTAAGAAACTGGAAGACAGAATTAATCTAAGTAATATACAATATGTCAAGAAATTGACCCTGACATTATACTAATAACACAGGACAACAAATTTTTTATAATTCCCAGTTGCATGAGATTTCTTTACGGTTTCTTACCATTTTTGATCTGCTGATTTCATATTTGAAACCAGTTTTGTTCTGCATGCTCCAGTTTTCATGCATTTTGAGGTTTTACATTCTAGCCGTTTGCGGTCAAATTAATTAATTACACGATTATGGTATCAATAGGGAGATATAATTTTGTCTGTTTTTCTTTCAGATTTGGTCATGGCTACAAAGAGAAATCAATGTGTGAACAAACCTGATGCCTTCTGTTATATTTGTGGATACTTCACGCTTATTCGTCAGAGGCGCAATATAACATCGTTTGTGAGGCGCGGCTATAAAGCGTACTTCGGACTTACTCTTGGCGACCAAGACAAAAAATGGGCTCCACATGCTGTGTGTCATAACTGCGAAGAAATGCTGCGTGACTGGACAAAAGGAAAACGTAAGGGCTTACCGTTCGGAATTCCCATGACCTGGCGAGAACCGAAGGACCACACAACTGACTGCTATTTTTGTCTGATCAATACGAAGGGTGTTGGCAAGAAAAACAGACATAAAATATCGTATCCTAGTATCCCTTCAGCAATTCGACCTACTTTGCACTCTGATGAGCTACCAGTTCCAGTTTTTAATGGGTTGTCTCCAGCTGAAGAGGAGGGAAGCGACAAAGACCAAGAGAGTGAACATGAAACTCAAGAAATACTTGCAGATTCCGACGATTCTTCTGATGGTACACCAGAGTCATCAACCCCTCAGAAGTTTAGTCAGCCAGAGCTGAATGACCTTGTGCGTGATTTGGGTCTCTCCAAAAATGCAGCAGAAGTTCTAGCTTCTAGGTTGCAAGAAAAGGCTCTACTGAACCAGACCACAAAAGTTTCAGACTTCAGAAAGCGGGAACAGGATTTTGTGCCATTCTTTACAGAGGAGAATAAGTTTGTTTACTGTCATAATATCCCGGGTCTTCTCCAGGAATTAGGGATTCCATTGTATAGTCCAAATGACTGGCGATTATTTCTAGATAGTTGTAAGCGTAGCCTGAAGTGTGTGCTACTACATAATGGTAATGTCTATGCAGCTGTTCCAGTGGGTCATTCTGTGTGCTTACGAGAGGAGTATAATGACATTAAAACTGTGATTCACCTGCTAAAATACCATGAGCACAACTGGACAATTTGTGTTGACCTCAAAATGGTGAACTTCCTTCTTGGCCAACAAAGAGGATTTACAAAGTATCCCTGCTTTCTTTGCATGTGGGACAGCCGAGCTAGAGACAGGCATTGGAACCTGAAGGAGTGGCCCTTACGTGAGACTCTGGAAGCTGGTATGCCAAACATTGTCAATGATCCAATCGTCAGTCGAGAAAAGATCATATTTCCTCCTCTCCATATCAAGCTGGGCCTGATGAAACAGTTTGTCAGAGCATTAAATACTGATGGTGAATGCTTCCAACACATAGTCTCTGCTCACCCTGCTTTGTCATTTGAGAAGATAAAGGCAGGTGTGTTTGATGGACCACAAATTCGTGCACTTGTACGTGATCAAGACTTTGTCAGAAAGATGGACGACAAGGAAAGGAGTGCATGGCTTTCATTTGTGGCGGTAATGGAAAACTTTCTTGGTAATAAAAAGGCTGACAACTATGAAACCCTTGTAGCAACCATGTTGTCAGCCTTTCATGACCTTGGATGCAATATGAGTGTCAAACTCCATTTCCTATATAGTCATCTTGATAGATTCCCCGAGAACCTAGGGGCAGTAAGTGACGAGCAAGGCGAGCGGTTTCATCAGGATCTCAAGACCATGGAAGACCGCTACCAAGGGAGATGGGACAAACATATGATGGCAGACTACTGCTGGAGCATTAAACGAGAGTGCCCCGAGACATTTCACAAACGCAAGAGCTTCAAGCGCAAACTCCTACCTGGCTAAAATGTGATTGGGCTTTGTCTCCTCATAGTAACAAATTTCTTACCTAACAATGAGTTTTATACAAATTTCAACCTTTGTTTTAGATGGAACATGTTTCAAATTGTGTTGTTGAATAAATTTAGAATATGTAAAATTTTATTGTTTATTACCCAGCTAATTTAATGACAGTTTAATGACATATTTTTCAAGATAGACGACGAGGTCAATAAGACGAAGACGAAATTTTGAAATTTCAAAATACCTTGATTGCAAAAAAACTAGAGCTTACAGAAATAAACTAACTTCAGATATGAGATCAGCACACCCAAATTAGGTAGAATCAAGTGTTTATAGCAATGCAACAAAAACTTTGTTGACCAGTGTAATCAGTCACGGTGAAAAAGAACAAAACAAAACTTTTCAACTATTATGTAAACCAAAGAAAGAAATTGGGCCAGAAAAATGACGGGGTAGCTATAGCGGTTAAAAGAAACAAAATATAAACTAATCGATGAATACAGGATGAATTTCTAGCAATAAAAATAAATACAACTCAAGAAGACGTAATCATTGCTGCTACTTAGGTGCTATCCGAGACGACCCACTTGCCTATAGAAGACCTATTAAAATTGGTTAACAATAGTCAACCTATGAACATGTGAGGAGACACGCCAGACACCGGATTTTCGACAATACAAATAAAAACGCCGTGGGAAACGCCCTTAATTAATTAATACACCTTGGGAAAATCGATCATCTAAGTCCTAACTTTCCAAACTGGAGAAAAAACAATACACAATCGACAAAATTTTTACCAACAACAGAGCCTTTTTCAATTACCATATAAAACAAGGACCTCTCACAGGCAGTGACCATCTGCCAATTATACTAACACTGTCAACAAGCCCCATACAGATACCAATAAAAAAAAAAAGACTGAAAATGAGCAAAACAGATGGGACAGCTTCAAAGACGACTAAGGTAATTTCCATTCGATTCATCTACAAGGGAAAAGAACAGAAGATCGACTCAGAAATTGCCAGACTGCACTCAGCAATAGAAAACATCTATAACCAAACACATTCCTATTTCACACTTAAGAACATTACCCAACAATAGACTAACAGACGACGTTAAATTAATCCAAACCCATTACAATGAAATAAACAGGTATATGGGAAGACATAGACAGCACTACAGATAAAATAAGAGACACGTGTAAGGAAGCAAACAACAAAAATTGGAATGATATCATAATGGCGGCCGACAAGATTAGAGACAAAAACTTTTTGGATTTCCATAAACAATATGATGGGACATAAGCAAAAAACACCATACATTAAAGACTATAATGGAACAAACCTTTACGAGGAAAATGAACAAGAGTGAGCATTCAAAAGTGAATGGGTAAAAGTTTTTAAAATACCAGACGAGGAAAATGAAAATTTCAATTGTGAACACGAATAAAGGATAGAAGATGAAATGGGAAGAGACATACACAGAATCACCCCAAAGCAATGTATAGGCTATAATTTATTACTAACAATCAAAATAATAACTATGGGAGAAATGATACACTGTCTGAGGAAGTTTAAAGAAAAGGCCCCCGGGCTCACAGGTATTACACGAAATATCATATCTACCGGAAAACATCTTTAATAACATTATTGAACATCTACAACGCATGCTTAATAACGGGTTACTTTCCAGACAAACTAATATATGCTAAAATGATATTTATTCCCAAGGAGGGTGAGGACAACAAGGAAATATTAAACTGGAAACTATTGGAAAATATGCAATAGATATCATCGATTTATGCCCAACAGAAATATCCTAACTGCAATAGCTAAAATACCGGAAATAATGGCAATAGAAAAACGCAAAGGGAACCAGATCAATATAATTTTAAGGGATGTTTCTAAGGCTTTTGATAAAGTTTGGCATTAGGGTTTAAAATATAAAAGAGTAAAAGTGGGACTTAACGAACACTTGCTATGAATATTGTGCGAATATTTAGATGATAGGAGAGCACAAATTCAAATTGGAAACTTTATGATAACTGTGTTTAATCTCGACAGTGGAGTACCTCAAGGAGGAGGCCTTTCTCCAACACTATATACCTCAGACACACCTCAGTCAACCCCCTTTAGCGAATATGTAATGTTTGCTGATGCTATCACTCAAATCGTATCATACCCAGGAAAATCATCCCAATTTATGGCACACTACACGGCAACATCGATAAAAAACAAATGACTGAAAAAATGGAAAATGAGGAAAAATAAGAACAAATTCAAGATAATACCAATAGCCAAGATCAAAACAAGTCCAGTAATAGTCGACCAGGACCCATATGACACTGAAGACAGAATGCTAGTACTAAAACTAAAAAAAAAAAAGAGGACATATAACGTACATAAAAGATCAAGAACAACAGGCAAGAATAAAACCATCAAAAATAAAACGATTTAAGAACCTTAGCATAAATAACAGATTTATATAGCCCTTGTTAAATCATTTATGGAATACCCACCCATCCCAATGAACACCTTTAGTATAACGAGCATTGACGGGTTATAAACAGTACAAAATGTAGCCGTCAGATTTATTTATGGCAAAATATACAGACCACATCAATAATGAACAGCTACACGAGAGCAAACCTCCAAGCAATCGATGTAGAAATACACAACAAAGCCGCAATTATTTGGAACAAAGTGACTGAACTCAACACAAACTTACCAAAACTGGATAAATAATATAGATAAAGAAGAAATCCAAGAACAGGGTTGGTTTAAATCAGCCAGGAAGAAGGTAACTGAACCATCACCTGCCCCAATATACACACAACACATTAATAGAGAGAATAAAAGGAGTGATCTACCAGCTCCACTAAGAACCTGGCAGACCTCTCTATACAGTGTACATTTAGACTAACACACTAACATTTAATCTAAAAAAAGAAATATCTTCTCTCCCAGCCACACAAGGACCCGGGAGGGCTCACGAACTCCACGATGTAAGAGGCATAATCAGCAGCACCATATAAATAAACCAATACAAAGGTCTG
>CAUDMG010000340.1:0-17500 GCA_958450375.1 Homarus gammarus
ATGAGGACAGTGCTGTCATTTTTTAGGGGGGTCGATTGTAATATTCAGAAATTTCAGAGTAATTTCGAATGCCCCGCCATTGGCAATACTGAGCGTTCAAGGTCGTCGGAGGGAAGAGAGCGCTCCCTGCACATAGCGAGAGATTGTGGAACTAGGCCTAAGTGATATTAAATGTAATTTGCCGTATTAATAATGATGCGATTCATGAAGTTAAGGGACTATTATTGAATTTGAAATTATTATAGATCGCTTATCAGTCTGAATAGTGTTACGGGTGTCCCAAGGAGTTATTAGTTAGGCGGAAAATATGTCACGTAGGCCTAAGCTGATGCCTTGAGAGGACGCGACGCTGGCTCTCCCTCAGTCATGGGGAGCATTCTGACAAACAAGACGTCCCTGCGCGTCCGTCACAGAAATAGTCACGTGGCCTAGTCACCTGTGCTGCGCTATTGCAGTATAACAAGTAAGTCTCACTCGATCTCAGACAGGGTTAGATAGGGCAGTGGTAAAGTAAACTAGAGCTAACAGTGAGTTCATTTCATGGTTTCCGTCAGAACCCACTTGACCGGAGTTGACCGGAGTTGACCTGAGTTTGACTGCGAAAGATTGACTGCCGTTTGAGACTGCCGTTGATGATTGAGGGTGGCGATTGTCGCCATTGGACCGATCAGTGTAGGCATGTCACTGTTTAGCGGGGTATCAAAGGATCTCTTGAGGGAATCTAGCCGTCTGGGTGCCCAGCTGACGACGGGACGATCGTGGGTCAGCAGCTCTCCTCTCCCTCGGCTCACAACCCCACATGTCTCGAGCAGCGTAGTGAAACCCTCTTGCTAACGGGAAGCTAAAGCTTCTCTCAACTGTACAAGGTCTGATTGGCTTACTCCCTTCCGCTTCATGGACGCACTGGGAGTACACTGAGGCTGTCTGAGTAAATTAATAGTCACACACTGAGACCGTGAGTCTAGGACTCTAGGAGATACCTAGAGGAACATTTTATCTCCCTTATTACGGGTGTAGTTAATACCATCTCTCAGACTGATATTATCTTGATGGGTGTAGTTTAATAGTTCCTAAATAATTTTGATAGTATTGTTTTTGAATGTTTGTGTCAGTAAGTGGAACCAGAGTGATACTGTGATTTGATTCTTTTAATGCATCTAATTTTTCTTCATAATTCTGATCTCAGGTATAACCTTTGTTCCCCAGAGTAGTGGTTAAGTTAGGTTAGGAAGTGTGCATCTGTTGGGGTGATATAATTTTGTTGAGTGCCCTTAAGGCCAATTCATTGTAGAGTATTTAATTTCGTATTTTTTATTACCATTTCCTCAGTGACTGATATTATTTTGTTGAAAGCCCTTAAGGCCTATTCATTGTAGAGTATTTAATTTCTTATTTTATATTACCATTTCCTCAGTGACTGATATTATTTTGTTGAGTGCCCTTTAGGCCTATTCATGGTGGAATTAATAATTTCTTATTTTTATACCACCTCTGCAGTGGGGGATATTATTCTGTGAAAGTCCTTAAGGCCTGTTTCATGTGTGCAAGCCACATTTCTTAATACTTCAAATTTATTGTTGCCTGAGTTTCTAATAATTTCTATATCATGTATAACTTTTATTCCCCAGAGTAGTGTTTAAGTTCAAGTTAAGAGGTGCACATATTGGTGTACCATTATTTGATTGTGTTTGTAGTGTTGGAGGGAATATAAGTGTCTAAATTTTACAGTGTGTCTCATTCATCCCAGTCACAGACGCTATTGTAATAGGCCCCTGTCTCATCAACAGAACATATTATATAAATGGGTCAATACATCTGATATTATATTCAGATTCACCACCCTGTAACTTTCCACTGTCTATGAGTAAGACATGAGATTGACACGTGAGCGGGCAACTTACTCAAGAGGGCGAGACCCATAGCTCAGCATTTCTGTAAGCACGCACTGCGATGCCCCTAAGCTTCAGTAGCTCACCTCAACTCATATCGTAAGGACGTGACCTAACGTTTATCATACATAAACGCCGTCCCTTTCTCATTCACTCCTAGACAGTGAGACTTATGGTTGATATACACTCAGGAATTATATCTACAACCTTTTATAATAAAACAAAGGAACTACCGTTTGGGTTTCGTTACTTAAAACCCAAATATAAATATGTGTGAACGGACTGGTTAATTGAACAAGCAGCCGATTCACTATCCTTCCACGGGTCACGGACAATTCATTTTGTTTAGTAGATTTAAGTGTTCTTGTGCTGGTTCGGGATTTTTCTCAAAGGGGCGCTTCCACTGCCATTACCATCTATTAATCTTTAATAAACCCCAAGTCAAGTGAGAAACTAAAGTCCAGTAAATCCCGACCTGTTACATATATATATATATATATATATATATTATATATATATATATATATATATATATATATAATATATATATATATATATATATATATATATTCTGTACTCACCCCTGAAGATGTGAATTACACGAAAGCGCGTGGGAACTTCGTGTTTTCTTCTTTCCTTGTGGTTATCAGCATATATATAGATATATATATATATATATATATATATATATATATATACATATATATATATATATATATATATATATATATATATATATATATATATATATATATATATATATATATATATATATATGCAAATAAATCACTGTAGGTGCGCGTGATCCAGGTATATGCTGATAACCACAAGGAAAAAGAAAACACGAAGTTCCCAAGCGCTTATAAAGTCCCTTGCAAGGAATGTAATATGTTTTACTTTGGCCAAACAGGTAAAGATCTTGTAACTAGACTTAAACAACATAAATATAGTGTTAGGACAGGCCAGGAATCCAATGCTTTGTTTGTTCATTTGAGGGATATAAAACATTGCATTGACTGGGATAATGCCTCCTCAATATTACCTTGTAATTCAATTGACATACCGAATCCGTTAGCATGAATTTGAGTAATGGTATGCACAAATTGGACAATTTTGTAATTAAGAAGATTTGTAACCAGATGAGAAGGTTGGGTCAGTTTTTCCCTCTGACCTGATTACCGACCGCTGCGGTGCTTTTATGAAGATTAGTAGGTTCATTACCTATAATTGACCTCTGTGGACTTGATCTCACCCTCGTCTGTATATATATAACTTGTTCTGCATTTCTACTTAGTTTGTATTTACCCCTGAAGATGTGAATTACACAAAAGCGCTTGGGAACTTCGTGTTTTCTTTTTCCTTGTGTTTATCAGCATATACCTGGATCACGCGCACCTACAGTGATTTATTTGCATAATGGATTCCACTCGCCACTTCTTCTACTTCTCTATAAACTGTCCTGGACTGTCTCCTTTCGTCACTGAATACTCCTCTTCGATGAACAAGGCCCACAAATTAAAAATAAGCTTGAAATTTCTCCAGATATTCCTTAGTGAAAAAGTTCTGCCTAGATCAATCCTCCCACAACGTGTCCTGAAGATGTCTGACCGCCCCTTTGATGATTTCCAAGAAATCATCCTAAAGAAACATTTTGAAATAAAGAAAATTGAAGTGGATGAAGCTTTTCGTATTGTAAGACAAAAAAAGCGTGTGTTTAATATGACCATACCGAGTGATTGCAAAAAGCTCATGTTGGATTACTGTTTTGATAACCCGAGAAGTGCGCGTTCTGATCTTCAAGCTAAGATTGACCACAAATTGTCACTCCTTATTAAGAATAGTGATTGGACTAAGGATGCCAATCGCAACTGTGTAGTGAATCTCTCCTCTAAACAACTAGACAATGATACCTTGTGTGCCCTCGACTATGGTTTAAGTTTTGATGGCTCTAGCAAGGGAGTCGACAGTGTTGACATAGCCAGAGCATTTTGCAATTGGAGAAATTCAGTAATTTGACAAGTGAAGAAGTGAACATGTGTAAAGGTGTTTTGTATGCATCCATGTCTAAGCCTTGTGTTCTAAACTTTCCAGATAAATTCACCAAAGCAATCCAAGACCTTAAGAAAAATAAGGATCTACATGTCACTAAAGCAGATAAAGCCAACACAGTAGTGATTTTAAACAAAGATGATTATATTTCTAAAATGAATGACCTTTTATGTGATGCTGAAACATATTCTAAGCTCATAAATAATCCTCTCAACACAGTTAACACCCAGTTCAACAAAAAACTTAAGTCTCTATTGAGAGGCAAAGCTACTCTCATTAAACATCTTACTTCAACGTCCCCTCCACTGCCATACATGTACGGTTTAATCAAGACCCACAAGCCTAATAACCCAGCAAGACCCATCATTAGCTCAGTTGGGTCAATCTCTTATAAATTATGTAAATGGTTAGTTTCTTTACTAAATCCCCTAGTTGGCAATATTTCTAACTCTAATATAAAGAATAATATGGATCTGGTTGATAAACTCAATAACTTACACATTAATTATGATTTTAAACTGGTCAGTTTTGATGTAACATCACTCTTTACAAAGGTCCCAGTTGATGATTTACTGGAGTTCCTCATAGATTCCCTGGATAATATTTAATTGCCTGTCTCGAAAGATGACTTCAACGAACTCATCAAACTATGTATTAAGGATTGTAAATTTGAATTCAATGGAGAATATTATGCTCAAAAATTTGGTATGGCAATGGGTAATCCACTCTCACCTGTATTAAGCAACCTATATATGGAATTCTTTGAAAAGAAACTATTAAGTAACATTTAGCAACCTTCAGCAGGTCTGGTTTAGATATGTAGATGATGTATTATGTCTCTGGCCAAGTAATGAGGACCTAAAAGCTTTCCTGCCACAACTTAATAACTTAGCCCCCTCGATCAAATTCACTGTGGAATTAGAGCATGACTGTAAATATCCTTTCCTAGACTGTCTGATACACAGAATAGGTAACACCTTTATGTTCAGTATTTATAGAAAACCTACTAATGTGTGTTCATACATTCATTATTATTCTGCCCACCATAATAGAGTGAAACAGTCAGTATTTTCAACAATGTTTTTACGTGCTTTGAGAATTTGCAGCCCAGAATTCATTGATGAGGAATATAAATATATATATAATATTGGCTCAAACCTTAAATACCCTAGATCTTTCATAGACAAATGCCTGAACATTACTAAGAAATCTTTTTATAGAACTGATCCCAAGCCCACCCATGACCATAAAAATCTCTTAGTATTACCATTTCACAAAAATTTCTCTCAAATTCCTTTACAACTAAAAACTGGAACGTCAATGTGGCATTTAAAAACTCATGCACTGTTAAACAAATGTTAATCAAGAACTCCCTCAACAATACAAATGGCTGCATTTATAAAGCTCCTTGCAAGGAATGTAATATGTTTTACGTAGGCCAGACAGGTAAAGATCTTGTAACTAGACTTAAGCAACATAAATATAGTGTTAGGACAGGCCAGGAATCCAATGCTTTGTTTGTTCATTTGAGGGATAAAAAACATTGCATTGACTGTGATAATGCCTCCTCAATATTACCTTGTAATTGAATTGACAGTAAGAACATCATAGAATCTAGTCTCATTAAACATACCGAATCCGTTAGCATGAATTTGAGTAATGGCATGTACAAATTGGAAAATTTTGTAATTAAGAAGATTTGTAACCAGGTGAGAAGGTTGGGTCAGTTTTCCCTCTGACCTGACTACCGACCACTGCGGTGCTTTTGTGAAGATTAGTAGGGTTAGTACCTATACTTGACCTCTGTGGACTCGACCTCACCCTCCTCTGTATATTTTTAACTTGTTCTGCATTTCTACTTAGTTTGTACTCACCCTTGAAGATGTGAATTACACGAAAACGCTTTGGAATTTCGTGTTTTCTTTTTCCTTGTGGTTATCAGCATATATATATATATATATATATATATATATATATATATTATATATATATATATATATATAATATATATATATATACTAGCCGAATTACCCGCGCCTTGCTGCGGTTCACACATTTGTTTTGTAAGAAAATGATGATTGATTTTAAATCATTGATATAATTTATGTAAAATGTAATGCATGAAAAATTGGAAAACATTAATTTTTGTAATATATCAAATTAAAACTACATTATTAATTTTTATTCTTATTTTATTTCTTGTAAATCAATTTTTTCAAAATATCAAATCAAAACTTGATCATTTTATATTTGCGTAAAGCATTATTTTCAAATTAGCAATTCAAAGATTAATTATTTATTTTTTAACATAATTAATACATGAAAATAAATTTTCATACTTTGTCCTAATGAAGAACTTCAGGGTAAACAACATTTCTTGTCTTTCTTTGATTGGCTAAAATGTTGAGATTTTTTGAAATTCCAGTCCTTGAAACAGCCACAAAAAACATGCCATGACTGAAACATGGGTTTGTCAGATCTATACCAATAGTTTTGAAAGTTTGACCTTGACTCTTATTGATGCTCATGGCAAAGCATGGCCTCACTGGGAACTGCAGCCTCCTAAATGCAAAAGGCAACTCGCTATCACTTGGTATAAGTGGAATCCTCGGAATGAGAAGAGCTTAACCTTTGTAAGGGCCGAATATAATGGTTGCTTCAATTAAGTTCTCATGCAATCTTGTTACAACACATCTTGTTCCATTTATTGTTTGGGGTGGGTCCAATGATCTCAAAATCATGATCGGAGAACCAACTTTAACTTTCAGAAGATGGGGAGGCATTCCAGAAAGCTCAATTGAATTCAAGAACTCTGTAGGATACTGTACAGCTTCATCATCATTTGTTGTAGTGTCAATAGATTTGTACACTTTTTCCTGCCCTGTGTTCTGACCTCACTAGGGGAAAGGTCACGGCAGGGTTAGCTCCGGAGGGATAATTATCAGATATGGCCAGTGCTATGTGCGGTTTTGAGTATGAGAGTTTGTTAACCAAACTGGAGTGGTCCACTGAAGAATTGGCGAGGGCCAAGTTAGAAATTGAGAGGACCACATTGGAGAACTTGAAATTAAGGAAAGAGCTGGCGAAGTTAAAAGGAGAGGCTGGACGAGTAAAGCCAGTGTCTGACGAAAAATCAAGCGAGTGGAAAATTGTGAGTAGTGGGAAGACAAAGCTGGTGGTGAAGAAGCACACGATGGATCCGACAACAACGACAACAACAACTAAGTGTACGAAACCAGTTCAGTTCCTTGACAGACGAATTGGACGTTAGTACAGTCAGGGGCAGGGATGACAAGGAAAGTAGAAAAACTTTAATTGTTGGTGACTCACAGGTAAGGTACATGGACAGGGCCTTTTGTGGTAAAAACAAAAATAGGATGAGGGTGTGTTTGCCAGGAGCTGGGGTGGGGGATATAATTGACAGGATGGACAATATCTTGTCTGGTAATGGGAACAAACCCATTATCTGCCTCAGTGCAGGAGGCAATGATATTGGCAGGTGTAGGAGCGAGGAACTTCTTGATAAGTTCAAGGCAGCCATAGATCGTATTAGGACTAAGGGAGGGATCCCTATCATATGCGTGTCCTGCCTAGAAGGGGAGTTGGCAGTGAATGGTTGTCAAGGGCAGTTGGTGTTAACGACCGTCTTGACAGATATTGCAAGTCAATATCAGTCCCATTCATTGACAACTGGGACAACTTCTATGGCAGAAGGGACCTTTATGCTAGGGATGGGGTGCACCTGTCTAGGGATGGAGTAGCAACCCTGGCTGGGGCTCTAGAGGGGGCAGTTCAAAAGATATCGAAGTCTTTAAACTGCTAAGAGAACATATGGGCACGGGGGTGGAGGAGACTGCAGTGGGAGCGGGTAAACAAGGCGAAAGATTACAGGGAAATAGTGTTAGGAATGATGACAAAACTAAATTTGACAGGGAGTTTAAAACTAAACGCGGTAAGGGGAGGACTCAGAACACGACTAACTTAAATGTATACTACGCGAACAGTAGAAGTATGAGAAACAAAATGGATGATATTAAGGCCTTGGTATGTACCGAAGAAATCGATATAATTGCATTCACTGAAACATGGATCAACCTAGACACACGTGAATTACCAGTCGAATACCAAATTGCGGGTTACAAACTGTTCCATACCGATAGGCAGACCAGGAAAGGAGGCGGAGTAGCAATCTATGTCAGGGATAATCTGAAGTGTGAAATAAATAAGGAAATAAAAACTGAGAGGAATACAGAAACAATTTGGATAGAATTAAGCGAAGGTCGGGAAAAATTAATCACAGGAGTAATATATAGACCCCCCAATCTTGATAGCGTCAATGAGGGACTTATCTGGGATGAAATGCCCAGGGCTTCCATACACAACAAAGTCTGTATAGTAGGCGACTTTAACCTTGGCCAAATAGATTAGACTGACCTTACGGGTAACTCAGAATCAGAGGATTTTCTCGAGACGATCCAGGACTGTTTCCTAAGTCAACATATAACCGAACCCACACGGGGTAATAATATATTGGATTTAGTTTTGTCAAACAGAGAAAACCTCATTAGCAATGTCGAGGTAGGGAACGAACTTGCAAACAGAGATCACAAAGAAATTCGATTCCAGTTAGATTTTCAGGGCAGACGTAAGGAAAATTCCACTAAAGTACCAGATTTCAGAAGGGCAAACTTTGACAGTTTAAAGAGGCAGCTGAGAGAGGGGGTGTCGCGCTTGGCCGTGAACCTGACAGATGACACCGACCTGATAACGAGATCTGAGATTGCCGAGTTCCACGACAATTTAAATAGTGAGTTACTTAGTGCACAGAGGCAGAACATACCATACAAAAAACTCAGATCAGACAACAATGACCCTAAATGGATAAATAATTATTTAAAGAACATCATTGGCCAAAGGAAGGCTATAGGTAGAAGGATAAATCGTGGCGAAATTTCCCTCCGGGACTATTATAGTAGGGTGTGTCATACCGATTTTTTTTTTTTTGAGTTTGAAAAATCGGCCCATGGTATTAATGATGTAGTTCTATGTGCAGAATCATGTGATATCTTCAGATTTGAAAAGTTTTCATTTTTTGCTAGGTAAATGTTTACTTGAAATCTTATGAAAATTCAGTATTCCCACCCTTTTACCAACACCACTAAATAGCTTATTTAAAGTAAGGTAAATGTATCAGGTTAATTTATTAGGATGAAAATGATCCAGAATAGTGAAACGAATGATCTTGACACATTTATTAAATTTAATATTCCTTTAGAAAACAAAATCATCAAATACAAAAACCGGTTTTACTACTATGACCCGGTGTTGCTGCACACCATAGAGAACATGTCTTTCTTGCTTCTGTTTCTACTCATCACCTCCCTGCTGACCACCTGAGCTCGGATGTAGCCTTCCCTCCTCTCCTGGCTGTACACGTGACTGCTGGCCTCGCTCACTTGCTGTACACAACGCTCTATACTCTGGGTGTGCGAGGGCCAGGCAGGGACGTGCATGGGGTTGTCCAGGAAAGCTCTGACTTGAACATTGGTGAGGCTGCAGGTAAGAGGGGGCTCACTGCCAGCCTGGATGTTATCCAGATCTATGAGATCAGTGAGGGTCTTGGCACCTAGATTGACTTCAGGAGTCTTCCTGACCCTGAAGGAATCGTCACCAACTGATTCGTCATGCCCAGATCCTCTCATAAGTCTCATATCCAAGATCTTTTTGACTGCCACTCTTCTCTCCTCCTCATCCTTACTGCAGAGCATTGTCTGCAGAACTGCCTCGGGATGAGCATACCAGGAAGATCTCCTCACAGTCTGCTCCACAATCTGAACAACCTTCCTTGGCTGACTCCTCAGGAGCTCAAGCTGGAAGAGAACATGCCTCGGACCTTCGGAGAACGATGACTTGACCTTGGTGTTGAACCAATTTGTCAAGTAGACACTCACGATGAATTGGACAATAAGTCTCAGGTTGTGAAGCTGGTTCCCTTTCAGTTTATGATGAGCGACCCAAATTCTGCAGAACCTGAGAGCCGTTGTGAGCCACCTAGAATGTGAGACTGGACCTATCTGCAGGTAAGCAAGTCTATCAGGCATGACCCCAGTTTTGATGGCACTGCAAATCATGTAACCATAGTACTGGTCAGTACTCAGGTCGTCAATGACAGTATGTGCAAGCTCAACGAGTGGAGGGCCAACTGTGATTTTTTCAAAGCTCGGATTTATTTCTAACTCAGTGGCAGAGTCCAGCATCTTGCCAAGAGGACCAGACTATCTGTTGTTTGAAAGAGTCTTGCCATCCAGCTCCTGGATCAGATGTCTGAGTGGCAACTCGTTGGTGTGGAGGTCACAAACAATCCAGACCAGCTTCCTCCCAATCTTCCGCTCTATCCACTGTATGACCCCCCCTTGCCACCCTGTGTTCGTGTTGGTGCTGTCCCCTCCAATGGCCTGCAGGGTCTGGTCTACGTTCCTCTCTCTGAGCCAGTTCACAATGTTATCTGCCACTATCTCAGCTGGTTTCCTAATGTCATCTTTCTCTGGAGTGAAATGCCACAAATACTTTCCTCCTGGTTCAGTGCAGCAGGAGTAGTGTTCCTCCTTCACCATGGCAGGGAACAACTTGTCAGAATCTCCAACTTTCATGAACACTTTAGTGTCATCCCTTCTCCCATCAAAGAACAAACAATTGATTCCATTTTCTCTTATCCCCTTATCAAACTCCTCTTCTAGGTTACTGACAAGTTTCTCCTGAGCTCTCCTTACTTTGTTATGATCTATCACCAGGTGAACATCATCAGGTGTTATCAAACCACCGTCAACCCAGGCAGCTGTTGCTATCTCTGCAGTTTCTCTGAGACCAGTGTGGTGTCGCATGCTGGCCAGAGCTATGCTCGGGATATCTTTCCTATTTCGAATCTTATGCCTGGAAGGTTTGGGATCATTATTTTCTGGGTTAGGGACAAAGTCACCATTCTCCTGGTCAGCACTCGGATCAGCCATGGGGAAGTCATTAAACTCTGAATCAGCTTGACTCCAATCATCGGCCTTTTTTACCTCACCCTGGGCCTTTTCAAGTCTCTTTTCCTCGGCAACTCTTCTCCTCGTCTGTCTCTCTGTGGCAGCCTCCTGTCTCTTGGACTCCGGAATATCTTGGCTAGAAATCATGAGAGCCCCTATACTGCCAGTCTTCTCTCTCTGTGCTTTTACAAATGCCAGTTCGATCACAGGAATCTTCAGTTCACGCTTGCAAATACAGGAGATGTGGGCCTCGGATTTACAGTCACGATCGCATCCAAACTCAGGACAGAGAACAATTGGGCACTTGCAAGTAATTATGTCAAATAACTTGTCCAGTTGCTTGGCAAAGCTGTCCTTAACTGCAAGTTTTCCTTTCCCAAGAGAGATATCTCTTGCCTTTTCCCAACTGGCTAGCAGTCTCTCACTAATCTTCTTCTGACTTGTTATGACTGGAGGCTTGAACTGAGCGTTAGCCAGAGTGTACTGTTCCAAGACAGCTTTGGTCATATCACTGGCAATGTTTCTTTGTTTGTGTAAGTTCTTTGGCTCTTTTCACTGATTTGCCTGATTAAAACACCGTATCTCAAAGCATCTCTCAATGTAGGCAACTCCGACTTCAGGAGCTCTCTCCCAGACCCAAGATAGTGACTGAGATGGCTGGATTTTTGGTTCCTCGTCCTGACCCAAGCAGCCATCGCAAATATTATCAACTTATAAATGCATCAGAATCTGAAACAGAAAAAAATATTGTTAGTTGGGTTGTTAAAGAATGAAGTCAGAAAGCAATGTTTACTATTTAATTGTAATGCACTAATGCAGCTGTACGTTAGATTTTCGATAAATTTCACGCTAAAATTTACCTAGCAAAAGGTTGCAAAATATTGAAACTGAAATTATTTTCTGTTTATATACACTAAAATCTACCAAAAAAGTGATGGGCCATTAGTTTTAGCTGATCTTCCCTCCTATGACATACCCTACTATTATAGGGTATTGGGGAGTAGGGTTAAAACCGAGATAAGGAAAGCAAAGAGGAATAATGAGGTAAGGATAGCAAGGGAGGCGAAGACAAACCCCAAAGGATTCTACCAAATGTATCAAACTAAAACACGAGAAAAGATTGGACCAATACGATCAGACTCCGGCGAGCTCACTGATAACGACGGAGAAATGAGCAATAATTTGAATAAATATTTTTCAACAGTTTTCACCACCGAAAATTTAAACATGATACCCGAGGCACCGACTCTATTCAGAGATAGTGAAGAAAACAAATTAAGTGAGACAGTAGTGACTAGTAACGATGTTAGTAAGCAAATAGACAAACTAAAGCCTAATAAGTTACCTGGTCCCGATGAGATATTTGCCAGAGTATTAAAGGAATGTAAGGAAGAGCTTAGTATGCCCTTAGCAAAGTTGTTTAACATGTCCTTAAAAACAGGTGTAGTACCAGAATCCTGGAGGATAGCGAATGTAATACCGATTTTCAAGAAGGGGGATAGATCACTATCCTCTAACTACCGCCCAATCAGTCTAACATCAATAGTAGGCAAATTACTGGAAGCAATCATTTCAAACTCTATTCGAAATCCCCTGGAGAAGCACGGATTGATCAATGATTCCTAGCATGGCTTCACAAGGGGACGTTCTTGCCTAACTAATCTATTAACATTCTTTTCATCAGTTTTCGAATCAGTGGACGAGGGGCACAATTATTATGTGGTATATCTCGACTTTAGCAAAGCCTTCGACAGAGTCCCCCACGAAAGACTAATTAGAAAGGTAGAAGCTCATGGCATCAAAGGTGACATCCTTAAATGGATTAGGGCGTGGTTACAGGACAGGAAACAGGGAGTGAGCATTAACGGCACTAAGTCCCATTGGAGCAACGTCACAAGTGGAGTTCCCCAAGGCTCAGTACTTGGACCATTATTGTTTATTATATACATAAACGACATAGATATCGGCATAGACAGCAACATAAGTAAATTTGCTGATGACACTAAAATAGGACGTGTTATCAAATCTGACGAGGACTCGGCAAAACTACAGGAAGAGCCAAACAAATTTTTCGAATGGTCTGAAAAATGGCAGATGAAATTCAACGTCGACAAATGTAAAGTACTCAGTATAGGAGATGTAAACAGGGAAACCAGATACCAGATGAACAACGATGCCATAGAGAAATCCGACTGCGAGAGAGATTTAGGAGTAATGATAAGTAGGAACCTTAAGCCAAGTAAACAATGTGTTTTTGCTCGTAACAAGGCTAATAAAGTACTTGGGTTCATACAAAGGAGTGTTAGTTACAAGACTAGCGAGGTCATCCTAAAACTGTATCTTGCTCTTGTGAGACCACACCTGGATTACGCAGTTCAGTTCTGGTCACCGTATTACAGAATTGATATAGAATCCTTGGAAAGAATTCAGAGGAGAATGACAAGACTAATCCCGGGCATTAGGAACCTTGAGTATAGAGACAGGTTAAAGCATCTTAATTTGCACTCCCTCGAGAGACGTAGAGTGAGGGGCGACCTGATAGAGGTGTATAAGTGGAAGGCAGGGCTAAACAAAGGGGACATTACAAAGGTACTCAAATTATCCAACCAGGAGCGAACTCGTAACAATGGTTTTAA
Source organism: Homarus gammarus (assembly GCA_958450375.1). NCBI lineage: Eukaryota > Metazoa > Arthropoda > Malacostraca > Decapoda > Nephropidae > Homarus > Homarus gammarus. Next base: position 13,600 of record CAUDMG010000340.1, read on the forward strand.
ATTAGACAAATTTAGATTTAGGCGTGAAATAGGTAAACACTGGTTTGGAAACAGAGTAGTGGATGAATGGAACAAGTTACCAAATATCATCATTAACTCGAATATGCTGAATTGCTTCAAACATAGGTTGGATGCTCATATGAGCAATAGGGGTTGGGTGTAAACCGGACTGCCCAGTATGGGCCAATAGGCCCGCTGCAGTTTCCTCCATTCTCATGTTCTTATGTTCTTATGTTCTTATTCAACTTGTTGAAATTGGCATTTAATGGAGAAACAATCGCTCGCTCAGCAAGCCAGTCTGGATGTTTTCCATTCAAGCTCAAGTCTGGATACACTCTTGCCTTCAAATCCTCTAGTTTCTCAACACATTTGCAAAGTTCTTCAGGAACTAAAATTGTATCAGGTACTTCCACATAAGGGAGGTGTCCATCTCCAATTGTAAGAAGAAGGTTTGAAAAGTTTGCTGAATCTGAATCTCCAGTCATATGAGCCCTCATATTTGTTGTCAGCTTCTACACAAATACGTGTCTCCAAAGGTAGGATTCCTTTAAACTTGCATCAACAATGTTTGCTCTTGTTCCATTTTTCACAACAGGCAAAATTCGACGGAAGTCCCCTGATAGTAGAGTTTGAATACCACCCATTGTCTTCTTGACACCTGTGACGTCTTGTAAAGTTCGATCAATAGCTTCAAAAACAGTCTTATGAGCCATGGGGGCTTCATCAACAATTATTGCTTTTGTTTCCCGTATTACTTTGTCCATGTTAGAGTTTCGAGTAACTGAACATGTAGGCTCATCCATTCTGTATGTGTCCAGTGGTACTTTGAAAGTGCTATGCAAAGTACGTCCTCCTTCCAACAATGTTGCTGCAATACCACTTGATGCAGTTGCCAGCACAATTTTTCCTCCTGACCTAATTTTTGCTAGAATTAAGTTTTGCAAATAAGTCTTACCTGTTCCTCCAGGTGCATCAAGAAACATAATGTTTTCATGATCTTCTCTTTCACCATTCACCATCTCCAAAAATGCTGTAGAAGCACTCCTTTGATCCTCTGTCAATTTTTGATATTGTTCATCACCCTGAACTGCTAACTCCTCCTGATTGTAGTTGGTCTCACGTCTGTATTCACGACAAAGCTTCTCATTATCAACATGGGGTGCTCTTGGTAAGCCATATGTTGTCAAAACATGTCCTCCCATCATGAGAACTTTGTATTCCAAATGACACAAAACTTGATTGAAAATTAAATCTGAGACTGGAGCATCTGGATCATTCATAGACCTGCGATGTTGCATTAAATCATCTTCTGACAATGTTTCTTTGAATATCTCCCAAAGCTCTGCTGGATTACTTGGCGAACATGCTGTCAAAATTATGGCAAAGAGGCATCTCATGTTTGCAGGTGACTGAGAAATTCTTGCTTCTTGCATGGCAAGTCGTAAATGGTCATCACTCTCCAAAAGCCCCCTGGCAAGGCAAGCTTCTCTGAATGTTGTGCATAGAATGCCATCAACTATTTTTAGATCTTGGAATGAAGTTGGTCCTCTCACTTCGTTCAGGAGAAGTCTCAAAAAATAACACTCTCCAACTCTTGGGCTGATTGTGTACATCCTGCCAATGGCCGGAGCTTTCCAAACCGGGCCATCCTCATTAACTCCATCAATCAAAGTACCTCTCTTGCGACGATTCCATTTCTTTGTACTTTTAATCCAAATGTAATATTGTGGGAGTTCAGCATACTTCAATGCCTTTGCAAAGTCATCATCTTGGCAGAGCTGGAAAAAACGTGTCAAAGTTGTAGGAGGTGGAGGGCCAACAGCTCTCTCTAATGCATTTTCTTCACGAAAGAGCACTCTTTGTCCATTCTCAAGATGAATTGCCAAACCAACAACTGGTGGGAAATGCACATGTGTAGGATGCTCAAGAATCCGCCATGCTGCTTCTGATGTTTTGGTATTGGCTGATTTCATCAATCACCTGTGGTTCTTGACTATTGACTTGTGCAATATTTTGTAACTCAAAAACAGCTTGATTTGACCCCTTTGATATGTATCTGATGCAATACTTGATTGAATGAATTGATGAGCAGATTTCAACATTGATATGACAGTTGAATTGTCGCAACAAATATGTATTGTAAGGCACTACCCATTGATTGGTGATTTCTTGCTCAACTTGACGTCCATATTGTCTCATTTTGATCTTGCCAATGTGACCTCCATCTTCTGGCTTTCTCCTATATTTTGGATAGGAGTCATTCCCTTGTTCAGTAGCTTGTAGGAAATCTTTGGGAAATTGTTTGGAACATTTTCTGTCGACCATACATGGGGATCCTTCATTTAGGGGACCACATGGGCCATGGATCATGTGTTTCATGACCAGATCATGGAGTTCTTTACCTTGCTTTTTTTTAGGGATTTCTGCAGAAATTGCCAAATCATATTCTTCGGCTTTGATTTTGTGCTCTGGAGCTATCCAGAAAAGAAAGTGTGCATGGGGTAAACCTCTCTTCTGGTACTCAATGGTGTACAGCCATGCTTGTAAAGTACCAAATATTTCCTTCTTCATATGTTCCATAAACTTTTTCACTTTTAATCTGAAGACTCTCGCAACAATATCTGGTCGATCATGACTCTCTTGTCCGGGAGCCAAATTGTCAACAATTTCGGGCCAACGTGGATTACATGTCATAGTGATAAAGTACTCTGCTGTTCCGTAGTGTCTCACAAAGGCCATCGCATCTGACCTTTTTTCATGAAGGTATCGAGGACCACCAGTATAGGTCGCTGGAAGCACAATGCGACGACCAACTTGATTTGGATCTCCATCAGCAGCAAGCCTCATCCTTTGTGCATGTGGAGTATTTGCATAACTGGACTTTCTTTTCCGTGGCATAATGGATGTCTGAAAAAAATAAATAAATGAAAATGTAAAAAAAGTAGAGGCATTAACTAATAATTTTTCTTGCCATAATTCTCGTGATGTTTTGTCATAGATAAAATATCTAAATTTGCCAAATTTTTCTATAAAAGAGAGGTATTTTTGTTGTTGTTTTACGTTTAATTAATAGAAAAAGCCCGGGATAATAGAGGTTCCAATACTCAAGTTATGGGCTTCCAAAATTTTCAATATAGGGGGCTTAGCCCCCATTAGGGTGTCTTAATATTATTGAAATTTGCTGATATTTTGTGAATAGGCATCATTTCTGGTCATTTACCTATGGTTTAAATTTCATTTAAATCGAAGGGAAAAAAATTTTCAGTGGGGGGTTTGTGCCCCCCGGGGACCCCCTTTGATCAAAATGAAATATACTTATCCAAGTATCCTGGGTAATGTAGTTTCAGAATATATATGGTTATGGGGGTCTATCTCCAAAACCCTAGGAGGAGTTCGTGAACAAACAGACAGAGGCTACAACTTTATATATAGAGATATGTGTGACCAACACACTGGTGGCAGCGGTGGGATGGATTAGAAGAAGAATCGGTCAAACACTCAGAAACAAACATTACTTCAAGTGATTCCAGTGACTTAAGTGGCATCCTAAGTGAATCAACAGTAAACAAGCAATTACAAGAAATTTAAGTGGACAGTGACTATAAACACTTGCAAAACGTATACATATAGACACAGTGGTAACAAAAACATTATAGAAGATTGCAAACTTAGCAGTCAAACACTCAGTGACACATACTACTGAAGGTTACCCCGACCGAAGCCGAGAGCAGCCGAGCCTACCTGAGTGTGGGCTGAGAGTACTTCCAGCTAACACTACATCACCGGAGTTTAGGAAGGTTGTCAAAGTGGTTCCAGACAAGCAAACAATCTCTTGCTTAAACAAGCAAGACTCGTAGGTGTGCAACAGAGGTCAGCCCCAGATCAGACCCAAGCTGATCGC
>CAUDMG010000340.1:20000-94261 GCA_958450375.1 Homarus gammarus
GTGATAAATAGTCCTATACATGGACCCTCTTCCAAAATTTTTGGGTACCAGACAGGAAATAAGTGACTCAGAGTCTGATAGCCAGTCATCTAATAATTCACAGGAACTAGTGGCAACTAATAGTGAGGGAGAATTACTACGAATTAGCCAAATAGAGTTAACACCTACCGACTCTTTAGCTAGCTGTGAAAATTTCATTGATTCTCAGTTCGAGGATTTACACAATAGACAATTAAGGTCAGGTAACATTTACCAATTGCCTTCACCTGTTACTAACGCTAGTGCTTTAACTAACACAACAAAAATGGCAACAGGTGGTTCTACTAACCCACAGACTGCATCGGTCTGTCAAACGGTAAAGGTATTTCTAAATAACATTACAGGCGTTTATTTGCCGAGGATCCTAATTATACTAGTTTAGCATTTTTGCGTAAATGCGAAGATGTAATGAGCAATAACAATGCCACTAATGACGTAGATAAAATTTCATACGTCCGAAACCTTATGAAAACCGATAGTCGGGCAGCTAGAGGTATCCATGCTTCAGCCAATGATGAAGAAACGGATGATCATCCAACATTTAGGCAACAATTTATTTATTTTTTTAGATCGGGCTCCAAAGGAGGTCCACTTACTTGGATTTTTAAGATGGCAGAGAGGACCGGTGACACTCTGTTTGCACATGAAGCACAAGAAACCAAATTTGTGCTGGTCTCACTAAGATAGATCTCACATCTTAATGGATTCCTCAGATTGGTTCGATAAAAATGACAACTTGTCTAAAGTAAATTTCTACAGGATTATTGAATTTCTTCAGTTTATCTTATCATCAAATGAACCCTTATGCAAGGAAAACCAAAAGAAAGAATAAAAAAAAGGGGCTAAACTTGTAGAATACATAGAAGAAATTGCGGAACCTCTGACGTTTGTCTTGAATACCCACAAAATGTTCTATACTACTGGGGGTATACACAAACACTTGTTATCTTAAAAGTAGGTTCTATTCTCGTACGGGATATATATATATATATATATATATATATATATATATACAGAGGGACCCAGGAGCTCGCTTCCACACCACAAAGACTCTGTCTTCACTCTCTCTATGTATTACTGCGCGCTGGGATGTACAGATGCCAGCATTCACAAGCTGAATACATAAAGTATAAATATGATAATTTATATACATAATATGGTGCACAATAAATGGGAATATTACATAGAATTAATACATGTTCTGTAATACTTTACTATACATAATTAATGGAGTAACATAAGAGTAATATAATAATACACAGCTGAAGGTGATAATTTGTGTCCATATCATACACCTCCCTCCCCCCTATACGCTCATAGTTTCATCTTGAGCGGACCTTTTGTTTCTGAGTCGCTCGGACCTGCGGAGTACTGGGGCAGAAGCACAAGGTGGGGATGGATTTACTTTAGAGACATCAACATTAGGGGACTCAACTGGGGAAGGGTCAACACTAGGCAGCTCCACAGGTCGGAGGAAACGACGGTTCCTCCACCATACTCTACCACTAGGAAGACGCACTTGGTAGTCCCTGGACCGGCCAATACCCATAACAACCCCAACCTTGTCCCAGCGGTGAGATACCGGATCTTGAATCCTGACCTGCTGGCCGATACTCAACCTGGGAAGGGGGCGGGCATGACAGTCATACCGAGCAGGGACATCTGCGGCTCGTTCTGCTGCACGGCGGTCACATTCCTCAGTCTTGGCCTGCCATTCTTGAGAAAAAGACTTCAGGTGGGCAGGAACACAAGACCTGAGATGATGTCCGTATAGAACCTGGGCTGGGGAGCGTCCGGTGAAGTTCGGGGTGTTGCGTAACTCCAACAAACCTCGATCGAAGTCCTCGCAGTCGATATTTCCTGAGGGTGACACCTTAAGGATCAGGTGTTTCACAGTCTTGACTGCGGCTTCAGCGTGTCCATTCGCCTGGGGGTAGTGGGGTGAGGTCACGACATGACGGACTCCCCAACGGTCCATGAAGTCCATGAAGTCCCGGAACTCGTGGCTGGTGAACTGGGGTCCTCCATCAGTCCTGAGACGGAGGGGAGCACCAACTTCTCTGAAGTAATGCCTGAAATTCCGGATGGTAGCAGTAGCCGTTGTATTACTACCACAGGGGACAACAACAGGCCATCCAGACAATCGGTCGGCAATGACGAGGAAGGACTTCCCTGCCACTGCAAAGAAGTCGGCCGACACAGACTCGAAGGGTCTTGAAGGGTTATCGTCGCACATTAAAGGTTCCTGTTGCTGGCTGGGTTGCAGAGTCTGGCACGGCTCACAGGCACACGGACGGTACTTGCAATGTCCGCGTCGATTCCGGGCCAAAATACAGTCTGCTTCGCCCGTCGCTTGGTGGCCTCTGCTCCTCGATGGCTGTCGTGAAGGCAGGTCAAGGTACGGCGGCGTAGGGCAGCAGGAATGACTACTCGTGGGCCACACAAGACGAGGTCTCCGTCACAATAGAGGTCCTCGCGTATCTTCCAGTACGGGAGTAACGATTCATGAAGGTCGTATCGGTTAGATGGAAATCCCTGGGACACACAGTCGATGAGCCGGATATAGGAAGGGTCGGCCCGGGCTGCGGTGCGGAGATCTTCAAGGGTCTTGTCTGCATCCCGTGCTGTAGACTCTTCTGATGTGAAGACGGCCTTCAATGAGACTACTGACTTGAGGGATGCGGCAGCTGTAGAACACAACATCTCGTCCTCTGGGGTGGGGCGACTGACAGGGCGCGGGACAGAGCATCCGGGATGCACAGCAGCTTACCCGCACGCCACACAGCAGTGAAGAGATAAGGCGAGAGCTTCTCTTTCAAACGTTGAAGGCGAGGATTCTCTACTGCATCCAAAGAGTAGTGATTGATAATAGGTACAAGAGGGCGATGATCCGTGAAGAGGGTGAAGTGGTGAAGCCCTATCAGGTAGAAGCGGCACTTCGCCATCGCCCAGACAACAGCGAACATCTCCAGCTCATTCGTGGCATATCGGGTCTCGGCGTCCGTCAGGAACCGGGATCCACACTGAACTAAGCGGAGTTGTCCACCGCCATGGTCCTGCAAAAGGGCGTAACCAACGCTGTAGAGTCTGGAGGCGTCAGTCTGGAGGGCGGTGGGTAGGGTTGGGTCGTAACAGGCGAGGACAGGTGGACTTAAGAAGGCCTGCTTGACTCGCTGGAAGGCCTCTTGATGATCTGGGGTCCACAGGAATGTCCTCCTGGGGCTCAGCAGGGGGCGTAACGGCTGGGCTGCGGCGGAGATGTCAGGTGAAAATTCAGCCAGCTGATTGACCAGACCCAAAAAAGAACGGAGGTCTGTCTGGTTGGCAGGGGTTGGAAATTCCCTGATTCCACTTAAATTCTCCGGGTCAGCTGCGGTACCTGATGCTGAGAGAGTGTACCCACAGAAGTTCACTGATGGTGCGGAGACTACAAACTTGACAGCGTTGAGGGTAATCCCGTACTTTCGACATCTGGTGAGAGCTTCATATATTCGAGAGAGGTGGGCACAGTAGTCTTCGTCATGGAGTAAAATATCATCAACCACCTTGACACAATTTGTGACTCCTTGAAGGGCCGCGTCACCACGTTGACAGAATGCATCGCCCGTAGCGGCAAATCCCATGGGGCCTCTGCAATACTGATATCTTCCATATGGTGTGATGAATGTAGTCAAATGCTGGTCTTCTTAGCCCAACTCGAGCTGCCAATAACCACATAAGGCGTCCATCGTTGTAAAAAACTTCGCCTTCGGGTCCACATTTCGAACAGCTGCGAAGGGTGTGGGTGAAGGGTGGGCTGGACGGGAAACTTGCTGGTTAAGTTTTGATAGATCGATGGTGATCCGTACTCCACCACGAGGTTTGGCAGCGGGGACGAGAGGGTGGCACCAAGGTGAAGGTTCGTCTCCGGCCAGCTTGATGATTCCCTGAGCAACCATGGAGTCAAGCTCTTGTCTAACTAGCTCCTTGTAGGCGTGAGGAATCAAACGAGGGGTGTAGATGGTAAAAGGTGTGGCACCATCCTTAAGATGAATCTTCAGAGGTGGACCCACCATCGGCTTGAGTGGTGTGGATCCTAAAGATTTCTTTGTAACCAACATGTCAGCAAACTCCTTGAGAATGTAAGCTCTTGCATCAGAAGGGGACGTGTTAGTAGAGATAGGGAGTTCCTTCAACCTGTTGACATGGGTGACCTTTAAAATAGGTTTGGGGAATTCCTTGGAAATAATGGCCAACTCTTGACAATGGCCATATGATAAAAGCGGAGTCGGGATCCCATCATGAACATCAATCCGGGCTGAGCAAGACTGCTTACCAAAGGTAAGATTAGCCCAGAAAGATCCCAAAGCTGGAGCCATCTTGGAACCATCAGCTGTCAGTTTCGTTGTCTGAGGAGGGGGCTGTAGGTTGCTCCCGGGTATTCCCAAACTTGCTAAGTGTTGTGGACCAATTACTGAGACGTCAGAACCGGTGTCAGGAAACATCTGAAGACTGGATGACAAGTTACCGTGAGAAATGACGACACTGATGTGCTGGGGCGTCGTGTCTGTGGAACAATGAACACGACGACAGGAACGACTGGGCACAGCGTCTTGATGCTTGCCAGAAGGAGGGGGCGTGCCAGCACTACCTGAGGATGACTTCTTGGATCCTTGGTGGTGTCCTTTCTGTGTCTTCTTACGACAACATTTGTCATAATGGCCCACACGACCACAAAGTCTGCACTGAACTTTGCTAGCAGGGCACTTGACTGTGAAAGCCCAGTGACCCTGAAGGTCGCAACTTCTGCACACGCTTTGAGCAGCTGGGCACTGGGAGGCATTATGCTGTCTCGCGCAGCTGTTACACAAAGCTGCTGCTGAAGGTGTAGCTGGAGGGTGAGGGGTGGGTTTACCTTGCTGCTTCTTACCCTTTCTGTAGGAAGACACCGCCCTCACCTGGTCAGGTTGTGAGCATAAAGCTGAAGTCGCACGCCTGGCGGCCTCGTACGCTCGACATATTGTAACAACATCTTGAAGGGAGGAAGTGGGGTCAAGTGAAATGAGACGCTGAACTAGCTCTTCATCTCGAATACCCGTTAAAATGATTGTCTTGAGTTATGTCTCTTCACAGACTTGAGAATTTCCAGGACAAACATCAACTTCCTCTGAACATCTTTTCAGTCTTACAAAAAATGCATCAAAAGATTCTCCATCAAGCTGCTTACATTGGAGGAGTTCACTTCTTCTAAGTGCTTCGTTGCGCTGTCCCTTAACATGTTCCTGTAACTTGTCAAGCACGGCCTCTACAGTCAGAGTTGTCGTAGGAGGCACTTGAAGTGTGTGCTCGAGAGTACGTTGTGTCTCTAAGGACAAGCACATACGAAGCTGTATCATCTGTTTAGGCTGTGGTAAACTTGACAGGTCAACCATTGTTGCATAGTCTTGCCAACTTCGACGCCTTTCACGAAATATCTGATAAAAAGCGTCAGATTTCAGAGAGGGAGGCGTTTGTGCTGCAGCCTTTTGAGGAATTGTTGAACAGACTCTGGGAAATGAGGTACCAGTACCTCTAGTCATAACAGCATTAGTAGTAGCAGAAGAATCTTGCAGAGTAGATCGTTGTGGGGAGGCTAACAGGGAAATCAAGACTTCAAATCTGGCTTGGTCCTCTCTTCTTCTCAGGTCATCCTCACTTCTATGTATATCTTCTAGTTCTCTGCGTCTTTGTTCATCTTCGTGGCGTCGTCTTTCAGACTCTCTGTACCGACGAATTTCTTCCTCTTCTCTCCTTGCAACATAGTCCTGGCGTCGAGAGGTTTCCATCCACTTAAGCAGTGGAAGGAGATCTGTGGATGCAAGCATCGCAGGAGAGCTTGCTCGCGACGAACGAGGAGATTCTGTGGGTGATTGGGCTTTGTCACTGTGGGAAGCGTGGGGCCTGAGTGTGGGTGGGGAGAGACCTCTCAAGCTTAAACTCATAACCCCATCGTCCAGGGTATCATTTTGATCCCTGTGAGACATGCCGACAGCTTCTGTACTCTATCTGTGCAAGAGACGGGGTCAACCCCTCGTAATCTATGCACAGAATTACAGAAGTCTAACGTAATAGGCAAGAATTTAATATAAAGTGGGCCTGTGAGTGCGTGTGTGTGTGTATGGCTCGTTGCCGGGAGGCTTGGCGCGCTGCCAGACGTAGAGGCAGCTGGGCCCAAGTCGCAACTGAACCGAAGTTGTCTTAATGCGCGTTGCTCAGTTACCGAATGACTGTAGGCGGGAGGGGTTGTACTGCTGGGCAGCTCCCTCAGTCATCTGACTGCAGTTTGCACAGACAATTCTGATTAAAATACACACTACAGCACTTCACAGAACACTTCACTTCACAGCACAGCACTGTACACAGCATAGCACTTCACAACACTGCATGTCCTGAGGCTTGTAGTCTGGCTGTAAATCCTTGGTGAAGCTGAAGACGAGACGCCATTAACACAGTCCGGCGGGAAGGCTAAGTTCACTTTGAATCTCACTGAGAAATCTCACTGCGCCATCTATGTTTGTCTTTGATACCCCCAAAATGTTCTACACTACGGAGGGTATACACAAACACTTGTTATCTTGAAAATAGGTTCTTATTCTCGTACGGGAGATATACAGAGGGACAAATAGATAGTGGGCTTCCACACCATAAGGACTAGCGATCTCAACTCTCTGTATCACTCCGCGCTGGCATGTACAGATGCCAGCATTCACAAGCTGAATACATAATATGTAAATATGATAATTCCATACATAGCATGGTGCATAATAAATGGAAATATTACATAGGATTAATACATGTTCTGTAATACTTTAATATACATAATTAATAGCGTAATATAAGAATACACAGCTTAAGGTACTAATTCGTGTCCGTATTAAACAACGACGATATCCCCAGTGCAGAAGTTGTGGTGCGCCCGGAAGTGCTTCTGTCGCTGCCCGAGTTTCGGGAGATATTCCTTAACCCACCTCTTCCAGAATTTGTCTGCAATGAATTGGGCATACTTCCATTTTTGTCTGTACGCTTCTGCTATGGACTGATCGCCTCCAGTGGGCAGGGTTCCCGCAGTAGGTGAAGCGGAGTGAGTGCTTCTAGGTCTCTCTCGGGTTTTCGGATACTGGGGTGATGGGCCTCACGTTGACGATCTCTTCCACGGCACAGAACAGGGTGTTGAGTCGCTCATCGTCTAGTACCTGCGTGCCCATCACCCCCTGGAGAACCTTCTTCACCGTGCGGATCTGACTCTTGGGAGGTCCTCTGCGGGATGTAAACCTCATCATGGCGTTGATGAATGAGTCTGTGTTCAGTGAGGTGAGGACTTCCAGGTGGATAGCTCGGGTGGCTAGAAAGGGTAAACACGCATCCCCATCTTTTTGCCCGGGCCCGGCCTTGTTTAACCATAAAGGGACCAAAAAACAGTCAACTCAGGTGCAGGTGAATGGCGGATCTTCTTGATGTACCCGGTCCTCTGGCAGGTCAGAGTACGTAGCACTCACTCGATCATCTTACGGCACTTGGGTATTCAATATGTCTGGCGTAGCGCAGCTAGTGTGTGCTCGTGTCCTGAGTGACCAGCCCTGGTCGAATGTACCTCCTGTACGATAAGTTCTGTGGTTTTTTGTCATTGGGTAACAGTATGGGGTTCTTTGCCGCCTACTCTGATCAGGCCATCTGCACCCAGGTAAGGTTCCAGTCTGCTTACGTCACCAGTCCTGATGGAGTGTCTTCGTTCCAGTGCGTCCATCTCGTGGGGAAATCCCTTCCTTTATATCAATCTTGAGAAGACTAACTTCGCATCTTCTAATTCGCTGACCATGAGTCGATGTTTTCGGAGATGTCTGTTCTTTTGCTTCCCCAGTTGCCATTCTATAAACCTTCTAATCCACACTACGCTATTCAGAAGTCGATGCCACCGTGGTTTCTGTCTTCACCCCTGGGTCTCCATCTGTGAGGTCTGGAATCCTCATTGGACTCTTTTGCCAACCGTCTTCTTCCAACAAGAGGAAAAGCAGGTCCCCGAATCCACCTGCCCTCATCGTTGAGCTCTGTTCCATATAGTCCACAACTAGTGTCATCGGCTGTGTTCAGTGCCGACTTCACGTGGCGCCATTGTTCTGCATTGGAGTCCTTGTGTATTGTTGCCACTCGATTGGCCACGGAGGAATGGAAGCGTCTTTCCGTGTTTCATATGTACTGAAGGACTGCCGTACTGTCTGTCCAAAACACTGATCTGTCTATTTGTAATTCAAGTTCTGGTCGTAGTTGTTTGCCTGCCTTGGCAGTAGGGTGACAATAGTGCATAGGGGTGAATTTCTAAAATTCATTAAATGGAATGGCCATTGGTCCAATACTGCGTACCCATGAAAAAAGAACACAGGCGAAATCCTGGGTCATTTGGACAATATTTAGAGGTAGCTCAAGTCAATTGAAGTTTTATCCTTATAGGCAAAAAATACGAATATTCATAATATGCAGGTTTATTTTAAAATTTACATATTGAGCAAGTTTATGTGTACACTGTACATATAAATGATTAATTCCTTTTTAAAATGAAACTGCAGTGAACACGCTTACATCAATGGGTGGGAGAGGTGTGGACAACCCATTCATTGTTTTCGCTTTTTGCTTGTAAGGTCCTGTTTTGATGTCCCTGGTTGTGACCGCCTCTGCTCTTCAACAACCTGCAGCAGATGTTGACGCTGGTCTTCACTCTTCGTGATCTTGCTGTTGAATGCCTGTATCAAGGCAATCCCTCTCTCTGCAGTGTCGTTGATGACTCTGAGACCACCCACAACTGCGACGCCAGTTTTGAAGTCTTCATCATCAGACCATGTGTCAGGTTCCTTGGACAAAAAAGAAGTCTTCATTTTGAGACTTTCAAATAGAAAGTTTGATCCTCCAGAAGCAAAGTCTGAGAGCTGCTTTGTGGGAAGGGAAGATGTGGCAGGAAGAGCAGCACGTTTTGGTGAATCCTCGGTCGCCTTCCTCTCAACGATTGCCCGAACTATGTTTGTCTTCATTGTTGCATTAACTTGTGGATCGAAGAGTGCAAGACCCACCAAGCCTTCACTGAGGTACCACAGGTGACGACCGAAGACTGTGAGACATGTTCTTGATATTTTGACGTCGTGGTACTCTGACAGGTCTTGGAGGAGCCGCAAATCATTAGCAGGAGCGGAGGATGGAACGGAGGCCGTGAACCATGCACTGACATACACCTCTAGCACAAAGAATGTGAATCGTTTCAAGCCTAAAGTCTCACGAGCAGTTAGTTTAAACTGATTAGCAAAAATCAGGATCTTCATGACATAAATGAGCTTAGCCATCCACCGTGCTCGGTGAAGTGCTCCGGGCCGTCGGAGATTAAACTTGGGTAGAGCTCCATCGAGACACCTGATTGCTAGCTCCAGTACCTCACGGTAATCATCACGTGGCTGCTGCTTCTTGCCCAGATGATGTTTCCAGCTACAGATGAGGTCATCTCGTTTCTCGTACAAACTTGGAGGGAGGTCTGAGAGAGGGCTGTAGTCATCTTGACTGATGTCCTTCCACTTATGCTTGAAGCGAGAGAAGAGAGTAATATCTGGTCCAGAGGAAGGCCCCATGCATTCCACATACGCTTTCTCGGCAACAAGCTCAAGGATGTGGTGACGACACGAGAGATGCAGAAGACGGCGGCCGAGTTTCTGCTCCAGAATGACACATGCCCCCGACAAGTGCCCTGTGTTTGAAGCTGTTGTGTCAAAACTGAGTGCTGAAACATTCTCTGATATTTTCCACTCTTCCAGCGCTGCACTGACTGCTGTAGCAATGGCCTGTCCAGTCCCTGACAATAGTTTCGGGACACCAAGCAGCTTTTCAGTATTGATTCCGGAGACAAGAATGGCGATCCTTGTTCATCAGGAATAATTTTTCCATCCCAGTGCACAGTGAGCACTTCACTAGGTTGAAATTTTTCTTTAATTTCGTTGGCAATCCCAGAACGGTGGGTCGCTCGCGAAGTACGCACTGTCTCATAGTTTAAAACTAGTTCCATTGGGTCATGACCTAGACTAGCAGCCGTGGCACTGACGATCCGGAGAGCAGAGCAGTGACTGATCCCAGTGCGGTCCAATGTACTTGACAATTCAGGGGTGATAACTTTGAGAGTAGCACGTTTACGATTGGAAGAAGATACCACTGGTGATATCGCTAGGGAACTTGTAGATGATGACGAGCTTGATTGTGATTCTGTTTCAGACGCAGAACCCAACTCATCATATTTAAGAGCAGAACTGGCTTGATTCTGTTGTAGAGATTGCTTACTCTTGCTTTCTTCCCGACGCTTGATGGAACAAGCAATCTTTTTGTCTACTCCTGCCATTACACCTCTTCTCCCTTTTTCTCGTTGCGCTGCCAGGAATGCTCGTTCTTCTTTGATGGTCAAGAGCTGCATTGCCTTGGGGTGGGCAACATCGAAGAGGTCCTCTAACTCATCACAAAAAGTTTCCTCTTTCTTACGTTGTGTGTCTGTAGTGCGAGTGCAGTTTTTCTTAAGTCCCTTCCACATTAAAAAAGATCCACTACCTTTCGTCCAATACTCTTCTCAGTTATGGTAGGAATCCGTGCTTTATTCCAGAAACTAATAACCGATGCTGCAACTTCACTCGCAGAATCATTCACTGTTTTCTTATGTTCATTGTGACCGTGGAAAAACAGACGTAGAACATCTCCTCTTTAAGGAAGTTGTGCACCCGTGATTTCGGTTATGTGTTGACCAATGAGCCAAACTTCAGTTTTTGAACGTGTACTCTCCATTGAACCTGAAACAAACAAAAACATTTATGTAACTTATGTTGTTACTGTTATGCAAACAACAGCACCCATAAAGCATACGGCATGCAAGATCACTTGTATAAAGTTTTTAAAGTGTTATATACCTAAATTGATGCATTGATTTTAGACAAAGACAATGGTACTAACCGTAATACTGCAACAAGAGCGACGCACACACACCCACCGTCACGTCTCACACACAACTGATGCTACTGTACCAGTCAGACACTGGCACACAACCTCTTCCCCCTACCCAGACTGACACCAGCCTCTCCCTCCCCTCTGCATTGCCAATAGCTGCATCAGCCAAAATACTCATTACTCATTTTTAGAAAAAATGTTAGGAACAACTTTAGTTTGAATTTGCATTCTACATATACCTGCAAAGTTTCATAGTAATCGGTTCATAAATAAAGAAATTAGAAAAAATCAATAATAATTTCAGTAGTGTTAACTTCAAATGGCTTGAGCCACCTCTAAATATTGTCCAAATGACCCAGGATTTCGCCTGTGTTCTTTTTTCATGGGTACGCAGTATTGGACAAATGGCCATCAAAAAATAAAAACTTTCACTTTTTATTGTCACCCTACTTGGCAGTCAGTACTGCCGCACAGAGCTCGAGTCGAGGTATGGTCTTCTGTTTCAGAGGGGCTAGCTTGGCCTTGCCACACACGAAGGAGATTCGTTCATCCCACCCAATACCTCGTCTACTCTCATCTTGGAATATATAATTTTGGCTCTTATGACGCTCGGAGCGATGAGTCCCAGTGGGTCATATATGGAGCTAACTATATTATACTCAGAAGGATGTGGACCCGGACCTCTAGTTCGTCCTTCTCCAGGTCCCACAAGATTCCCAGCGCTCGTTCAGTGGGTAGCCTGTCGTCTTTCAAATGACTTCCTTTACTCCCACGGCTTTCTCTGTCTGTGGAATTGCCTTGAGGTCTTCCCTGTGATTACAGACCCACTTCGTAAGTCTGAATCCGCCCTTCTTCCTCAGCTGTCTTAGTCAATGGGTAATTATCGTTGCCTTCCCCGGCGAATCTACATAGAAGTTACGATTCGCTTTCTTGATGTCGTCATGGAGAATTTCCCTGTAATCTTGGAATGTTCTTTGTAGCGCATACCCGGCGCATGAAGGGCTACGCATACCTCCAAAGAGATGTACTGTCATTTGGTAAGTGGCGGGGCCCCTGGCAGCTGGTCGTCCGTCCACCATAAGAATCGTAAGGCGTCTCGATGCTCGGGTACAACTCGCACTTAGTGGAACATTGCCTCGATATCAGCCATGAGTGCCACCTTTCCTTGTCTGAATCTGATGAGGATTCCCATAAAATTGCTGTTAAGGTCTGGCCCTTGCCTCACCTGGCTCTTCAATGACATCAACTCATATTCGGTTGCACAATCAAAACTATTCTCACCTTTTCTGGCTTGTTGGGATTCAACACGGGGTGGTGTAAAAGATACCAGGTCTTTCCGGGTGTAACACTGAGTTCTTGATGTGGGACTCGCTCAGCATGTCCCTCGTCGACTAGACGTCTCATTTCTTCTTGATACCTCTGAGAGAGCCTTGGGTTCTTTAGGAGGCATTTCTCAGTCCCGCCAATCGCTGTTCGGCAAGCTTCTTATTGTCTGGGAGTTCCGGTTCTTCCTGGTGAAACAACAATGACCTTGGGGATAGTGATGGATCGGCTCTTTCTTTCTCCTATGCTAACCACTTTTACACTGATTTCTTCGGTGTTTACTCTTCTTCTTTCTTTCATGATTGTGCCAATGGAGAGGGAAAAACTGGCCTTCCCTCTGCTTGCAGCCTTGGCACTGCTCGTCAGAACTCCCGTGAAGTGCAGAAGCCTCGAGTGTACTCCAGAGCAGCCATCTATACCACATACCATCTTGTGGCTGCACTCCGTTATCTGGTGATTACGACCTAGGCTGGCGAAGCAGCGACGCTCTTCCCCTACTAGGGAAGTTCGCTTCCTTGTGGACATGCTGAGGAATGTCCGGCACATCTGAAGAAGGTGGTCTCCGTGTTATAACGAGCAGCATTCATCGTCCGTTTCTCTGGTTGTCTTTATTCCTGATGTCACCAGCCCCACAAGTTTCTTCCTCGACGAGGATTGGCATGAGGATGAGTCTGCATATATTCAGCTTGGTTCCTCCTGTCCTTGTTCCTTTGGGGCCTCCTCCGCCTTGTTGACCATATCCATAGTGAATTCCAACATCCACTCGATCCCAGGAGGCTTCCCTTGCTTCCTTTTGTACTTATGCACATTATTCACATAGTCGTCACTTATGGTCCTTCATCAACGTTAGTGGTTTCGGTGAGTGAGCTTGATGCTCGGAAGTACCTCCACGCTCCCCCTGGTGAAATGTTCCCGGCTCCGCGGTTAAGGTGAGCGTTGGGAGTCCTCTTGGAGTATATAGCGTTTCTTCGTCAGTTTCGGTTTCAGGAAGGTCGTGTCTCTGGTAGTGATAACCCCTTTCCGCGATCCTCTGTTGTTGTTGAGATTGTCGGACCGTACTCCGACACGAGCCTTTTCCTGTAGGCGGCCCGTTTGGTGGTTCCGGCTGGAGCTCTTGGAGCAGCCAAGCCGGATTTGGGAGTGTGGATGGAGGTTATCTTACCTGCAGGTATGAAAGGACACTGCAGGTTTGCAAGTGTAAGCGGACCCTCGATCAGTGAACGCTTACCACCAACCCCCACTCTTGGACGTGGTCAGTTTCGGAGTGGCCTGCCCCCTGAACTAGGGTCCGCACTTGTTGGGGAGGATACTTCCTAAGCTATCTGGGTGATGGGTATCGTGTGATGACCCAGAGAAGGTGGTGAATGTGGTTTGTTTGGGCCTTTGAGATTGCTACTAACTCTGTTTATAGGGTGGAGCAGTCATTAAAAGTTACCGTCGGAGGGTCTGACCATGGGTGTAGAAGGTCGTTCCGGATCTATGATGTTTTGGTCCACCGAGTATGATGCTGCCGGTGTCTCAGTGGCTATGGGTTCCTGAGTTAATTTTTTGAGGTCCTCCTTCTGGAGGTTGGCTTTGCTATCACTTAGTTCTGTGTTGCCCTTACTTTGTAGTTGATTCATACCTTCGGTGGCGTTCTGCATCATCACTGCCCCGTCTCATTTTTGACTCATTCCCTTCCATGTCCATGATTGCCACAACAACGAGCGTGATCTGTCTTGCTCGATAAATGTATGTAGTAACGCTTAGTATCAGCTACTACTTATGATGGCGCCCCACGATCGCGGATATCACAGAATTGGAGTTGATGTCGCACTGACACCTGCCATACGCACAAGTGATGTCACTTACGCACGAATGATGTCACACACGAGCGACGTCCCTCAAACGCGTGACGTGCAATACGCACGAGTGATGTCACACAAACACGACCACAGCGATGTCATACACGAGCGACGTCCCTCAAACGCGTGACGTGCAATACGCATGAGTAATGTCACACAAATACGACCACAGAGACCCCACAATCAATGTAGGGACTCCTTACACAAACTGATGTCACAAACACTACTGCACCGCCTTCGCTTGAATACTGAAATAGATATACAGTGTATTCCATTGAATGTATTCTATTTCGTATTCTCAACCTACATAGGGCCCCTACTACTCACTTACACAACATTACCTAACTGTCACAAATACTATTTCTGATAGAAAGGGTAACTCACTCGTTCTTAAATTTTATTTATAATTGCGGTTCCTCGCAGCAAGCTGCGTGCCTGTCCGGAATGAACGATAACACTCTCGCGCTCTCGTACCGAGACCAGTCTTTTGACACAACCCACCTACAGAGGTGTCACGCTTCTCTACGTACAGATAATTTTGAATGTTGTACACACACTCAACCTACAATCCCCCTTTCGCTGGGGTTAACTATTATATATAGTGATCACACTTTAGTCGATGATTCACAAATTCACACAAAGGCGTATCCGCTCTCCTGCTGCGTAGCTGTGGGGTGAGTCGGTCTCCCTGAAGGTCCGTCTGTCGACTGTCGAGTCATTGAGTCACTCGCCAGTTCTCAATAGACCGTATCCTGACTGTCTAGGATCCACGTTTTGACTGTAACCGCCCAATGAGCGACTGTGGGATAGGAGACCCTTGCACGTAGGACTCGATTGTTCCTTATTCGGTCAAAACCTGCAGAGTAGAAATTACATATGTTACATATGAGATAATTAATTCAATCGTATGTTCCATCACTATTAACGACTACATATAATATATTTGAGTAGAGTAGGGTGTTAAACCATATAAAACTTACGTGTTTCGGGTCTAATGTAGGACTTATTAACTCCCAGACTTGATAGTTCACTGGACGGATAGACTGCTCGAGCTAGTCAGCCTGGGCGAGGTCCAGCTGTTTCACACCTCAGCAAAGCTCGTTGTGAACACTCCCTCTGTCTCTCTCCTGTCCCCCCCTTCTCTCTTTCTAATCCTCTCTCTCTCTCTCTCTCTCTCTCTCTCTCTCTCTCTCTCTCCCTCCCTTCTAGTTTATTCTACTGGCGGTAACACAGGTAACTGTACCAGACAGGTTCTTAATGCCAGTCCTAACTGACTTACTAGAGTCACTAAGAAAAGACAACGCAGTCTTCAGCAACTTACATTTACTTAGCGGGTACTGGCAAATTCCTTTACACGAGGATTCCGGCGAAATAACTGCCTTCAGTACACCAATGGGACATCTCGAATTCTTAAGAATGCCATTTGGCCTAAGAAATGCGCCGCTAACATTCCAAAGAATGATAAACACCTTGTTTGCTGGAATGATAGGTAACACCGTCTATGCCTATCTAGAAGATCTTATCATAGTAAGCAAAGATTTACAAAGTCATCTAAAGAAGCTACGAGAAGTTTTCACAAAGCTACATCTAGCTGGATTGAAAGTGAAACTTTCCAAATGTGAATTTCTCAAATCCAGAATCCAATTTCTTGGACACGTACTAGATGGCAATGGTATACACACACCTATCTTTCAGGAGCATGAAGTGGAATATTATTATCCCTTATTAGCAGCAACATTAACACACAGGGAAATACTAATACACATTCCACTAAAATAAAATAAAAATTTAATGCATGGCATTTGGAACCATTTCCACTAAAGGCGAATGAGGGAATATTAATTCTGAACAAACAAACTGAACTAATAGTAGTATCAGATAATTTTTCATTTGTTGCTGTGGCTAAGCATGAAGTCCAAAATCATTATAAGTCAACATATTTGCATTTGCATTTTTTGTCCGGCGTATACTTTGGCATTCACACGGGTCTCTGAGGCTGCTTGTGAATTAGCTCTGTTACAAACTAATGCCTCTACAGCTCTACAACAATGTGTATACACTCCAATACCACATAGGTTAGTGTTTCACGCACATGTCAATAATGTGCAATATTTCTTTTTCCCGAATCAAACCAGTGTGATACTTATATGTCAGGATGTAGGCAAACATTTAATGGTAGAAGGTTATCACATAGCACCAGACTATTGCGAAATTAGCAGTAATGCAATCACAACCTTGCCTACTAGCCATCATCTTGCATTTGTCACAAATATTACTTCTGAGCTGATTCCCATACCATTTCCCTTAAATATAAGTTTCAGTAATCTTCATATTGTTTCTGATAAGCTTAACCCCCTATCTTATATTAATGAGACACAGTTTCCTGACTTACAGGATTCTCTTCCTTTATATTTATCTTCCGGTATAATCCTACCTGGTTTTATTATACCTACCATCATATTTATCAGTTCCTTGATTGTTATGATAATTTGTTACAGGAAGATTTCTTCTAGGTACACAATAGTTTCTAAGAAAACTTTTCGGAAGGAATTGCAAAAACATATAAACGACGAAAAAGCTTAACTAAGTACACCTGTATATATATATATATATATATACAATCAACACCTCAACCCGCCAGGATTCGAACCCACGGCACACAAGCCTATGACTGTGACCGGGGAAAGCGAACCGCTGGACCACCAGGATACTAAAAGCAATACTAGACTTTGTTATATTTCACACAAAACCTGTTCAACGAGCTTATGGCGCCGTGAACCTCTAATGGGGACCACCGGCAAGTGATACGGGTGGTCCCCATTAGAGGTTCACGGCACCATAAGCTCGTTGAACAGGCTTTGTGTGAAATATAACAAAGTCTAGTACTGCTGTTAGTAGCCTGGTGGTCCAGCGGTTAGCGTTCCCCGGTCATAGTCATAGGCTTGTGTGCCGTGGGTTCGAATCCTGGCGGGTTGAGGTGTTGATTGTATGTAGAAGTCCGCGTGCTTTATTGGGCTAATGAAATATATATATATATATATATGCTGATAACCACTTCGTGTTTTCTTCTTTCCTGGTGGTTATCAGCATATACCTAGATCACGCGCACCTACAGTGATTTACTTGCATATATATATATATTGTGTGACCAACACACAGATGCTTTAATCTGACCCTATAATCAAGGTTCCTGTATGCTTTCTTGGGATTTGATATCCATTTTGTAGTACGGTGACCAAAATTGAACTGCATAATCCAAGTGGGTTCTCACAAGCGCAAGATATAGTTTTGGGAAAACCTCGTTAGTCTTGTAACTAACACTTCTTTGTATGAACCCAAGTACTTTTTTAACCTTGTTTCAAGCAAATACACATTGTTGTGCCAGTTTAAGATTCCTGCTTATCATTAGCCCTAAATCTCTCTCACGGTCGGATTTCTCTGTATAAATGTTCTTCATCTGCTATCTGGCTTTTCTGTTTACATCTCCTATTCTAAGTACTTTACATTTGTCCACATTAAATTTCATCTGCCATTTTTCAGACCATGCGAAAAATTTGTTTAGATCTTCCTGTAGTTTTGCCAAGTCCTCCTCAGATTGCAGTAACATCACCAAATTTACTTATGTTGCTGTCTACGGCTATATCTACGATATTTGTGGATATATTAAATAGTAATGATCCAATTATGGTCCCAGTTGTGTCCTGACCTCGTTAGAGGAAAAGTCACGGCCGATTTAGCTCTAAAGGATTAACTGTCAGTGAAATGGCTAGTGTAAGTTGTGAGCAGCTCTATGCCCTTTTGAAGGCCGAGTTAGTGAAAGTTAAGGACGAAAACTTAAAGTTAAAGAAGTGAATGCAAAGATGAAGGAGAAAGACACGAGACAGAGAGAGTGTCTGTGTCTGACAAAGACACTTCCAATAACATTGGAAAGTTTGCATAGTTGTCTGCCTCCAATATCCTCTTCCACAGTGGCAGCTTGGCCAGAAAAGCTTGCAGTCTTTCAGCAGCATCCATAATGGTGACTCCAGGGCCTTGAATCGCAAGTTTCACCTCATTCAATATGGCCAAAAATGTCCGCCAAGTAGGCCAAGCCATGAATGAACTCCTCACTGTCAAACTGTTCTGAGAGAGGGCTTTCTTTTTCTCTCAAAAAAAAAAAGTGAAACTTCTGCTCGAAGTTCAATAAAGCGCTTCAAGATTTGTCCTCTGGAAAGCCAGCGAACTTCTGTGTGGTAGAGAAGAACTTCATATTCTGCTCCCATTTCTTGACAAAGCCTCTTGAAAACGGGATGGTTCACAGCCCTGGCTCTGATGAAGTTGACGACTTTCACGCCAGTAGACAAGACTTCTTTCAGAATTGCTGGCAGAGTCTTTGACGCCAATGCATGCAGATGTAGAAAACAATGGGTCACGATGACCTGAGGAGCTTCTGTCTTCACCAAAGCAGCAAAAACCAGATGTGTTGCCAAGCATCGCAGGTGCTACGTCTGTGCACAGAGTACCAGATTTTTCTTCCAGTCGAAGTTTTGCTTGGCAAAGAAACTATTCACCATTTCTAAGATGTCGATGGCCTTTGTAGTTTCCAAAAGGGGCTCAAAAAATAGGAATTCTTCTTTGATGGCATCAGCATGCATATAACGGACGAAAACCAGGAGCTGGCTGCAGTGAGAGACGTCAATAGTTTCATCCAGTTGCATGCTGAACAGAAGTGGCGTAGCTGCCAATTCTTCCATTACTTGCTTAAGAATATTAGAAGAAATGTCAACAATTCTAGAGTGGATGACGTCATTTGACAAAGGCACTGCTGCAATTTTCTTCCTCTGCTCCAAGCCACAAACCAGCTCGACCATTTCCAGGGCACAAGGCTTTACCAAGGTCTCTTCAATTGTATGTGGCTTCTTTTGCTTGGCAATGCGATAAGCAACCTTGTAGGATGCGTCAAGACAAGTCTTTTGTGTTGGGGCAAATCCAAGTTTTGGTAAAGTTCCAGCTTTCTCAAATCGAGCCTTCTTTGCACGAAATAGATCAACACTGTCCGATGCATTTTCAGGATGGACAGACGTGAGGTGCTCTTTCAGCTTTGTTGGTTTCATGCTTTCATTGGCAAGAACCTTGCCGCACATGAAACACTGCGGCTTTTGTGTTCCATCACGTTCAGCGATGAAAGTAAAACCAAAGGGTAAGTAAGCTTCGTTGTACTTCCTTTTTTCCTTTTTTTTGACACTTGGTTAATCTAACTCCTTTCTCATTATTTCAATTCTAGTGTTCCGTTGACACCCTAAAACAATTATAATGGCCTCGTTTTGTATCACCTCAAGTTTTTGAATAACTTCCTTACTGTACATTATAAGGATGGGAACTGCATAGTCAATAACTGAACTTATAGTGCCATTTCCCTTCCATGCCAAAGATCTTAAAGGTCTTAAACGTCCTTTACATGCATTCTCCAGGAATTGCATCTCACGTACTCTACTGTTGGACTTATACCCAATGTACATCCCAAGGTATTTGTAAACATCAACTTTTTCTACCCTTAGTCCATTAAAAAATAAATCCTTTTGCTCATAAATTCTGACCTTGTTATTTAGGTTTTTCATTGTTAATAACAAGGCCCATTCTACAACAAAGTGTTGTAGTGGATGTCTCCCCTACAACTGTGTATCCGCATTCCAATGCGACAGTATCCTAGCAACCAAACGAGCAGCCCAGGGGGGGGGGGGGGGGCGTAACCAGATGCCACAGTATCCTAGCAACCAGCCACCTGCTACGTCTTCCCTAGCAACGGAGTCGAGAAACCGGCGACTTCCCACGGATTTGCTTCCGGCTGCTGTGTATATAAGCTCTGTCTCTCCATTAAGATTGATTCTGGCCTCGGTTCCTGAACACGCAACACCTCCTCCTCCGCCGCTGCCTGGCGGCCCTCGCTTCTCCTCCGCCTGGCGGTCCTCGCTCCCGCCGGCGAGCATGGGGACCCACCAGCTGTCCTTCTCTGAGCGTCCTCACCAACCAGCTCTCTTATTCTACTCTACGTTCCTGAACACGCAACACCTCCTCCAAGCAAGCTCCTCGCTGTTCCGCTCTCATTCAACCTGGAGGCCAGCAACAAGCAACATCTTCTCTAACGAAGCTCCTGCACATCTACCTCCTTCAACACGCTACTCACCGAACGTGTCTACTGAGCAGCTCCTCACCACACGGCATTACCAGCACCAGACTGTCTACCATATAACTTATATTATATAAGAAAACCACCACCTAAGAGTTTCCATCCATCCTGAGTGCTAGACAACATAATATCACGTAACCCTACAGTGTACTCAATGTATCTAAAGCCTCTTGCATGTTTCTCATACCTTTACACTGTAAAAGTATATCATCATCATATATTATTACCTGTGTGTCTCCAGGAAATTCGTAGCGAGCCATTATGTTCATCAATATGTTAAAAAGAGTGGGGCTAAGTACACCTCCCTGTGGAGTCCACAACTCCATCTCTCTTTCTTCTGAGTACCAACCCCGAAGCCATGCTCTAGCCATTCTGTTGCTCAAATAATCCACAAGCCATTTCAGTAACTTTCCAAAAATCCCTAAATTAATTAGTTCCTCAAGTATGACTTCTTTATTTGCCCTATCAAAGGCCCCTAGTAAATCTACAGAAGTCCTACATGTAGCCTCAGAGTTATTCAGACACTTTCCAACACAGTCTGCCGTACTTCTCCCGTTTATATATCTATGTAAATTGGGCGCCAAGAGATTTTCCACTTTATACAACAACCTGTTTAATACTATTCTTTCCATCATTTTACTAAAGCAAGAGGTCAAAGATATGGTACGAAAATCTTCAATGTTCTTTGGTATTGGTACAATTACTGCTTTCTTCCGCTTGATAGGGATAAAACCTCCATTAAAAAACACATTAAACAAATCTAAGGGGCCCTTCTCTGATACCAGCGAGACGGTTAAACATATCATATGTTATTCCACCATCACCGGGTGCCGTAGACTTTCCCTTTTTAATCTCATGTAATAACTCTCCTCTCGTTATAGGAACACGTGTATCATCCTTCAGTGTACACTGACTTTGTACTAACTCACACCCAAGTCTACTCTTACTTTGTAAAGAGGCCTGCACACTCGGAGGTAATTCGGCAAAACTAGCAGTCCCAGCCCATTTCCTACTAAGTTGACTGGCCCTGCCCTGTAGGTCATCGTAGCTGTTGCCCTTGCTTCGAACACTTCACACTTTATTCACTTCCTTCCATATGTTACCTAACCTCTTGCCTTTATCAATTCTCCCTAAAATGTCTGTCCAGTATTTATCCCGCGCCTCTTGTATGATTTCACTACACATTTTTGCAGTTTCTTTCAGTACTTCCTGTTAGGTTCTGAATAATAAGTTCTATATACAGGAGAGAACACAAACACCTGTATAGTTTTGTAGGTTCGGTTTACTGGATAAGAGTATGTACACAAAGGGGAGCAGCACTCTCCCGGGCTAGGCTCCTGCTGGTCAACTGCTACAGACGACGTATGGCAAGTGATACATTAGCAGCTTCCATACGTCGCCAGGCACATTAATTAGGCATGTGGGATATGGTAATAACATTGCCACACGCTGCTAGCTACATAAATGGAGCACATACATAATATACATACATAATATATAATCCAGCATACATAATATACATACACCTCCCTCCCCCCTATACGCTCATAGCAAAGTCTTGAGCGGACCTTTTCTTTTGGATCCGTTCTGAGCGTCGAGGGACTTCATCACTGGGAAGGGTATGGGACTCAACACTGGTGGCGGGGCCAGCAGAAGGCATTGTTACGGGGCGGAGAAAACGGCGGTTCCTCCACCACACACGACCACTGGGTAACCGCACCTGGTAGTCCCGTGACCTGCCGAGACCCATGACTACGCCTACTTTGTCCCAACGTAGGGAGGTCGGGTCCTGAACACGGACTTGGGTGCCGACACTCAACCTGGGGAGAGAACGGGCGTGGTCGTTGTAGCGGGCGGCGACGTCCTGAACACGTTCGGCGGCTCGGCGATCACAATCCTCTGTCTTGGCCTGCCACTCCTTGGAGAAGGATTGAGGGTGAGCAGGGACACAAGAACGGAGGGGGCGTCCATACAAAACCTGGGCAGGGGAGCGTCCGGTGTAGTTAGGTGTGTTGCGGAGTTCAAGAAGACCCCGGTCGAAGGCCTCGCAGTCAATGTTCCCAGAAGGGGCCACCTTAAGGATGAGGTGCTTCAGGGATTTGACAGCAGCCTCAGCGTGGCCGTTGGACTGCGGGTGATGGGGCGATGACAACACATGCCGGACTCCCCATCGGTCAAGGAACACAGCAAAGTCCCGGCTTGTGAACTGAGGCCCTCCGTCGGTTCGCAGGCGTACAGGAACGCCCACGTCACGGAAGTAGTGGCGGAACTTGCTGATGGTGGCGGCAGACGTCGTGTCATTACCGCACTTGATGACAACCGGCCAACCAGAGAGACGGTCGACGATAACGAGGAAGGACTTTCCTGACACACAGAAAAAGTCGGCCGACACAGACTCAAAGGGGCGGGTGGGGTTGTCGTCACTCATAAAGGGTTCCTGCTGCTGGCTGGGTTGTAATACGTGGCGGGGCTTACACACCTGGACAGCATTGGAGATGTCGGGGTCGATGCCAGGCCGGAACACAGTCTGTCTTGCACGCCGTTTGGTGGCCTCGGCTCCACAGTGACTGTCGTGGAGGCGAGCCAAGGCGTGGAGACTTGAAGCAGCTGGGACAACTACCGAAGGAGAGGTGTCACTGGCCAGAGGTAGGGGTAGGGCGGCAGCAGGGTAGTTGCTGCTCCCTTCGTGCACCCTGTTGGCGTGTTTTACCTCGAGAATCGGTGTTGGGAAGTCCTGGGAGATGATGGCCAACTCTTGGCAATGTCTGAAGGACAGCAAAGGAGTCGGGACGCCATTATGCACATCAATCCAGGCTTGACACGACCTGTTGCCAAAGGTGACGTGTGCATAGAGTGAACCTAGGGCCGGGGTCATCTGTGAACCGTCTGCCATAAAGCGGAGATCCTTGGGGGGCGGTCCTAGATCACTTGGAGAGAGCCCCAAGCATTGCAAATGCTGGGGACCGATGACTGTAGCATCAGCGCCGGTGTCGGGCAACATCTGAAGACGGGATGACACACTGCGGTAGGTCACAATGACACTGATGTACTGGGGGACTTTGGTCCTGGGACGCGGGGGGGAGCACACATTCCTAATGTGGCTCGAGCGTTGTCAGGAGTCGTCGTGCCTCTGATTGGAAGACTGTGGGCGGCCCTCTCTGGTGGAAGGGGGCTGAAGCTTCCGCCGACGCGGTCCCTTGGGTTTGTTGGAAGGGCAACATTTGTCATAGTGGCCCAGACGACCGCACACATTGCACTGGACGCGTTTGGCTGGGCACCGTACTGTGAGTGACCAGTGGCCCTTACGGTCACAACTGTTGCAGGTAGACTGAGCAGCTGGACACACCTGTGTTCCGTGCTGCTTACCACAGTTGTTGCAAAATAAACAGGGCGTGGACGTGGTGGGCGAAGGCGTAGGAACGGACTTCTTGTCCTTCTTGTACCGGGACACAGCGCGTACAGCTGTAGGGGGAGCACGGATGGCAGAGGTGGCACACCTGGCAGCCTCATAGGAGCGACATATCGTCGACACATCCTTAAGAGAAGAGGAAGAGTCGAGGGAGGTGAGGCGTTGGACAAGTTCCTCGTCCTTAACACCCATCAGGATCACCTGCCTCAACTGGGTCTCCTCGCACTGCTGGTGGTGGCCTGGACATATATCTACCTCTTCCGAGGCTCTCTTAAGACGTACGTAAAAGGCATCAAAAGACTCACCCTCCATCTGTCTGCAGCTAAACAATTCCCTCCTGCGCAGAGCTTCATTCTGCTGTCCTTTGATGTGCCGTTGTAGAACGTCCAGTACCTCCTCTACAGACAGCGAAGAGGTTGGGGGTACCTGCAACGTATGTTCCAAGACACGCTGAATTTCCAAGGACAGGCACATACGCAGCTGGATGAGTTGTTTAGGCTGTGACAAACTCTGGAGATCCACCATTGTAGAATAATCAGTCCACCGTCGCCGCCATTCACGAAAAGTCTGGAAATTCACATCAGGCTTCAAGATGGGTGGTGTTTGAGCTGCTGCTTTAGGTGGGGCTGGGGGGCGTGAAGGAAGCATGGATGAGGTATCTGAACCAGTCAGTACCGAGGCAGTGTTAGAGCCAGGGGCTTGGTTAACAGTGAGGCGAGATATCAAGGCTTCAAACCGTTCACTGTCTTCCAATCTCCGTTGGTGGTCTCGTTCTGCCTCTGCTTGCCTTCTGTGCTCATCCGCCAAACGTCTGTGAGCTTCATCCTCGCGTTTCTCATCTCTCATAAACTTCAGTAAAGCAATTATCTCTGGAGACAACGCTGAATATTGAGGTGAGGGACTGCGCGATGTTGTGGGGGCTGGAGCGTCGTGGCCGGCCTGGTCATCCATCTCTGCGGGGCTATCATCCGCCTGACTCATCCAGACGCTGGGTCCACGGCTACGTAAGGCATGAGACATAACTACTTCATCTGTGTACTGTGTCTTAAATCAGTGTTGACCGGTCAGCCCGTCGTATCAACAAGATTTCAGACAAAAAATTAATTAAATACACAGATAAGTAGGTTATATATATAAAATATATATAAAGAAGCCGCGCGGTCAGCGAGTGTTAGTACATGTATGTGTGTGTGCGCGAGGGCAGTGAGAGCGGTCTCCTCGAGCTGTGAAGGGGTGTGGAGACGACGCTGTGAGGGGGTGGAGGGAGAGGCGCGGCGACTCCCAGTCAGTCCAGTTACCCTCAGGACGCGGTCAGAGAAGGGTGCGCTGAACTCTACTCCTTACAAATGCCCAGAACGTGCCGTATACCTTGGGAATCCTTTAGAACAAGGTCACACATGAATGGCACGAAACACACAATGCACTAAACACTTCACAGAAAATCACTGTCACTGACACTGCTCAAAGTTGCTAAATTCTTCGAGGAGGGGTGGCGCGCGGGAGTTGACCCAAGGCGGGAGGAGTCCATACGCCGGCTTTCCACAGACTTTGCACTATCACTCGTAATTATCCAGTAAGATCTGTTCACTGCGCCATGTTAGGTTCTGAATAATAAGTTCTATATACAGGAGAGAACACAAACACCTGTATAGTTTTGTAGGTTCGGTTTACTGGATAAGAGTATGTACACAAAGGGGAGCAGCACTCTCCCCGGCTAGGCTCCTGCTGGTCAACTGCTATAGACGACGTATGGCAAGTGATACATTAGCAGCTTCCATACGTCGCCAGGCACATTAATTAGGCATGTGGGATATGGTAATAACATTGCCACACGCTGCTAGCTACATAAATGGAGCACATACATAATATACATACATAATATATAATCCAGCATACATAATATACATACACTTCCTTAATTCCATAATCAGTTGGATTTGCACTCTATTCTCTTTGCACCTTTCCAAGGAGCTTACTCCATCCCTGAACCAGTTTTTCTTTAACATACACATTGCGTTTCCTATTATTTATTTCTCCTTTATAACTGCACTTACTTGTCAAAACAGAATCAATAATAAGTAATAAATCATCATAAAAGCTATCAACATCCTTTGGTTCATAATCTGTATACCAATCCTGTATAATAGTGATCAACTCCTGTTTTTTGTCTTCCGGCAACCAATATCTTTTCCGCTCAATTAACTTCTGTATTTTGTTAACATGTATAGTAATTCATAATGCAAAATGATCACTAAACAAATCTCTATCTCAGCATTAGCCCTTATTCCACATGTATTAAAACATACTGCATAATCTGACCTTCCTTCAAGAAGTGTAACCATCTACTTCCATTAAAATGGCTGGGTCCCATAGTACCTAGAACTTCATGTCTAGCAATAATATCACCAACCAAAACACTAGAATCATTAAATAGGCATTCTGGGATGTCATCAATATCCAAACTTTGAAGACGTAGATTTTAACAGGGAGGGAAGAGGGCGAGGTAAAACGTCTCCAGCTACAACCCAGCATTTAATAAGCAAATTATAAATTCGTAATAAAAATAATAATGTGGTATGGGAAATTAGTAAGTCTGTGCCTGTGTGGTTCGTCAATGTAATAGTTTCTGTTTCTCAGCCCTTTAACCAATCAGAGCGAGAACTAGGTTTTCCAGACAGCCAATCGCGGGTAAACAGAGGTGTTGTCTGGCTTCCAGCCATGAAGCTCTCACTCATTCCCTGATGTCCACATGGATAGGCAGCGGACTCGGTTAATCATATGGGGTCAGATCATCGCCCTGCGAGACAACGGCCTCAGTAAAAGGGCCATTGCTCACCAGTTAGGTGTCTCGCCTAGGACTGTTTCGAAGTGGCTACAGAGATGGGAGGAGACGGGAAACTTGACAGCCCTGGGTATGTATGAATGCAGAAATGTTATATGCACTATATTTACATACTCCTAATGTTGATTTATTTCTTTGTAGTTATAATATGAAATTTGTGCCAGTATAAACGGTTTACCCTTCCCTTCAGTCAGGAGACCCCAGGAAGACGAGCGCGTTCGGCAGGTAGGAGAAAAAATCTCTTCATGAATGCTGTTGCTATCAGAGACGAACTGCAGCTTAACGTGTCCAATGAGACTGTGTGGAGACGGCTGCATGAGGTGGGAATCCACTATAGGTAGGGCATGGGATCAAAAAATTGGCTAACCATTTACTGTATATATTTGTGCAATGTAAATATGCATATTATAATTTTTACATTAAGGTCAGAAAAAAGTCTCAGTGCAGCATGAGTATTGAAGAACTTTCGCACATCAGTGACCGTGAAACTGCTGAATGGCAGTTTGTTTACGCTTGTATCAGATTCAAATCATAAGTCAAACACAGACAAGATATATTTTGAATAAAATAATTAATACAAAGGAATAAATACATAAGCTGTTACAAATGTGCATCGCAAAACCTATTCTCATTTACAGTTAGAACTTCACTAGTCGGGTACTCTCTAATTGTTAATAATTTATCACTTCTTATGAAAATACTAAATAACTAAATTTTACAGGGTTCCTGCAAGCAAGAGGCGCCCTGCCCTATCAACACCCTGCTGCGAGGCTCTCTTTCGCTCGCCAGTATATGAGCGAGGGGTTATACTTTTGGTCAAGACTGGTCGTCTGTGATGAGAACACCTTCGCTTCGACCAATCATGGCCATATACAGTTGTGGGGGCGGAATAACACGAGGGATTTTATAATACCATTCTTTGTGGTCATACTGTAATCAGTTAATAGTATACAGGCAAACAATGCAGGAACGCTGTTTATCTATGAATCAGCCTTAAGGATAAGCGTGAGCGTAAGCTATTAATCAGTTTAAACGTAAGCATAAAATTGGTGTCATTAACCAACCTAGGGATTTTACAATATATTACACTGGATGCACTGGATTACGGGTTTTCATTTATGGATACGACCGTCGCCACATCTTTGAGGAAGCACGCAGCGGACACGTTACCTGCAATACCTGGGGGTGGATCTTCATCCATGGTGTGGGTGATGTGACACAAATTGAGGGGAGGTTCACTGACCTGAAATATATAGACCTCCTACAAAATTTCTTCCCTCCTTTCTTGTATGAACGAAACTTCCCATTTCCACCTGGTCCAGTCATTTTCATGCACGATCGCTGCCCCATCCATAGGCCCAGAGTAGTCACAGACTGGTTTCAACAGCAAGAGAATTTGCTTCTGATGGAGTGGCCAAGAAAGGGTTGCGACTGTAATCCTATAGAAAACCTCTTCAATGCCTGAGAGACTCCAGGCAGTCATCGAGAAGGCGGGAGGATGGACAATGTATTAAATGTGAAACAAATGCTAATACTTCAGTATAAATAGGTAATGGGTGAGTTCTGATTACCGTACACCTGAGTAAATTAGGCATTGTACGTGATTATGATCAAACTAAATGATTATTTTGAAGCTTGGTGGAACGGTCCCTTAAACAGCAAGTTAGACAATGAATTTGTAAATTGGCCGAAAATATTAGCAACTGCTTTAGTTTATGGAGGTGAACTGTATAACTACATAGTTTATAAACATGCCTATCCAATTGTAAACATGTATGAAAACACTACTGAATAATCATCATCATCATCATCATTCTCTACAGTAAGAACACAAACTTTTTCATCAGCTGAGTAACAACATGATGCCCATATATGTATGTTGTGTTGGCACATACCAAAACAACCAATCTCTTGCAACACTTCCTGTGACAGCTGCTGCAAGTGAACGTTCATTCAGCTGCCTAAAGTGTCTGAAGTCGTAACTGCGTTCCACTATGTCAGAACAAAGACTGAATGGATTAGCTTTACTGTTTGTTCACAAAGATATGGAACAGAATTGCGATGAGGTCATCAATGAATTTTCATCAATGAATTTGGTCGTAAAAACAGATTACTTGACTTTGGACTTCACAAGTAAGCTGATACTCTCTCTCTCTCTCTATTTATATATTAACTCCAGTGTCAAGTACTTAATTTTGCAACAATCCTTAAAGAGAAAAAAATTGTTTTCTTTTAACATGTACAGTATGTATAATTTTTTCTAAGGAACTTTTGTGTTCTATGAATACAATTACCTGTCCACTGTATAATTTGTTTTATAAGTTTCCAAAAATGCAACTGCAAAATAAACCTACTGTATATCTGCTTACTTTACTGTTATGCAAATCTAATAAGCTTGCTCAGAAAATGAATAAAAATAAAAAGGGTGTCCTTTTACATAGCTTTATCATGAGACCATGAGATTTACCCCTCCCCCCCTTTTCCATGAACATATATACTCGTCTGAGACATAGTGTTGGTGACACCCATTTCTCTTTGTAATTCTATTGTTAATTATCCAAAACTTGTATTAACATTAAACTTTCATTATGTTATTTGTAGAATACTGGAAAAATTATAAAACCGGAAACTTGTCTTCGTTGTTGGAGGACTTTAAGAACATAACATAAGAACATAAGAAAGTGGGATACTGCAGGAGGCCGACTGGCCCATACAGGGCAGATCCCTTTCACACCCATCCCAGCACTTCCATGTGCCTATCCAACTTCGTCTTGAAGCTCCCTAGCGTCCCCGATCCTACTATAGCACTCGGTAGCCTATTCCATATATCCACAACTCTATTACCAAACCAGTGCTTGCCTATATCCTTTCTGAATCGGAATTTATCTAATTTAAAGCCATTTGTTCTAGTTATTTCGTTATTACTGAGCTTCAGAACATCTTCCATTTTACCCTTGTTAATCTCACTTACCCACTTGAACACATCAATCATATCTCCCCTAACTCTACGCCTCTCTAATGAATGCAAGCCTAAGCTTTTCAGTCTTTCTTCATATGGAAGGTTCCTAATATTATGGATCATTTTTGTCATTCTTCTTTGTACTCTCTCCAAAGAATCTATGTCCATTCTATAATAAGGACACCAGAATTGAACCGCATAATCCATGTGTGGCCTCACTAATGCTAGGTAAAGTTTCAAGATAACGTCAGCAGTTCTGTTACTTACACTCTTAGATATGAACCCAAGAATCCTGTTTGCCTTGTTGCGAACGCTAATACATTGTTTTCTAGGTTTCAAGTCGTTGCTAACAAATACACCTAGATCTTTTTCACAATCTGAGTTTTCTATTTCCGTGTTACCTAGTTTATACTTAACGTTTGTATTCGTCTTCCCTATCTGTAGTACCTTGCATTTATCAGTATTAAAATTCATTTGCCAGTCTACTGACCACTCATGTAAGGTATCTAGATCTCTTTGAAGGTGTTCAAAGTCACTGTCTGAATTTATCACTCTCCCCATTTTGGTATCATCTGCAAATTTACTAATCCTACTAGTTATACCTAAATCAAGATCATTAATGAATATAACAAACGGCAGAGGGCCTAATACAGATCCCTGGGGAACTCTGCTTTTGACCGCACCCCAGTCTGACTTAAATCCATTTATGCTGACTCTTTGTTTCCTACAAGTTAACCATGACCTAATCCATTTTAATAATGATCCACCTATTCCATGTGCTTCTACCTTCCTTATCAATCTCTCATAAGGGACTCTATCAAATGCTTTACTGAAATCTAAATAAATTATATCATATGACTTATCATTATCTACCGCTTCATATACTTCTGAGAAAAAGCTAAGCAAATTTGTGAGACAAGAACGTCCCTGGGTGAACCCGTGCTGAGAAGAATGAATTAAGTTGAATGTTTCAAGGTGGCTTCTGATTTTTGTAGCAATAATTGACTCTAGCAACTTGCCTATGATTGACGTGAGACTAATGGGACGGTAATTTGATGCAATTGATTTATCACCTTTTTTGAAAATCGGAACTACATTTGCAAGTTTCCAAGCTTCTGGCACTAGGCCCGATTCTAATGACTTATTAAATAAAACTGCTAATGGATTACTCAACTCATCTCTACATTCTTTTAATATTCTAGCATATACCTCGTCTGGACCAGGCGATTTATGAGGCTTCAGTTTGTTAATTACTTTAAGCACATCGTTACTAGTAATATTGATATTCATCAACATATTTTCTATACTGTCGTTAAATACCTTATGAACTTCTGGAAACTGTGCTAGGTTTTCATTTGTGAATACGGAGCGAAAATGACTATTTAACGTACTACACATTTCTAACTCATCATCAGTCATTTCTCCTGTCGTAGTTTTAAGGGGACCTATTGTATCTCTAACCTTTGATTTATACAGTTGATAAAAAGCTTTGGGGTTATTTTTCGATTCGTTTGCTACCTTGATTTCATAATTTCTCTTTGCTTTCCTAATTTCTGTTTTTACCTGTCTTGTTAGGTTCTGATAGTAACCAAGTAAGTGATTTTCGCCTTTCTTAACTTTTCTATATACTCCTTTCTTTTTCCCTAGAAGATCTAAGAGTCTATTATTCATCCACTTTGGTTGGTTCCGTATCGATCTGAATTTTCTTTTAGGGATGTGTTTATTTTGAGCATTATGGATTGTCGCAATAAGTTGTTCATAAGTAGCTGCTAAATTAAATTCGGGGTTCTCCCGTCCTAAGTTGACAGTTTCCGGAGGTGTGGGGGGGATTAATCTTTTGACCATAGGGTCATCCCTTAGGTCTCTTCTTAAGCTACCGTAATTAGCCTTCCTAAAATCCGGGATCAAGGCCGAATTTTCCTTCTTCCTGCCATCCCATATTATGTTAAAATATATGGCTTTATGATCACTGTTTCCTAGTTCGTCTCCAATCCCAACATCTTTTACTAGATTTTCATTATTACTGAGAACTAAATCGAGGATATTATTTCCTCTAGTGGGCGAGTTTATGAATTGATATAAAAAACTATCTTGTACTATTTCTAGAAAATCTTCAGATTCATTATCGCTAAGTTGATTTTTCCAATCTAAGCCTGAAAAGTTGAAATCGCCTAGAATACATACATTGTTTCTATCAGATGCCTTCTTTATTTCCTCCCATAGCAATTTACCATCGTTCCTACTCAAATTAGGTGGTCTATATATAACACCAATGACTACGGACTCATTGCCCTCACCAATCTCTACCCAAATACTTTCATTGTCGCTATTTGTTTTAATGTTTGATTTATTGCAGCTTTTTAATGACACCCTTACACTGCTACACCGCCCCCTCTCCTTCCTACTCTGTCAAATTTAAATAGGTTATATCCTGGAATATGAAATTCTGCTAAAAAATGTTTGCTGTTTGAATTTATCCATGTTTCCGTTATTGCAATTATATCTATGTTCTCTTTACTAACAATGGCCCTGAGCTGGTCCATTTTGTTACACAGGCTTCTACTATTAGTATAATAAACACTCAATATATTTCTTCCGTTTCTATCTGTTTTACATTTATTACTTTGATGTTTGTTATTATGACTAACTATATTTTCAGCATTATCTACTTCTGTTTCACTGCTGTTTTTTTCACATGGTATTTTCCTCTCTTTACCATTGATGGGATTTGGACATATTAAAACCCCACCTTTACTACCCTGTCAACTATCTTCGCTAGCACCGCCACCCCCTTCCTACTTAAATGCACCCCATCCCTTGCATACATACTATCATCACCATAGTACAGGCTCCAACTATCAATGAATGGCGTCGACAGCTCTTTACACTGTTCTTCCAACCAGCAATTGAAACCAATTGCACGGGACATCCATTCACGACTGGCACCACGTCTAGGTAGGATAGAGCAAGCAATAGGAGTTCCACCCTTCACCCTAATCTTATCTAGAGCTTCCCAATACAGTTTACGCAGTTCGACACTGGTAAGCTTACCTACGTCATTGCCTCCTGCACTGAGTAAGACTATGGGGTTGTCTCCACAGTCATCAATGACGTTCTCCACTCTCTCCAGTACTCTACACTGCTTCAATTTGTATGCATGATCGAACATGGTGCAGATATCAAATCCCAACTCCAGCATGGCGCATCGAAGTCTGACCTTGCTATGTCACAGCTCTTACAGTACAACTGCTTTGCCAACTACAAGGTAGGAACACAAATCCACAGACACTCCAAGGACCATGAGACACCTTTTGCTATCTACGTCGGCATGTCTGTGTTTGCTACGACAAGAAAGAGGCAGCTCATCGACATGCTGCATGGAAATGGGATCAGCATTTCATATGACAGAGTTCTACAAGTATCAGCCCTGCTAGGAGAAGCAGTTGTATGCCAGTACGTGGAAGATGGAGTGGTGTGTCCACCAATCTTGAGAAAGTAGTTGTTCACGACTTCAGCAGTGGACAATATTGACCACAACCCCACTGCGACTACGGCCAAAAAGTCCTTCCATGGGACCAGTGTGTCAATCTTCCAACAACCAAGCCCTGAGCAGGCTGGAGAGGAGCGTGAGCCACTCAGACGGAATGCAGATACGATGGTCAAGAAAGTTCCTGAGCTTCCAGAGGCATTCACCAATGTCCGACCAGCTAATATTATGAAGAATCCCAATCGTCCCTTGGTAGCACCTCAGTCATTGCCAGCACCTGAGTCAATCCAGTCACACCTGCAGGAAGAGTATGCTTGGCTGGAAGAGGTCTTGATCACTGAGGATGTGGCTGATGAAGTCTGCATCACGTGGGCATCTCACCATGCAGCACAGAAGAGGGGTCAGCCACCATTTGAAGTGAGCATTACGTCTCTGCTTCCCCTGCTTCGAGATCAGGCACACTCTTTGGCAACCATCAAGCATGTCATGGAAAAGGTTCGTGATACAGTGGCTTTTCTGAATCCAGGTCAGATCCCAGTCATAGCTGATGACCAGCCACTGTATGCCCTGGCAAAACAAATCCAATGGCATTGACCTGAGTATGGAGAAGACAGGTATGTTATTATTGATGAAGAATTGAAACACTTTCGTTCCATTGCACAAAAACTTGGGTACCCTTCTGTGTTTGTTGATTGTTGTTTTAAAGGGGCTAAAAAATCCTGTCATTCCTCTCAAACCAGGTAAATTCCTACACTTAAGAATATTTTGACTCTGCCCTATAGCAATGAATTTGTCCCGTTAGTTCGGTCCCTCAAATTACTAAATATTAATGTTGTTTTCAAGTATGACTCAACCAATACCAATATGTTAATAAAAAATAGCCCAAGTTTGAATGTAAATGGAAGTGTTTATTGTATTCCATGTAGCAAATGTAATGGTAATTATATAGGTCAGACAGGAAAAACATTGCAGTTCAGAATCAAACAACATAAGTACAATATCAGAACTGCATCTGAAAGCAGTGCCTTGTTCGTTCATGTTAGGAATAATAATCATCCCATTGCTTGGGAAAAAAGCTTAGAAGTATTCAAATCATCTTGTGTCACAGAAAGATTTCTGGTTGAAGCTTGTTTGATTAAGGAATTAAATTAAATAAACTGATATGTTACATAAATTTATTTGTCAGTGGCCCAATGTTAAAAATGCTTTGAAAACCTTGGATCTAGATGTAGGATAGTTATTTGTGTTCTGACCTCACTAGGGGAACGGTCACGGCAGGGTTAGCTCCCGAGAGATAATTATCAGATATGGCCAGTGCTATGTGTGGTCTGGGGTGTTGGAGAACCTGAAGGAAGAGGCGGGACAAGGAAAGCCAGTGTCTGACGAAAACTCAAGCGAGTGGAAGGTTGTGAGGAGAGTGAAGACCAAACTGGTGATGAAAAAACACACCAAGGATACGTCAACAACGTCATCAATAGCTAAGTGTACCAACTCGTTCAGTCCTTTGATAGACGAATTGGACGTTAGTACAGTCAGGGACAGGGCTGACAAGGAAGGTATACAAACTTTAATTGTTGGTGACTCACAGGTAAGGTACTTGGACAGGGCTTTTTGTGGTAAAAACAAAAATAGGATGAGGGTGTGTTTGCCAGGAGCTGGGGTGGGGGATATAATTGACAGGATGGACAATATCTTGTCTGGTAATGGGAACAAACCCATTATCTGCCTCAGTGCAGGAGGCAATGATATTGGCCGGTGTAGGAGCGAGGAGCTTCTTGATAAGTTCAAGGCAGCCATAGATCTTATTAGGACCAAGGGAGGGATCCCTATCATATGCGGTGTCCTGCCTAGGAAGCTTCGCAACTGCAACTGCGGAGCAACTGCATAAATTATCACAAAGGCCAGAACCGAAACAACAGCACGAACTCACACGGTCTATCGTGGTTGTGAAACAATCACAAAAGAGTGTAGAAAGCCGAGAAATTCATTGGGCAGTGGGGCCCTCCAACCACTGGGCTGCCTTTATGCACAATATGCTGCAATGATCGATGCAGTGAACAATGTTTTTAGATCTTTAGAGTAACTTGCTTAGCTTGCTTAATTACAGGTGCCTATTTGTGACCCTTTTCACAGATGGAGTATAAAAAAATTCCTTTGGAGTTTGTAGTTTTCTTTTATCACTGCCTTGATTTTACTTGTGATATAAGGTTTAAAAATAGATAAATTTTTCACTAACGTAATCATGAAGGGGAAGCATTTATCAAAGCAAGCATTAAAGATGCAAGAGAAGTTGCAGCTGTTCACGTTAGGGTTGTCAGAGGCGTAGACAAGATCCCACTTTGCATTCAGTAAGTTGTTTTCGAACAAGTGCATGCTGTTGGTGGAGTAGTCTCTGTATTGTATTGGGACTCTACTAGACCTTTCAGATCTTGTGATTGATTTATACATGACCAAAACTGGGAAGTGAGCTGAGATATTGCTATAAATAATTCCACTTGCTAGATTGTTAGGAGTGTTGTTAGCCAATATAATTATGATCTACCACGGTGGCAGAGGTGGCAGTTGCTCTATTGGGTTTAGTTATAGTGTTGAAGAAGAGTTTTGAATGATTGGTAGCAAGAAGGTGTAATACTGAGGTGTCGGTTTCTGATTTTAATAGATAAAGGTTGACATCTCCAGTAATGTAGCAAAGTTTCCTCTCTGAACTTATAATAGAGATAAACTTCGAAAATTTATCAAGAATGTTCCTTACATTAGTGTGGGGGTCTTCTGTAGATTATTCCTACTAGGATATTTCGTGTGTCGTTACGTAATTCAGTGAAAACACTCTCCATGAACCCCTCCTGAACCTTTAAATCATCTTTTACAGAAGTGTTATACTTGATATCATCATATAGTGCGACACCACCACTGTGTCGTGACTTGTTGACGCAGTGTCTTTTATAATTAGGAATGTTATATAAATGTTCAATATCGTTAGTGAGTTTGGTCTCACAGAACCCAAGTACATCAAATTTGTGGGCAATAGAAGATATACACTGATCTAAAAAGATATCTAAGTGAAGGGGAATACTGCTAATGTTATAGCTAATTAAGGAGAAGGAATGAGATAGTAGAAGAAGATTAGAACTAAACTCGGGGGAGTCAGGAAAGTAATACCTGTAGTTACAATTGGGGTTGGTGTAACCCAGTAAGTTTTGTAGAAAGGCATCAGGGTCAATATGGGGGAGTATTGTGGCGACACCATGGGAGAAGGGGATGTAACACATACGGTCCAGTACATCTAAGGGAACAACACTAGCATCATCAGTGTAGGAACATTGGTACTGATTAAGGAGAAACAAAAACTGAGGCGTGAAAAAGGAAGGTAAAAAAAGTTAAAATAGTGAGGGGATAACATACTCACAAGTGATACAACCCAATACACCTGTCATGATCCACTACCCAGTATACCTGTCATGATCCACTACCCAGTATACCTGTCATGATCCACTAACCAGTGTACCTGTCATGATCCACTACCCAGTATACCTGTCATGATCCACTACCCAGTATACCTGTCATGATCCACTACCCAGTATACCTGTCATGATCCACTACCCAGTATACCTGTCATGATCCACTACCCATTATACCTGTCAAGATCCACTACCCAGTATACCTGTCATGATCCACTACCCAGTATACCTGTCATGATCCACTACCCAGTATACCTGTCATGATCCACTACCCAGTATACCTGTTGTTACGAACCACGCCATCAATTGTCCTGATCTACCTACCCAGCACTACGAACCACGCCATCTATTGTCCTGATCTACCTTCCCAGCACCACGAGCAACGCCATCTAGGGACGAAACCCGAGTATGACTAGTCTTAGTTACCACTCCGGGGTTTCCCTTCTCCATATCCTGGTTGTTGCGTCACCTCCTCCAAGTCTTCCTCATCAGCTCCAATTCGATGAGAGTTCAGTTCACTCTGGGAAGTGACCACAGGATCACCTATCCTAGAAACCTACGGCACAGTGACTACCTACCGTCTTCTACAATACTCAGCCTTACTCGTCAGCCATCTCAGCTCCGCACTTAAGTATTTGTAATCTTATATTGCCTCCCCACCTCCACCTTGCTTCAAAATTGTTTATGTTGTATAAATATGTATATACTGTTAATGTTTAGGTTAAGTATGGTTAAGGGTAAATTATAGAAAGCTGAATATTTTGTTAAGGAATTTATGGTACTTTATTATACATAACAAAAACTCGCATCCTTTGTCTACCCTTTTATAGTCCGATTGTCTTTGTTTTTTTATTGTTGTTGCCTGTTGGGATCTGGGTAGACTTCTAGCTATATTCTAAATCCCCAACTCGTAACAAATGGCGACCTT
Source organism: Homarus gammarus (assembly GCA_958450375.1). Classification (NCBI taxonomy): domain Eukaryota; kingdom Metazoa; phylum Arthropoda; class Malacostraca; order Decapoda; family Nephropidae; genus Homarus; species Homarus gammarus. The sequence goes on from CAUDMG010000340.1 coordinate 57,430, forward strand.
GACAGGACCCGACATTAAGTGCCATATTTCTTCCCCCCTTGTTACTCCTTGTTAATTATTCCTCCCAGTCACTTCTGTTCACAATTGCTTTACGGTGGTTTAAAGTTTCCTTCATATGTGTGTGCATATATTGGTATTATCTTACAGTAAGAGTGACAGACGTAGGATATTAGGTTCCGAGTGTCATAAGGCCTACCTGTTATTACACGTGGCAGTCGTGTAGTAAGTCTTATCGAGTGTAGGGAAGAATCCGGATCTGTTTAATGCCGTACCCTCGCTCCAGAGTAGGCTGTTCCATAGTCACTAGTTTAGGGTGAAGTGATATCTTGGGACGCCCTGCTCTACAAGGACCCCATAATTATAAAGCCTCAATTATTGTTCTTCTCATTATCTCATTCGGGGTCAATAATAAAGTAACTCAAGAGTTGTTAATCCGGATCTTTATATTAATGCCGTAATACGCCCTTCCTGTTTCAAGTATCTAAGGGTTGTTAATCCGGATCTTTATATTAATGCCCTAATACGCCCTTCCTGTTTCAAGTATCTAAGGGTTGTTAATCCGGATCTTTATATTAATGCCGTAATACGCCCTTCCTCTTTCAAGTCTCTTATCCTTATTTAAGGATCTTATCAGAAGAACAATATTCATAAGTGTAATTTCCCTAGGTATAACTTGGGTAGTTTCCGGGACTTTCTGGTTATCCACTGCCGTGATATTTTCTAGGGTAATCCACTTATCTTATCTTTTTGACCATTAATTAATTTATCTAGGTTTTAACAATGGCCACCTCAGGATTTGTTAAACTTGGTAGTCCTGGAGGAGTGGAAGAGCAAGATACCATTTCACATCTTGAAGCATGTGGAGGAACGTGGAGAGGTTTATTTAGGGCGTGCTGCTGAGCTGGCTGATGCGTACGCCTTGCTGGTGGAGTCACTGTGCCGTAGGGAACGTGGTACTTTCCGGCATGTTAGGTCCTCCTCTGATGATAACCTTGGGGGCGTGAGTGGTAGGTCGAAAGGTCCCACACCTACCCCCCTGATGCAACCAAGTTTTATTGTTCTTACTGTAAAAACCCAGGCCATACGATCCAGTCTTGTAAACACCCAAAGTGTCGAATTGCTAAAAGTAGTTCCCTGGATCCCAAATCCAAACCAATAGCAACCACCAATGTGGAAAGGCCCCATCAGGATCTATTCTCTTCATTCACCTATGAGGGAAAAATTTCAATCATAGAGGGGTCTCGTTCTTTCCCTATTCGTATACTATGTGATACGGGCGCAGCACAATCTATCCACCTGTTTAACGTCATTCCTGATATATCTACCGCGTTTACTAATGAGAGTATTTTAATTTCAGATCTCTCATCCCATTCTTCCTATCCCTTAGGTAAAGTGCACCTCCAATCTCCCTTGATTACTGGGGAAGTGCAAGTAGCCATTAGGAAAGATCCAATGCCTGTGAGCGGCATTCATTTATTATTGGGTTATGACTTGGTAGGAGATCTAGTGGTTCCTAACATAAAGACAGTCGACTCTCCCTTACCTGTCAACTCCACCACTGACCTTGAAGAAACTATTCCTCACCTTTTCCCATCTTGTGCTGTCACCCGGTCACAGAGTGTGCGACATGGGCCCTCTTCATCTAAAACCACCTCCAATATCTTCCTACCCACAGAAGATCTGTACAATAAGACCATTAGTAAGGATGAGCTCATTAAAGCCCAACAATCTGATCCATCTTTGAATATGAAAGACCTCAGTGTGGAACATTGTACATCTTCGGCTTACCACCCACAATTCCAAGGTTGCTTGGAACGGTTCCATCAAAACTTTCAAATCAATGCTAATAAACTATTTCCCCTCAACTATATAGTCCATACTCCTGATCTCAGAAAAGATTCACAACTTGTTCACATTAATCTCATGAAATTTTACCATTCCAGGCAGTCAGAGGAAGACATCCCAGAGGCTATAAGCCTACCTGTATTGCATACGGTTTTGTCAGGGCCGGAGCCAGAGACCGATGACATGGATCTATTGGAGAATTTAGACTTCCCTCTACCTAAAGAAAACCCTGCTAACAGTCACATACTCAACAACTTGGATGAGTATTTTTCTGTTCTGAATCCATCTCAAGCAAAAGATCTCACTTAGTTATTATCAACATTTCCTAAAGTCACGTCAGACCTCCCAGGGTTTTGCAATATACTTAAACATGATATTAAGCTAATCTCAGATGATGTACAACCCATTAGGCAATCAGCATATCGACTAAATCCACAAAAAAGAGAGATTATGAAAAAGGAGGTAGATATTTTGTTAAAACAAAACTTAGCTGAGCCTAGTACCTCCCCCTGGGCTTCACCTTGCCTTCTCATTCCAAAACCCGATAGCACTTTTCGTTTCTGTACCGATTATCGTAAAGTGAACCAGGTCACTGTCTCAGACTCCTACCCTTTACCTTTGATTGAAGATATAATAGACAGTAGGGAGTGACAGTTTTGCAAAAGTTTTCAAAATCTAATTGCTTGGGTTGGATTATTTGTCTATCGGCCACGGAAATTCCGAATATGTTTGAGTTTTTTACATCATTGCATTAGAAGGTATGTGGATACTTTTGGGTTTGGCATGAAAAACGCGAAAAAATTGTATATAATAAAGGGACTGGCAATGTGGCACAACCTGTTAAAATCAAGTTATTGAATTGGATTATTCGACTACTGTGTACACTGGTTCATAATATGCTAGTGTTTTACAACTCAATGCGCTACAAATTATGCCGATATTTTTGCTGCAAGTCACCACATACGTATATTTCGAAAACCAGGGCCCAATATTACCAACGGCGTGGATAGATTCCGTGGAATGAATTCAGGACATTCCCGCTCAGGAACATTACCAAACTCCGTATATGTGCCAATGGCAGGCCAATGGCAATATTTACAGAGTTTGTTGAGGCTCCCTGGACGGGAATGCCCTGAATTTATTCCACGGAATCTATTCACGCCGTTGGTAATATTCGTCCCAGGACTGATCAACGAATTCAGCCCAAGAAGCTTGACTTGGACAGTTAAGGACAAAATCTCAGTCCGTACTTTTGAATAAAATATTGTTCAATAGGTGGTGATATTGAAGTGCTGAAAGTTGTTTTTTCTGTGTTGTTTTGCAGTTAGTTCAAAGGGCCGCCACCAAGATGGGTCGTCCTAAGATTAGCAACACTCAGCTGCGCCAGGGTAACGATAAGGTGTTCGGGGTTTGGATGCCTCTGCCATCTAACAAGTTGCCTCTGAACAAGGAAGTTGGAAGTGCCCTGGCTTATGAAGCAGAAAACGAGAGGTTAAGGAGAAGAACAAATGCTTTTGATTATATGGATGCCACCAACAAGGTGACTGAGAAGGTACTGGATGTGTATAGGAAGGCCACTGTCCCCACTATCTCTGAAATCAGGGTGAAAATGAGAGTCCACGACCTGTGGAGGATGCGGAGGGAGACGATGATGATGAAGGGAAATGGACAGAAACAGAAAAGGAAGAAAACGAAGAACGGGAAGCTGAAGATGAGGTTCGAGGCTCATCTTCAGCTTCCCTAATAGACAGCATAGGCTGTGCAAAACTTATAACCCCATTTGGTCTTTTTCAATATTTGGTTATGGCGTTTGGCTTTTCTAATGCTCCGGCCACATTCCAGAGGGCAACCAATTACCTGATTCAGGACCTAGGTGGGACGTTCGCCTACCTGGATGACCTGGTGGTGGTGTAGGACGGCTGGGACGAACATCTGGTGCGTTTGGAGATACTGTTCGCACGACTGCAAGAGACTGGATTCACCATAAACCTGGCTAAATCTGCTTTTGGCTGGGCCTCAGTGACTTACCTGGGACATATCGTTGGGCATGGTATGGTGAGACCCAAGGACGCAAACGTTAAAGCCATCTTGTCCTTTCCCACTCCAAGGACGAGGAAGGAACTCGTGCGCTTCCTGGGGATGTGCGGCTACTACCGTCGGTTCTGCAGTAACTTCTCCAGCTTGGCCAGACCCCTCACAGACCTTACCAGTTCTGCTGTCCCTTACATCTGGAACCAGAGGTGCGACCAGTCTTTTCACCGCCTCAAAGCCTTCCTTGCCTCCAAGCCTGTAGTCCACCCCCCCTGACTACACCTTGCCCTTCCATCTGCAATTCGGAGCTTGCGGTGTCGAAGTGGGGGCTGTGCTCCGACAACCCGACCCAACCACTGATGTCCTCCACTCTGTGGCATACTACTCCGCCAAGTTGGAAAAACATCAGACCAACTACTCGACCATAGAGAAGGAGGCCCTGGCTCTGGTGTTGGCAATAAAGAAGTGTGAATGTTACCTCCAGTCTTGCCCACAAACAACCCTAGTCTTCACCGACCATAACCCACTCACGTTCATCCAAACCAACAAGACCTCCAACCAGCAAATCCTCCGCTGGGCTCTCCTCACCCAGCCCTATAATCTACAAGTCCGGCACATAAAGGGGGTGGACAACCTGATTGCGGACTCCTTATCCCGAGCTCCAGTGGAAATGCAGCAGCTACTCTCCAGACACACCAGGTGATCACCTCCTTCGCACCCGCGCTACGGAGGTCTTTGGAGGGGGGGGTGTGTTACGAACCACGCCATCAATTGTCTTGATCTACCCAGCACTACGAACCACGCCATCTATTGTCCTGATCTACCTACCCAGCACCACGAGCAACGCCATCTAGGGACGAAACCCGAGTATGACTAGTCTTAGTTACCACTCCTGGGTTTCCCTTCTCCATATCCTGGTTGTTGCGTCACCTCCTCCATGTCTTCCTCATCAGCTCCAATTCGATGAGAGTTCAGTTCACTCTGGGAAGTGACCACAGGATCACCTATCCTAGAAACCTATGGCACAGTGACTACCTACCGTCTTCAACCATACTCAGCCTTACTCGTCAGCCATCTCAGCTCCGCACTTAAGTATTTGTAATCTTATATTGCCTCCCCCACCTCCACATGCTTCAAAATTGTTGTATGTTGTATAAATATGTATATACTGCTAATGTTTAGGTAAAGTTAAGGGTAAAATATAGAAAGCAGAATATTTTGTTAAGGAATTTATGGTACTTTATTATACACAACAAAAACTCGCATCCTTTGTCTACCCTTTTATAGTCCGATTGCCTTTGTTTTTTTAATGTTGTTGCCTGTTGGGATCTGGGTAGACTTTTAACTATATTCTAAATCCCCAACTCGTAACACTGTCATGATCTTCTTCCCAGTATACCTGTCATGATCTTCTTCCCAGTATACCTGTCATGATCCACTACCCAGTATACCTGTCATGATCCACTACCCAGTATACCTGTCATGATCTTCTTCCCAGTATACCTGTCATGATCCACTACCCAGTATACGTGTCATGATCCACTACCCAGTATACCTGTCATTATCCACTACCCAGTATACCTGTCATGATCTTCTTCCCAGTGTACGATGTCATAGTCGGGTGAGACCCATCACTTAACGCCGGGGGTTGTTGGTCGGGCCGGTCCATCCTCACGAGTCGGTGTGACAGTTCCTGGAAGAAGCAGTTGGTATTTCCGACTGTCTGGAATGTTGGGTATGGAAAGCTTGTCGTGGGCCAGTGAGAGCAAGCACGAGCGTGGTGGTGTGGGACAGTGGTGGTGTGGGAGAGTGGTGGTGTGGGAGAGTGGTGGTGTGATGGAGTGGTGGTGTGGGAGAGTGGGAGAGTGGTGGTGTGGAAGAGTGGTGGTGTGGGAGAGTGGTGGTGTGAGAGAGTGGTGGTGTGGGAGATTGGTAGTGTGGGAGAGTGGTGGAGTGGTGGTGTGGGAGAGTGGTAGTGTGGGAGAGTGGTGGTGTGGGAGAGTGGTGTTGAGGGAAAGTGGTGGTGTGGAAGAGTGGTAGTGTGGGAAAGTGGTAGTGTGGGAGAGTGGTGGTGTGGGAGAGTAGTAGTGTGGGAGAATGATGGTGTGGATGAGTGGTGGTGTAGGAGAGTGGTAGTGTGGGAGAGTGGTAGTGTGGAAGAGTGGTGGTGTGGGAAAGTGGTGGTGTGGGAGAGTGGTAGTGTGGGAGAGTGGTAGTGTGGAAGAGTGGTGGTGTGGGAGAGAGGTAGTGTGGGAGAGTGATGGTGTGGGAGAGTGGTGGTGTGGGAGAGTGGTGGTGTGGGAGAGTGGTGGTGTGGGAGAGTGGTGGTGTGGGAAAGTGGTGGTGTGGGAGAGTGGTGGTGTGGGAGAGTGGTAGTGTGGGAGATTGGTGGTGTGGAAGAGTGGTGGTGTGGGAGAGTGGTGGTGTGGGAGAGTGGTGGTGTGGGAGAGCGGTGGTGTGGGAGAGCGGTGGTGTGGGAAAATGGTGGTGTGAGAGAATGCTGGTGTGGGAGAGTGGTGGTGTGGGAGAGTGGTGGTGTGGGAGAGTGGTGGTGTGGGAGAGTGGTGGTGTGGGAGAGTGGTGGTGTGGGAGAGTGGTGGTGTGGGAGAGTGGTGGTGTGGGAGAGTGGTGGTGTGGGAGAGTGGTGGTGTGGGAGAGGGGTGGTGTGGGAGAGTGGTGGTGTGGGAGAGTGGTGGTGTGGGAGAGTGGTGGTGTGGGAGAGTGGTGGTGTGGGAGAGTGGTGGTGTGGGAGAGTGATGGTGTGGGAGAATGGTAGTGTGGGAGAGTGGTGGTGTGGAGAGTGGTGGTGTGGGAGAGTGGTGGTGTGGGAGAGTGGTGGTGTGGGAGAGTGGTGGTGTGGGAGAGTGGTAGTATGGGAGAGTGGTGGTGTGGGAAAATGGTGGTGTGAGAGAATGCTGGTGTGGTAGAGTGATGGTTTGTGAGAGTGATGGTGTGGGAGAGTGGTGGTGTGGGAGAGTGGTGGTGTGGGAGAGTGGTGGTGTGGGAGAGTGGTGGTGTGGGACATTGGTGGTGTGGGAGAGTGGTGGTGTGGAGAGAGATGGTGTGGGAGAGTGGTGATGTGAGAGAGTGGTGATGTGGGAGAGTGGTGGTGTGGGAGATTGGTGGTGTGGGAGAGTGGTGGTGTGATGGAGTGGTGGTGTGGGAGAGTGGTGGTGTGGTACATTGGTGGTGTGGGAGAGTGGTGGTGTAGGAGAGTGGTGGTGTGGGAGAGTGGTGGTGTGGGAGATTGATGGTGTGGGAAAATGGTGGTGTGGGAGAGTGGTGATGTGGGTGAGTGGTGATGTGGGAGAGTGATGGTTGTGGGAGATTGGTGGTGTGGGAGACTGGTCGTGTGGGAAAATGGTGGTGTGGGAGAGTGGTGGTGTGGGAGATTGGTGGTGTGGGAGAGTGGTGGTGTGGGAGAGTGGTGGTGTGGGAGAGTGGTGGTGTGGGAAAGTGGTGGTGTGGGAAAGTGGTGGTGTGGGAGAGTGGTGGTGTGGGAGAGTGGTGGAGTGGTGGTGTGGGAGAGTGGTAGTGTGGGAGAGTGGTGGTGTGGGAGAGTAGTAGTGTGGGAGAATGATGGTGTGGATGAGTGGTGGTGTAGGAGAGTGGTAGTGTGGGAGAGTGGTAGTGTGGAAGAGTGGTGGTGTGGGAAAGTGGTGGTGTGGGAGAGTGGTGGTGTGGGAGAGTGGTGGTGTGGGAGAGTGGTGGTGTGGGAGAGTGGTGGTGTGGGAGAGTGGTGGTGTGGGAGAGTGGTGGTGTGGGAGAGTGGTGGTGTGGGAGAGTGGTGGTGTGGGAGAGTGGTAGTGTGGGAGATTGGTGGTGTGGAAGAGTGGTGGTGTGGGAGAGTGGTGGTGTGGAAGAGTGGTGGTATGGGAGAGGGGTGGTGTAGGAGAGCGGTGGTGTGGGAGAGCGGTGGTGTGGGAAAATGGTGGTGTGAGAGAATGCTGGTGTGGGAGAGTGATGGTTCGTGAGAGTGGTGGTGTGGGAGAGTGGTGGTGTGGGAGAGTGGTGGTGTGGGAGAGTGGTAGTGTGGGAGAGTGGTGGTGTGGAAGAGTGGTGGTGTGGGAGAGTGGTGGTGTGGGAGAGTGGTGGTGTGGGAGAGTGGTGGTGTGGGAGAGTGGTGGTGTGGGAGAGTGGTGGTGTGGGAGAGTGGTGGTGTGGGAGAGTGGTGGTGTGGGAGAGTGGTGGTGTGGAAGAGTGGTGGTGTGGGAGAGTGGTGGTGTGGAAGAGTGGTGGTATGGGAGAGGGGTGGTGTAGGAGAGCGGTGGTGTGGGAGAGCGGTGGTGTGGGAAAATGGTGGTGTGAGAGAATGCTGGTGTGGGAGAGTGATGGTTCGTGAGAGTAGTGGTGTGGGAGAGTGATGGTGTGGGAGAGTGGTGGTGTGGGAGAGTGGTGGTGTGGGAGAGTGGTGGTGTGGGAGAGTGGTGGTGTGGGAGAGTGGTGGTGTGGGTGAGTGGTGGTGTGGGAGAGTGGTGGTGTGGGAGAGTGGTGGTGTGGGAGAGTGGTGGTGTGGGAGAGTGATGGTGTGGGAGAGTGATGGTGTGGGAGAGTGGTGGTGTGGAAGAGTGGTGCTGTGGGAGAGTGGTGGTGTAGGAGAGTGGTGGTGCGGGAGAGTGGTGGTGTGGGAGAGTGGTAGTGTGGGAGAGTGGTGGTGTGGGAGAGTGGTGGTGTGGGAGAGTGATGGTGTGGGAGAGTGGTTGTGTGGGAGAGTGGTGGTGTGGAAGAGTGGTGGTGTGGGAGAGTGGTGGTGTGGAAGAGTGGTGGTGTGGGAGTGTGCTTGTGTGGGAGAGTGGTGGTGTGGGAGAGTGGTAGTATGGGAGAGTGGTGGTGTGGGAAAATAGTGGTGTGAGAGAATGCTGGTGTGGGAGAGTGATGGTTTGTGAGAGTGATGGTTTGGGAGAGTGGTGGTGTGGGAGAGTGGTGGTGTGGGAGAGTGATGGTGTGGGAGAGTGGTGGTGTGGGAAAATGGTGGTGTGGGAGAGTGGTGATGTGGGTGAGTGGTGATGTGGGAGAGTGGTGGTGTGGGAGATTGGTGGTGTGGGAGACTGGTGGTGTGGGAAAATGGTGGTGTGGGAGAGTGGTGGTGTGGGAGATTGGTGGTGTGGGAGAGTGGTGGTGTGGGAAAATGGTGGTGTGGGAGAGTGGTGGTGTGGGAGAGTGGTGGTGTGGGAGAGTGGTGGTGTGGGAGAGTGGTGGTGTGGGAGAGTGGTGGTGTGGGAGAGTGATGGTGTGGAAGAGTCGTGGTGTGGGAGAGTGGTGGTGTGGGAGATTGATGGTGTGGGAGAGTGGTGGTGTGAGAGAGTGGTGGTGTGGAAGATTGGTGGTGTGTGAGGGTGGTGGTGTGGGAGAGTGGTGGTGTGGGAGAGTGATGGTGTGGGTGAGTGGTGGTGTGATGGAGTGGTGGTGTGAGAGAGTGGTGGTGTGGGAGAGTGGTGGTGTGGGAGAACACTACTCTGTCTGTTCTGAGCCTGATGGTCGGTTTTTGTTTCACTTTGCTCCCGAAAGTGAAGTAGAAGGGAAGAAACATGCAGAGGTCATTGCTGATCATATTTTATGTTGGGTTCAGGAGAGAGGACTTGGCAGTTCACTGCAGGCTGTTGGTGGAGATTCAACTGCAGTGAACACCGGATGGCAGGGGGGTGTAATGAGGCATTTAGAGAAAAAACTAGGAAGAAGACTTGTTTGGATTGTATGTGATTTACATACAGGCGAGCTACCTCTTCGTCATCTCATCCAGGAACTTGATGGTCCTACAAAGAGCAACAACAAGTGGTCAGGTCCCCTTGGCATCATGCTGGATGAAGCAACACAACTAGAAATAAATACAACCTTTCCAAAGGTCGAAGTTGGCCCTCCCCTTCCGGCGTTGTCTGAAGGAGTCATCAAAGATCTCAGCACAGATCAATCCTATGCTTATCGTATTGCCCAAGCAATAAGATCAGGAGAAGTGCCTCAGTCATTGGCTCTCTTGGAGATTGGACCTGTCAGTCACAGCCGTTGGTTAACTACAGCTCTTCGCTTCTGCAGGATTTGGATTTCCAAACACGAATTGAAGGGCAAAGTGCTGAAGAATTTGAGGTTAATTGTTGAATTTATTATTGGAGTTTATCTTCCCCAGTGGTTTAGTGTGAAACTTAATCCTATGTGGGTGGATGGGCCCAATCACCTTTTGTTTCAATTGCAGCTAGTAAGAACACAGAGGAAGGTAGTGAGGGACATCGTGTTACCTGTGGCAAGAAGGTCCGCTTGGTATGCTCGATCAGAAGCAGTTTTGCAAGCAATGCTTTGCAGTCAATGTACCAATCTCCGAACCGAGGCTGTAGAAGTCATTCTAAAGATTAGAGGAACGCTAATAGATGACGACCAGTTGGGAGACTGTTCGTTTCATTCAAGAAAAGTTCCCCCAATAAACGTCAATGCCACCAAATTGTCAGAATTGGTTGACTTGAGTTTGGAAGTCTTAGAGCCACCATTGACAACAAGTCTAACTAGCCAAGAATTGAGAAACCTTAAAGAGACTCCAATGCAGGTGCCGAAGTGGCCTTCCCACACTCAAAGTGTGGAGAGATGTGTGAAAATGGTCACAGAAGCAGCGGGCCATGTTTACAGCCACGAGAGGCGAGAAGGTTACATCAAAGCACAAATAGCAAGCAGACTACTGATGACAAGAAACCAAAGCAAAGAGAGTATGAAGGCATTGGTTACTTTCAAATAGACTACGGATAATAAAATATAATAATTTGAAACTTGAAACAGTAACATGTGTGCAAACGCTGGTTGTTATAAATTCACAAATATGTACATTTAAAAATTCATTTGATGTAGGTAGGACTTATTATAAAAAAAAATTTATGCCAGAATATTGTTTTGCATGCTTAAAGACTACAATAAATTGCTACCAAATTACTCGATTTTCAATTTAGCCAGTTCACCCCCTAAATTGACACACCCTACTATCTATCCCTCTCCGTGCTGTGGTGTGCGCTGGTCTTCCCCCGATTACTTGTCCTGGGGACGTTTCTGCTTGCGCCTTGTCGACACCTCCGTTTCACTAAGGTCCACTCCCCTAGCCCTTATTAGCACATCCCACTCATGTGAACTATGAGATGTCGATTTGTGAAGAGCGCACCATTTGCGCGCTTTCTGGATAGGAGGTGCTGCTTTGGCTCCCTCACTGTTTGACCTTGAGAATGGCTTTGCAACGGGCGTGGCCTTAAAATTAGCACTATTACCTCGGAGCTGAAAACACTCTTCCATTACGTGGCCACGTTTATTACAAGGTGCTCACCGTAACGATGTTTTCTGTTTATATGTTAGGCGGGGAGGAGTAATCTGAGCTAAGTGTGTCGCATAAGGAGTCTGGGAGTGAGGCATCTGAGTCGGCTGGGGTTGTGGTGACGTCACTGAGGGCTGCGCCAGTAAGGGGCCCGTAGCCTGGGGACAGAGCTTGTTTGCGTATTCCACCATATCCAAGGGTGGTTCATACTGTACTTCCTGTGCCCGGCTATATAAGGGACCACGGACGGAAAGAAGAAAACTTATTAGTTCTATCAATGTTTCCACATTGTCCGGTGGCATATCACCCCGTGAGTTGTACCAGCCTGAGGACCAGAAGGTCGCTTGCATGTCCTGGCGAACCTCGCCTGCAATGTCAACAGCATCAACAGGCGTTTCATTTCGTATACCTGGAATACAGAGATCCAACCATCTGAAGATCCATTGCAGTTGGCCCAGTTGTGACCTACCCCCAAAAATCCCAATTAGCCTTCGTTTGAACGTTTCATAGTCAGGGCTTTACAAACCAAACGCATTTAAACGACTGCCGGCATAGGAACCCTGCGTTATATGGGAACGTACATATGCTTTCTTTTCTTCGTCAGTCGTTATGTGACTATTGCGCATGCTATCTTCACATGCTATCTTCACATGCACGAATAAAATGTGCGACCCTATAATCGTCTTGTCCCATGAAATTTCGAACATAGTCGCCGCACTGCATGATATTAATAACATTATCAGCTTTAGGTGTGGTAGTAGTACTGGTGTGAGGGTTAGAGGACGCCATTGTAGTGCTAGAATTAAGCAAGTTAGTATTCTTACTCTTAACAGAAGGCTGGGTTTGTATGTATATTATGTATGCTGGATTATATATCATGTATGTATATTATGTATGTGCTCCATTTATGTATTATTTATTCAGCCTAGCTAGCAGCGTGTGGCAATGTTATTACCATATCCCACACGCTTAATTAATGTGCCTGGCGACGTATGGAAGCTGCTAATGTATCACTTGCCATACGTCGCCTATAGCAGTTGACCGGGAGCCTAGTCAAGAGAGAGTGCTGCTCTCCTTTGTGTACATACTCTTATCCAGTAAACCGAACCTACAAAACTATACAGGTGTTTGTGTTCTCTCCTGTATATAGAACTTATTATTCAGAACCTAACAGGGTTAATGAGGTTGTTACCGATTTAGCAACAGACACACTATCACCTGTAACAGGGGTAACTGTTTTTGTATACTTAGGTGAGGTACTATAGTGATTACCAGACCGTAGGGTACGACGGTTTAAGTCGTCAAATGATTCGTCTATAACTTTCTCACTACTTCCTACCGACAGATTTAACTGTGTTCCATACTCAAAATCTATGTCAGTCTGGGCTTGATCATCGATGAGTTGGTTATCAGCAAACAGTTGCGCTAGGCGTTCGATTTCATCTACATAAGACATGGGAAACTTAGAAATTATTTATTAGCCCCCTTGGGTCAATGAATACTTAACAGTATGTAGATCACTTGCCTCTCATTTACAAGACAAATGAATATGAATTGTAGTTAATTATTTAACTATCAATAAGAAGACAGACACTTACAAACCACTGTAAATTATAGGATTTCAATACATTAATCTTACATTTGACACTTTATCATTGAAATAATCCTATCCGACGAGCCTATCGGTGTGAAGATATCTCTCGAACGTGTTCATGTGTGTAGAATTATGTAATTTAAATACCTATTTATACAGAGTAGTACGTCTGTATAGAAATGTGATCCTTCAGGAGGTCTGAGACGAGTGGGTGGAGTGTGGGCGGGGCCTCTTCCTAGGATGCCTGCTCTGCTGCTGGTTTCCTTGGCAACGAGAAGACGCTTCTGCTTTGATGAGAGACGAGTCCACTTGAACTAGGTGAGTTCCTCCTCCGGCGATCAGAAAACTGCTGATGATTGGTTATCACACTGGTCGTTGCTGGGTCGCTGGCGAAACTGCCGTGTGCCAAGTCTTCACAGTCCACGTATATATGGAGATCTGTATGATGACACCGGAACTTCGTAATTCGCGCTGACGACACAACAATATTGGTCAGCTGCTAGTGAAATACCAATTGTTAGGCCAGGCTATGAAACTTGTCTTCAACACTGCAACACTATAATGTCTAGGGAATGCTGAGTGGAGTCTATCTCAACCGGCTCAATCTGGATATGTACCAACAGGCTGTAATATATGTATAATACGAATTCTGCACGTATTTGTATGTGACAGAGATAAGGAGCGCTCACTTAATATCGTCTCAATACCGGATATAGTTTTAAACACTCGGATTATGTTACGCGTCACTGCTGTGTGGTTTCTTGTTTTTCACAAAACACAGACGGATGATACGACTACCAGTTTCAAGAATCCGTACACACCGCTTGCCACCTATATGAATCCGCTGCTTGTCCAATTAACCAGTCCGTTCACACATATTTATATTTGGGTTTTAAGTAACGAAACCCAAACGGTAGTTACTTTGTTTTATTATAAAAGGTTGTAGATATAATTCCTGAGTGTATATCAACCGTAAGTCTCACTGTCTAGGAGTGAATGAGAAGGGGACGGCGTTTATGTATGATAAACGTTAGGTCACGTCCTTACGATATGAGTTGAGATGAGCTACTGAAGCTTAAGGGCATCATAGTGCGTGCTTACAGAAATGCTGAGCTATGGGTCTCGCCTTCTTGGGTGAGTTGCCCGCTCACGTGTCCACATCATGTCTCACTCATAGCCAGTGGAAAGTTACAGGGTGGTGAATCTGAACATAATATCAGATGTATTGACCAATTTATATAATACGTTCTGTTGATGAGACAGGGGCCTATTACAGTGGTGGTGTGGGAGAATGGTGGTGTGGGAGATTGGTTGTGTGGGAGAGTGGTGTTGTGATGGAGTGGTGGTATGGGAGAGTGGGGGAGTGGTGGTGTGGAAGAGTGGTGGTGTGGGAGAGTGGTGGTGTGGGATAGTGATGGTGTGGGAGAGTGGTAGTGTGGGAGAGTGGTGGTGTGGGAGAGAGGTAGTGTGGGAGAGTGGTGGTGTGGGAAATTAGTGGTGTGGGAGAGTGGTAGTGTGGGAGAGTGGTGGTGTGGGAGAGTGGTGGTGTGGGAGAGTGATGGTGTGGATGAGTGGTGGTGTAGGAGAGTGGTGCTGTGGGAGAGTGATGGTGTAGGAGAGTAGTAGTGTGGGAGAGTGGTGGTGTGGAAGAGTGGTGGTGTGGGAGAGTGGTGGGGTGGGAGAGTGGTGGTGTGGGTTAGTGGTGGTGTGAGAGAGTGGTGCTGTGGGAGAGTGGTGGTGTGGAGGAGTGATGGTGTGGATGTGTGGTGGTGTAGGAGAGTGGTAGTGTGGGAGAGTGGTAGTGTGGGAGAGTGGTGGCGTGGGAGAGTGGGGGACTGGCGGTATGGAAGAGTAGTGGTGTGGGAGAGTGGTGGTGTGGAGAGTGATGGTGTGGGAGAGTGGTGGTGTGGAAGAGTAGTGGTGTGGGAGAGAGGTGGTGTGGAGAGTGATGGTGTGGGAGAGTGGTGGTGTGAGAGAGTGGTAGTGTGGGAGAGTGGTGGTGTGGGAGAGTGGTGGTGTGGGAGAGTGGTGGTGTGGGAGAGTGGTGGTGTGGGAGAGTGGTGGTGTGGGAGAGTGGTGGTGTGGGAGAGTGGTGGTGTGGGAGATTGGTGGTGTGGGAGAGTGGTGGTGTGGGAGAGTGGTGGTGTGGGAGAGTGGTGGTGTGGGAGAGTGGTGGTGTGGGAGAGTGGTGGTGTGGGAGAGTGGTGGTGTGGGAGAGTGGTGGTGTGGAGAGTGGTGGTGTGGGAGAGTGGTGGTGTGGGAGAGTGGTGGTGTGGGAGAGTGGTGTGGGAATGGTGGTGTGGAGAGTGGTGGTGTGGGAGAGTGGTGGTGTGGGAGAGTGGTGGTGTGGGAGAGTGGTGGTGTGGGAGAGTGGTGGTGTGGGAGAGTGGTGGTGTGGGAGAGTGGTGGTGTGGGAGAGTGGTGGTGTGGGAGAGTGGTGGTGTGGGAGAGTGGTGGTGTGGGAGAGTGGTGGTGTGGGAGAGTGGTGGTGTGGGAGAGTGGTGGTGTGGGAGAGTGGTGGTGTGGGAGAGTGGTGGTGTGGGAGAGTGGTGGTGTGGGAGAGTGGTGGTGTGGGAGAGTGGTGGTGTGGGAGAGTGGTGGTGTGGGAGAGTGGTGGTGTGGGAGAGTGGTGGTGTGGGAGAGTGGTGGTGTGGGAGAGTGGTGGTGTGGGAGAGTGGTGGTGTGGGAGAGTGGTGGTGTGGGAGAGTGGTGGTGTGGGAGAGTGGTGGTGTGGGAGAGTGGTGGTGTGGGAGAGTGGTGGTGTGGGAGATGGTGGTGTGGGAGAGTGGTGGTGTGGGAGATGGTGGTGGGAGAGTGGTGGTGTGGGAGAGTGGTGGTGTGGGAGAGTGGTGGTGTGGGAGAGTGGTGGTGTGGGAGAGTGGTGGTGTGGGAGAGTGGTGGTGTGGGAGAGTGGTGGTGTGGGAGAGTGGTGGTGTGGGAGAGTGGTGGTGTGGGAGAGTGGTGGTGTGGGAGAGTGGTGGTGTGGGAGAGTGGTGGTGTGGGAGATGGTGGTGTGGGAGAGTGGTGGTGTGGGAGAGTGGTGGTGTGGGAGAGTGGTGGTGTGGGAGAGTGGTGGTGTGGGAGAGTGGTGGTGTGGGAGAGTGGTGGTGTGGGAGAGTGGTGGTGTGGGAGAGTGGTGGTGTGGGAGAGTGGTGGTGTGGGAGAGTGGTGGTGTGGGAAAATGGTGGTGTGGGAGAGTGGTGGTGTGGGAGAGTGGTGGTGTGGGAGAGTGGTGGTGTGGGAGAGTGGTGGTGTGGGAGAGTGGTGGTGTGGGAGAGTGGTGGTGTGGGAGAGTGGTGGTGTGGGAGAGTGGTGGTGTGGGAGAGTGGTGGTGTGGGAGAGTGGTGGTGTGGGAGAGTGGTGGTGTGGGAGAGTGGTGGTGTGGGAGAGTGGTGGTGTGGGAGAGTGGTGGTGTGGGAGATGGTGGTGTGGGAGAGTGGTGGTGTGGGAGAGTGGTGGTGTGGGAGAGTGGTGGTGTGGGAGAGTGGTGGTGTGGGAGAGTGGTGGTGTGGGAGAGTGGTGGTGTGGGAGAGTGGTGGTGTGGGAGAGTGGTGGTGTGGGAGAGTGGTGGTGTGGGAGAGTGGTGGTGTGGGAGAGTGGTGGTGTGGGAGAGTGGTGGTGTGGGAGAGTGGTGGTGTGGGAGAGTGGTGGTGTGGGAGAGTGGTGGTGTGGGAGAGTGGTGGTGTGGGAGAGTGGTGGTGTGGGAGAATGGTGGTGTGGGAGAGTGGTGGTGTGGGAGAGTGGTGGTGTGGGAGAGTGGTGGTGTGGGAGAGTGGTGGTGTGGGAGAGTGGTGGTGTGGGAGAGTGGTGGTGTGGGAGAGTGGTGGTGTGGGAGAGTGGTGGTGTGGGAGAGTGGTGGTGTGGGAGAGTGGTGGTGTGGGAGAGTGGTGGTGTGGGAGAGTGGTGGTGTGGGAGAGTGGTGGTGTGGGAGAGTGGTGGTGTGGGAGAGTGGTGGTGTGGGAGAGTGGTGGTGTGGGAGAGTGGTGGTGTGGGAGAGTGGTGGTGTGGAGAGTGGTGGTGTGGGAGAGTGGTGGTGTGGGAGAGTGGTGGTGTGGGAGAGTGGTGGTGTGGGAGAGTGGTGGTGTGGGAGAGTGGTGGTGTGGGAGAGTGGTGGTGTGGGAGAGTGGTGGTGTGGGAGAGTGGTGGTGTGGGAGAGTGGTGGTGTGGGAGAGTGGTGGTGTGGGAGAGTGGTGGTGTGGGAGAATGGTGGTGTGGGAGAGTGGTGGTGTGGGAGAGTGTGGTGTTGGAGTGTGGTGTGGTAGATGGTGGTGTGGGAGAGTGGTGGTGTGGGAGAGTGGTGGTGTGGGAGAGTGGTGGTGTGGGAGAGTGGTGGTGTGGGAGAGTGGTGGTGTGGGAGAGTGGTGGTGTGGGAGAGTGGTGGTGTGGGAGATGGTGGTGTGGGAGAGTGGTGGTGTGGGAGAGTGGTGGTGTGGGAGAGTGGTGGTGTGGGAGAGTGGTGGTGTGGGAGAGTGGTGGTGTGGGAGAGTGGTGGTGTGGGAGAGTGGTGGTGTGGGAGAGTGGTGGTGTGGGAGAGTGGTGGTGTGGGAGAGTGGTGGTGTGGGAGAGTGGTGGTGTGGGAGAGTGGTGGTGTGGGAGAGTGGTGGTGTGGGAGAGTGGTGGTGTGGGAGAGTGGTGGTGTGGGAGAGTGGTGGTGTGGGAGAGTGGTGGTGTGGGAGAGTGGTGGTGTGGGAGAGTGGTGGTGTGGGAGAGTGGTGGTGTGGGAGAGTGGTGGTGTGGGAGAGTGGTGGTGTGGGAGAGTGGTGGTGTGGGAGAGTGGTGGTGTGGGAGAGTGGTGGTGTGGGAGATGGTGGTGTGGGAGAGTGGTGGTGTGGGAGAGTGGTGGTGTGGGAGAGTGGTGGTGTGGGAGAGTGGTGGTGTGGGAGAGTGGTGGTGTGGGAGAGTGGTGGTGTGGGAGAGTGGTGGTGTGGGAGAGTGGTGGTGTGGGAGAGTGGTGGTGTGGGAGAGTGGTGGTGTGGGAGAGTGGTGGTGTGGGAGAGTGGTGGTGTGGGAGAGTGGTGGTGTGGGAGAGTGGTGGTGTGGGAGAGTGGTGGTGTGGGAGAGTGGTGGTGTGGGAGAGTGGTGGTGTGGGAGAGTGGTGGTGTGGGAGAGTGGTGGTGTGGGAGAGTGGTGGTGTGGGAGAGTGGTGGTGTGGGAGAGTGGTGGTGTGGGAGAGTGGTGGTGTGGGAGAGTGGTGGTGTGGGAGAGTGGTTGTGTGGGAGAGTGGTGGTGTGGGAGAGTGGTGGTGTGGGATAGTGGTGGTGTGGGAGAGTGGTGGTGTGGGAGAGTGGTGGTGTGGGAGAGTGGTGGTGTGGGAGAGTGGCGGTGTGGGAGAGTGGTGGTGTAGGAGAGTGGTGGTGTGGGAGAGTGGTGGTGTGGGAGAGTGGTGGTGTGGGAGAGTGGTGGTGTGGGAGAGTGGTGGTGTCGGAGAGTGGTGGTGTGGGAGAGTGGTGGTGTGGGAGAGTGGTGGTGTGGGAGAGTGGTGGTGTGGGAGAGTGGTGGTGTGGGAGAGTGGTGGTGTGGGAGAGTGGTGGTGTGGGAGAGTGGTGGTGTGGGAGAGTGGTGGTGTGGGAGAGTGGTGTGGGAGAGTGGTGGTGTGGGAGAGTGGTGGTGTGGGAGAGTGGTGGTGTGGGAGAGTGGTGGTGTGGGAGAGTGGTGGTGTGGGAGAGTGGTGGTGTGGGAGAGTGGTGGTGTGGGAGAGTGGTGGTGTGGGAGAGTGGTGGTGTGGGAGAGTGGTGGTGTGAGAGAGTGGTGATGTGGGAGAGTGGTGGTGTGGGAGAGTGGTGGTGTGGGAGAGTGGTGGTGTGGGAGAGTGGTGGTGTGGGAGAGTGGTGGAGTGGGAGAGTGGTGGTGTGGTAGATTGGTCATGTGGGAGAGTGGTGGTGTGGGAGAGTGGTGGTGTGGGAGAGTGGTGGTGTGGGAGAGTGGTGGTGTGGGAGAGTGGTGGTGTGGGAGAGTGGTGGTGTGGGAGAGTGGTGGTGTGGGAGAGTGGTGGTGTGGGAGAGTGGTGGTGTGGGAGAGTGGTGGTGTGGGAGAGTGGTGGTGTGGGAGAGTGGTGGTGTGGGAGAGTGATGGTGTGGGAGAGTGGTGGTGTGGGAGAGTGGTGGTGTGGGAGAGTGGTGGTGTGGGAGAGTGGTGGTGTGGGAGAGTGGTGGTGTGGGAGAGTGGTGGTGTGGGAGAGTGGTGTGTGGGAGAGTGGTGGTGTGGGAAAATGGTGGTGTGGGAGAATGGTGGTGTGGGAGAGTGGTGGTGTGGGAGAGTGGTGGTGTGGGAGAGTGGTGGTGTGGGAGAGTGGTGGTGTGGGAGAGTGGTGGTGTGGGAGAGTGGTGGTGTGGGAGAGTGGTGGTGTGGGAGAGTGGTGGTGTGGGAGAGTGGTGGTGTGGGAGAGTGGTGGTGAGGGAGAGTGGTGGTGTGGGAGAGTGGTGGTGTGGAGAGTGATGGTGTGGGAGAGTGGTGGTGTGGGAGAGTGGTGGTGTGGGAGAGTGGTGGTGTGGGAGAGTGGTGGTGTGGGAGAGTGGTGGTGTGGGAGAGTGGTGGTGTGGGAGAGTGGTGGTGTGGGAGAGTGGTGGTGTGGGAGAGTGGTGGTGTGGGAGAGTGGTGGTGTGGGAGAGTGGTGGTGTGGGAGAGTGGTGGTGTGGGAGAGTGGTGGTGTGGGAGAGTGGTGGTGTGGGAGAGTGGTGGTGTGGGAGAGTGGTGGTGTGGGAGAGTGGTGGTGTGGGAGAGTGGTGGTGTGGGAGAGTGGTGGTGTGGGAGAGTGGTGGTGTGGGAGAGTGGTGGTGTGGGAGAGTGGTGGTGTGGGAGAGTGGTGGTGTGGGAGAGTGGTGGTGTGGGAGAGTGGTGGTGTGGGAGAGTGGTGGTGTGGGAGAGTGGTGGTGTGGGAGAGTGGTGGTGTGGGAGAGTGGGGGAGAGTGGTGGTGTGGGAGAGTGGTGGTGTGGAGAGTGGTGGTGTGGGAGAGTGGTGGTGTGGGAGAGTGGTGGTGTGGGAGAGTGGTGGTGTGGGAGAGTGGTGGTGTGGGAGAGTGGTGGTGTGGGAGAGTGGTGGTGTGGGAGAGTGGTGGTGTGGGAGAGTGGTGGTGTGGGAGAGTGGTGGTTTGGGAGAGTGGTGGTGTGGGAGAGTGGTGGTGTGGAAGATGGTGGTGTGGAGAGTGATGATGTGGGAGAGTGGTGGTGTGGGAGAGTGGTGGTGTGGGAGAGTGGTGGTGTGGGAGAGTGGTGGTGTGGGAGAGTGGTGGTGTGGGAGAGTGGTGGTGTGGGAGAGTGGTGGTGTGGGAGAGTGGTGGTGTGGGAGAGTGGTGGTGTGGGAGAGTGGTGGTGTGGGAGAGTGGTGGTGTGGGAGAGTGGTGGTGTGGGAGAGTGGTGGTGTGGGAGAGTGGTGGTGTGGGAGAGTGGTGGTGTGGGAGAGTGGTGGTGTGGGAGAGTGGTGGTGTGGGAGAGTGGTGGTGTGGGAGAGTGGTGGTGTGGGAGAGTGGTGGTGTGGGAGAGTGGTGGTGTGGGAGAGTGGTGGTGTGGGAGAGTGGTTGTGTGGGAGAGTGGTGGTGTGGGAGAGTGGTGGTGTGGGAGAGTGGTGGTGTGGGAGAGTGGTGGTGTGGGAGAGTGGTGGTGTGGGAGAGTGGTGGTGTGGGAGAGTGGTGGTGTGGGAGAGTGGTGGTGTGGGAGAGTGGTGGTGTGGGAGAATGGTGGTGTGGGAGAGTGGTGGTGTGGGAGAGTGGTGGTGTGGGAGAGTGGTGGTGTGGGAGAGTGGTGGTGTGGGAGAGTGGTGGTGTGGGAGAGTGGTGGTGTGGGAGAGTGGTGGTGTGGGAGAGTGGTGGTGTGGGAGAGTGGTGGTGTGGGAGAGTGGTGGTGTGGGAGAGTGGTGGTGTGGGAGAGTGGTGGTGTGGGAGAGTGGTGGTGTGGGAGAGTGGTGGTGTGGGAGAGTGGTGGTGTGGGAGAGTGGTGGTGTGGGAGAGTGGTGGTGTGGGAGAGTGGTGGTGTGGGAGAGTGGTGGTGTGGGAGAGTGGTGGTGTGGGAGAGTGGTGGTGTGGGAGAGTGGTGGTGTGGGAGAGTGGTGGTGTGGGAGAGTGGTGGTGTGGGAGAGTGGTGGTGTGGGAGAGTGGTGGTGTGGGAGAGTGGTGGTGTGGGAGAGTGGTGGTGTGGGAGAGTGGTGGTGTGGGAGAGTGGTGGTGTGGGAGAGTGGTGGTGTGGGAGAGTGGTGGTGTGGGAGAGTGGTGGTGTGGGAGAGTGGTGGTGTGGGAGAGTGGTGGTGTGGGAGAGTGGTGGTGTGGGAGAGTGGTGGTGTGGGAGAGTGGTGGTGTGGGAGAGTGGTGGTGTGGGAGATGGTGATGTGGAGAGTGGTGGTGTGGGAGAGTGGTGGTGTGGGAGAGTGGTGGTGTGGGAGAGTGGTGGTGTGGGAGAGTGGTGGTGTGGGAGAGTGGTGGTGTGGGAGAGTGGTGGTGTGGGAGAGTGGTGGTGTGGGAGAGTGGTGGTGTGGGAGAGTGGTGGTGTGGGAGAGTGGTGGTGTGGGAGAGTGGTGGTGTGGGAGAGTGGTGGTGTGGGAGAGTGGTGGTGTGGGAGAGTGGTGGTGTGGGAGAGTGGTGGTGTGGGAGAGTGGTGGTGTGGGAGAGTGGTGGTGTGGGAGAGTGGTGGTGTGGGAGAGTGGTGGTGTGGGAGAGTGGTGGTGTGGGAGAGTGGTGGTGTGGGAGAGTGGTGGTGTGGGAGATGGTGATGTGGGAGAGTGGTGGTGTGGGAGAGTGGTGGTGTGGGAGAGTGGTGGTGTGGGAGAGTGGTGGTGTGGGAGAGTGGTGGTGTGGGAGAGTGGTGGTGTGGGAGAGTGGTGGTGTGGGAGAGTGGTGGTGTGGGAGAGTGGTGGTGTGGGAGAGTGGTGGTGTGGGAGAGTGGTGGTGTGGGAGAGTGGTGGTGTGGGAGAGTGGTGGTGTGGGAGAGTGGTGGTGTGGGAGAGTGGTGGTGTGGGAGAGTGGTGGTGTGGGAGAGTGGTGGTGTGGGAGAGTGGTGGTGTGGGAGAGTGGTGGTGTGGGAGAGTGGTGGTGTGGGAGAGTGGTGGTGTGGGAGAGTGGTGGTGTGGGAGAGTGGTGGTGTGGGAGAGTGGTGGTGTGGGAGAGTGGTGGTGTGGG
This sequence comes from Homarus gammarus, assembly GCA_958450375.1. Taxonomy (NCBI): domain Eukaryota; kingdom Metazoa; phylum Arthropoda; class Malacostraca; order Decapoda; family Nephropidae; genus Homarus; species Homarus gammarus. Next base: position 79,283 of record CAUDMG010000340.1, read on the forward strand.
AGAGTGGTGGTGTGGGAGAGTGGTGGTGTGGGAGAGTGGTGGTGTGGGAGAGTGGTGGTGTGGGAGAGTGGTGGTGTGGGAGAGTGGTGGTGTGGGAGAGTGGTGGAGTGGGAGAGTGGTGGTGTGGGAGAGTGGTGGTGTGGGAGAGTGGTGGTGTGGGAGAGTGGTGGTGTGGGAGAGTGGTGGTGTGGGAGAGTGGTGGTGTGGGAGAGTGGTGGTGTGGGAGAGTGGTGGTGTGGGAGAGTGGTGGTGTGGGAGAGTGGTGGTGTGGGAGAGTGGTGGTGTGGGAGAGTGGTGGTGTGGGAGAGTGGTGGTGTGGGAGAGTGGTGGTGTGGGAGAGTGGTGGTGTGGGAGAGTGGTGGTGTGGGAGAGTGGTGGTGTGGGAGAGTGGTGGTGTGGGAGAGTGGTGGTGTGGGAGAGTGGTGGTGTGGGAGAGTGGTGGTGTGGGAGAGTGGTGGTGTGGGAGAGTGGTGGTGTGGGAGAGTGGTGGTGTGGGAGAGTGGTGGTGTGGGAGAGTGGTGGTGTGGGAGAGTGGTGGTGTGGGAGAGTGGTGGTGTGGGAGAGTGGTGGTGTGGGAGAGTGGTGGTGTGGGAGAGTGGTGTGGGAGGTGGTGTGGGAGAGTGGTGGTGTGGGAGAGTGGTGGTGTGGGAGAGTGGTGGTGTGGGAGAGTGGTGGTGTGGGAGAGTGGTGGTGTGGGAGAGTGGTGGTGTGGGAGAGTGGTGGTGTGGGAGAGTGGTGGTGTGGGAGAGTGGTGGTGTGGGAGAGTGGTGGTGTGGGAGAGTGGTGGTGTGGGAGATTGGTGGTGTGGGAGAGTGGTGGTGTGGGAGAGTGGTGGTGTGGGAGAGTGGTGGTGTGGGAGAGTGGTGGTGTGGGAGAGTGGTGGTGTGGGAGAGTGGTGGTGTGGGAGAGTGGTGGTGTGGGAGAGTGGTGGTGTGGGAGAGTGGTGGTGTGGGAGAGTGGTGGTGTGGGAGAGTGGTGGTGTGGGAGAGTGGTGGTGTGGGAGAGTGGTGGTGTGGGAGAGTGGTGGTGTGGGAGAGTGGTGGTGTGGGAGAGTGGTGGTGTGGGAGAGTGGTGGTGTGGGAGAGTGGTGGTGTGGGAGAGTGGTGGTGTGGGAGAGTGGTGGTGTGGGAGAGTGGTGGTGTGGGAGAGTGGTGGTGTGGGAGAGTGGTGGTGTGGGAGAGTGGTGGTGTGGGAGAGTGGTGGTGTGGGAGAGTGGTGGTGTGGGAGAGTGGTGGTGTGGGAGAATGGTGGTGTGGGAGAGTGGTGGTGTGGAGAGTGGTGGTGTGGGAGAGTGGTGGTGTGGGAGAGTGGTGGTGTGGGAGAGTGGTGGTGTGGGAGAGTGGTGGTGTGGGAGAGTGGTGGTGTGGGAGAGTGTTGGTGTGGGAGAGTGGTGGTGTGGGAGAGTGGTGGTGTGGGAGAGTGGTGGTGTGGGAGAGTGGTGGTGTGGGAGAGTGGTGGTGTGGGAGAGTGGTGGTGTGGGAGAGTGGTGGTGTGGGAGAGTGGTGGTGTGGGAGAGTGGTGGTGTGGGAGAGTGGTGGTGTGGGAGAGTGGTGGTGTGGGAGAGTGGTGGTGTGGGAGAGTGGTGGTGTGGGAGAGTGGTGGTGTGGGAGAGTGGTGGTGTGGGAGAGTGGTGGTGTGGGAGAGTGGTGGTGTGGGAGAGTGGTGGTGTGGGAGAGTGGTGGTGTGGGAGAGTGGTGGTGTGGGAGAGTGGTGGTGTGGGAGAGTGGTGGTGTGGGAGAGTGGTGGTGTGGGAGAGTGGTGGTGTGGGAGAGTGGTGGTGTGGGAGAGTGGTGGTGTGGGAGAGTGGTGGTGTGGGAGAGTGGTGGTGTGGGAGAGTGGTGGTGTGGGAGAGTGGTGGTGTGGGAGAGTGGTGGTGTGGGAGAGTGGTGGTGTGGGAGAGTGGTGGTGTGGGAGAGTGGTGGTGTGGGAGAGTGGTGGTGTGGGAGAGTGGTGGTGTGGGAGAGTGGTGGTGTGGGAGAGTGGTGGTGTGGGAGAGTGGTGGTGTGGGAGAGTGGTGGTGTGGGAGAGTGGTGGTGTGGGAGAGTGGTGGTGTGGGAGAGTGGTGGTGTGGGAGAGTGGTGGTGTGGGAGAGTGGTGGTGTGGAGAGTGATGGTGTGGGAGAGTGGTGGTGTGGGAGAGTGGTGGTGTGGGAGAGTGGTGGTGTGGGAGAGTGGTGGTGTGGGAGAGTGGTGGTGTGGGAGAGTGGTGGTGTGGGAGAGTGGTGGTGTGGGAGAGTGGTGGTGTGGGAGAGTGGTGGTGTGGGAGAGTGGTGGTGTGGGAGAGTGGTGGTGTGGGAGAGTGGTGGTGTGGGAGAGTGGTGGTGTGGGAGAGTGGTGGTGTGGGAGAGTGGTGGTGTGGGAGAGTGGTGGTGTGGGAGAGTGGTGGTGTGGGAGTGTGGTGGTGTGGGAGAGTGGTGGTGTGGGAGAGTGGTGGTGTGGGAGAGTGGTGGTGTGGGAGAGTGGTGGTGTGGGAGAGTGGTGGTGTGGGAGAGTGGTGGTGTGGGAGAGTGGTGGTGTGGGAGAGTGGTGGTGTGGGAGATGGTGGTGTGGGAGAGTGGTGGTGTGGGAGATGGTGGTGTGGGAGAGTGGTGGTGTGGGAGAGTGGTGGTGTGGGAGAGTGGTGGTGTGGGAGAGTGGTGGTGTGGGAGAGTGGTGGTGTGGGAGAGTGGTGGTGTGGGAGAATGGTGGTGTGGGAGAGTGGTGGTGTGGGAGAGTGGTGGTGTGGGAGAGTGTGGTGTGGGAGAGTGGTGGTGTGGGAGAGTGGTGGTGTGGGAGAGTGGTGGTGTGGGAGAGTGGTGGTGTGGGAGAGTGGTGGTGTGGGAGAGTGGTGGTGTGGGAGAGTGGTGGTGTGGGAGAGTGGTGGTGTGGGAGAGTGGTGGTGTGGGAGAGTGGTGGTGTGGGAGAGTGGTGGTGTGGGAGAGTGGTGGTGTGGGAGAGTGGTGGTGTGGGAGAGTGGTGGTGTGGGAGAGTGTGGTGTGGAGTGGTGTGGGAGAGTGGTGGTGTGGGTGAGTTGTGGTGTGGGAGAGTGGTGGTGTGGGAGAGTGGTGGTGTGGGAGAGTGGTGGTGTGGGAGAGTGGTGGTGTGGGAGAGTGGTGGTGTGGGAGAGTGGTGGTGTGGGAGAGTGGTGGTGTGGGAGAGTGGTGGTGTGGGAGAGTGGTGGTGTGGGAGAGTGGTGGTGTGGGAGAGTGGTGGTGTGGGAGAGTGGTGGTGTGGGAGAGTGGTGGTGTGGGAGAGTGGTGGTGTGGGAGAGTGGTGGTGTGGGAGAGTGGTGGTGTGGGAGAGTGGTGGTGTGGGAGAGTGGTGGTGTGGGAGAGTGGTGGTGTGGGAGAGTGGTGGTGTGGGAGAGTGGTGGTGTGGGAGAGTGGTGGTGTGGGAGAGTGGTGGTGTGGGAGAGTGGTGGTGTGGGAGAGTGGTGGTGTGGGAGAGTGGTGGTGTGGGTGAGTGTTGGTGTGGGAGAGTGTTGGTGTGGGAGAGTGGTGGTGTGGGAGAGTGGTGGTGTGGGAGAGTGGTGGTGTGGGAGAGTGGTGGTGTGGGAGAGTGGTGGTGTGGGAGAGTGGTGGTGTGGGAGAGTGGTGGTGTGGGAGAGTGGTGGTGTGGGAGAGTGGTGGTGTGGGAGAGTGGTGGTGTGGGAGAGTGGTGGTGTGGGAGAGTGGTGGTGTGGGAGAGTGGTGGTGTGGGAGAGTGGTGGTGTGGGAGAGTGGTTGTGTGGGAGTGTTGTGGTGTGGGAGAGTGGTGGTGTGGGAGAGTGGTGGTGTGGGAGAGTGGTGGTGTGGGAGAGTGGTGGTGTGGGAGAGTGGTGGTGTGGGAGAGTGGTGGTGTGGGAGAGTGGTGGTGTGGGAGAGTGGTGGTGTGGGAGAGTGGTGGTGTGGGAGAGTGGTGGTGTGGGAGAGTGGTGGTGTGGGAGAGTGGTGGTGTGGGAGAGTGGGGAGTGGTGTGGGAGAGTGGTGGTGTGGGAGAGTGGTGGTGTGGGAGAGTGGTGGTGTGGGAGAGTGGTGGTGTGGGAGAGTGGTGGTGTGGGAGAGTGGTGGTGTGGGAGATTGGTGGTGTGGGAGATTGGTGGTGTGGGAGATTGGTGGTGTGGGAGAGTGGTGGTGTGGGAGAGTGGTGGTGTGGGAGTGTGGTGGTGTGGGAGATGGTGGTGTGGGAGAGTGGTGGTGTGGGAGAGTGGTGGTGTGGGAGAGTGGTGGTGTGGGAGAGTGGTGGTGTGGGAGAGTGGTGGTGTGGGAGAGTGGTGGTGTGGGAGAGTGGTGGTGTGGGAGAGTGGTGGTGTGGGAGAGTGGTGGTGTGGGAGAGTGGTGGTGTGGGAGAGTGGTGGTGTGGGAGAGTGGTGGTGTGGGATAGTGGTGGTGTGGGAGTGTGTTGGTTTGGGAGTGTGGTGGTGTGGGAGAGTGGTGGTGTGGGAGAGTGGTGGTGTGGGAGAGTGGTGGTGTGGGAGAGTGGTGGTGTGGGAGAGTGGTTGTGTGGGAGAGTCGTGGTGTGGGAGAGTGGTGGTGTGGGAGAGTGGTGGTGTGGGAGAGTGGTGTTGTGGGAGAGTGGTGGTGTGGGAGAGTGGTGGTGTGGGAGAGTGGTGGTGTGGGAGAGTGGTGGTGTGGGAGAGTGGTGGTGTGGGAGAGTGGTGGTGTGGGAGAGTGGTGGTGTGGGAGAGTGGTGGTGTGGGAGAGTGGTGGTGTGGGAGAGTGGTGGTGTGGGAGAGTGGTGGTGTGGGAGAGTGGTGGGAGAGTGGTGGTGTGGGAGAGTGGTGGTGTGGGAGAGTGGTGGTGTGGGAGAGTGGTGGTGGGAGAGTGGTGGTGTGGGAGAGTGGTGGTGTGGGAGAGTGGTGGTGTGGGAGAGTGGTGGTGTGGGAGAGTGGTGGTGTGGGAGAGTGGTGGTGTGGGAGAGTGGTGGTGTGGGAGAGTGGTGGTGTGGGAGAGTGGTGGTGTGGGAGAGTGGTGGTGTGGGAGAGTGGTGGTGTGGGAGAGTGGTGGTGTGGGAGAGTGGTGGTGTGGGAGAGTGGTGGTGTGGAGAGTGGTGGTGTGGAGAGTGGTGGTGTGGAGAGTGGTGGTGTGGGAGAGTGGTGGTGTGGGAGAGTGGTGGTGTGGGAGAGTGGTGGTGTGGGAGAGTGGTGGTGTGGGAGAGTGGTGGTGTGGGAGAGTGTGGTGTGGGAGAGTGGTGGTGTGGGAGAGTGGTGGTGTGGGAGAGTGGTGGTGTGGGAGAGTGGTGGTGTGGGAGATTGGTGGTGTGGGAGAGTGGTGGTGTGGGAGAGTGGTGGTGTGGGAGAGTGGTGGTGTGGGAGAGTGGTGGTGTGGGAGAGTGGTGGTGTGGGAGAGTGGTGGTGTGGGAGAGTGGTGGTGTGGGAGAGTGGTGGTGTGGGAGAGTGGTGGTGTGGGAGAGTGGTGGTGTGGGAGAGTGGTGGTGTGGAGAGTGGTGGTGTGGGAGAGTGGTGGTGTGGGAGAGTGGTGGTGTGGGAGAGTGGTGGTGTGGGAGAGTGGTGGTGTGGGAGAGTGGTGGTGTGGGAGAGTGGTGGTGTGGGAGAGTGGTGGTGTGGGAGAGTGGTGGTGTGGGAGAGTGGTGGTGTGGAGAGTGGTGGTGTGGAGAGTGGTGGTGTGGGAGAGTGGTGGTGTGGGAGAGTGGTGGTGTGGGAGAGTGGTGGTGTGGGAGAGTGGTGGTGTGGGAGAGTGGTGGTGTGGGAGAGTGGTGGTGTGGGAGAGTGGTGGTGTGGGAGAGTGGTGGTGTGGGAGAGTGGTGGTGTGGGAGAGTGGTGGTGTGGGAGAGTGGTGGTGTGGGAGAGTGGTGGTGTGGGAGAGTGGTGGTGTGGGAGAGTGGTGGTGTGGGAGAGTGGTGGTGTGGGAGAGTGGTGGTGTGGGAGAGTGGTGGTGTGGGAGAGTGGTGGTGTGGGAGAGTGGTGGTGTGGGAGAGTGGTGGTGTGGGAGAGTGGTGGTGTGGGAGAGTGGTGGTGTGGGAGAGTGGTGGTGTGGGAGAGTGGTGGTGTGGGAGAGTGGTGGTGTGGGAGAGTGGTGGTGTGGAGAGTGGTGGTGTGGGAGAGTGGTGGTGTGGGAGAGTGGTGGTGTGGGAGAGTGGTGGTGTGGGAGAGTGGTGGTGTGGGAGAGTGGTGGTGTGGGAGAGTGGTGGTGTGGGAGAGTGGTGGTGTGGGAGAGTGGTGGTGTGGGAGAGTGGTGGTGTGGGAGAGTGGTGGTGTGGGAGAGTGGTGGTGTGGGAGAGTGGTGGTGTGGGAGAGTGGTGGTGTGGGAGAGTGGTGGTGTGGGAGAGTGGTGGTGTGGGAGAGTGGTGGTGTGGGAGAGTGGTGGTGTGGGAGAGTGGTGGTGTGGGAGAGTGGTGGTGTGGGAGAGTGGTGGTGTGGGAGAGTGGTGGTGTGGGAGAGTGGTGGTGTGGGAGAGTGGTGGTGTGGGAGAGTGGTGGTGTGGGAGAGTGGTGGTGTGGGAGAGTGGTGGTGTGGGAGAGTGGTGGTGTGGGAGAGTGGTGGTGTGGGAGAGTGGTGGTGTGGGAGAGTGGTGGTGTGGGAGAGTGGTGGTGTGGGTTAGTGGTGGTGTGTGAGAGTGGTGGTGTGGGAGAGTGGTGGTGTGGGAGAGTGGTGGTGTGGGAGAGTGGTGGTGTGGGAGAGTGGTGGTGTGGGAGAGTGGTGGTGTGGGAGAGTGGTGGTGTGGGAGAGTGGGGGTGTGGGAGAGTGGGGGTGTGGGAGAGTGGTGGAGTGGGAGAGTGGTGGTGTGGGAGAGTGGTGGTGTGGGAGAGTGGTGGTGTGGGAGAGTGGTGGTGTGGGAGAGTGCTGGTGTGGGAGAGTGGTGGTGTGGGAGAGTGGTGGTGTGGGAGAGTGGTGGTGTGGGAGAGTGGTGGTGTGGGAGAGTGGTGGTGTGGGAGAGTGGTGGTGTGGGAGAGTGGTGGTGTGGGAGAGTGGTGGTGTGGGAGAGTGGTGGTGTGGGAGAGTGGTGGTGTGGGAGAGTGGTGGTGTGGGAGAGTGGTGGTGTGGGAGAGTGGTGGTGTGGGAGAGTGGTGGTGTGGGAGAGTGGTGGTGTGGGAGAGTGGTGGTGTGGGAGAGTGGTGGTGTGGGAGAGTGGTGGTGTGGGAGAGTGGTGGTGTGGGAGAGTGGTGGTGTGGGAGAGTGGTGGTGTGGGAGAGTGGTGGTGTGGGAGAGAGGTGATGTGGGAGAGTGGTGGTGTGGGAGAGTGGTGGTGTGGGAGAGTGGTGGTGTGGGAGAGTGGTGGTGTGGGAGAGTGGTGGTGTGGGAGAGTGGTGGTGTGGGAGAGTGGTGGTGTGGGAGAGTGGTGGTGTGGGAGAGTGGTGGTGTGGGAGAGTGGTGGTGTGGGAGAGTGGTGGTGTGGGAGAGTGGTGGTGTGGGAGAGTGGTGGTGTGGGAGAGTGGTGGTGTGGGAGAGTGGTGGTGTGGGAGAGTGGTGGTGTGGGAGAGTGGTGGTGTGGGAGAGTGGTGGTGTGGGAGAGTGGTGGTGTGGGAGAGTGGTGGTGTGGGAGAGTGGTGGTGTGGGAGAGTGGTGGTGTGGGAGAGTGGTGGTGTGGGAGAGTGGTGGTGTGGGAGAGTGGTGGTGTGGGAGAGTGGTGGTGTGGGAGAGTGGTGGTGTGGGAGAGTGGTGGTGTGGGAGAGTGGTGGTGTGGGAGAGTGGTGGTGTGGGAGAGTGGTGGTGTGGGAGAGTGGTGGTGTGGGAGAGTGGTGGTGTGGGAGAGTGGTGGTGTGGGAGAGTGGTGGTGTGGGAGAGTGGTGGTGTGGGAGAGTGGTGGTGTGGGAGAGTGGTGGTGTGGGAGAGTGGTGGTGTGGGAGAGTGGTGGTGTGGGAGAGTGGTGGTGTGGGAGAGTGGTGGTGTGGGAGAGTGGTGGTGTGGGAGAGTGGTGGTGTGGAGAGTGGTGGTGTGGGAGAGTGGTGGTGTGGGAGAGTGGTGGTGTGGGAGAGTGGTGGTGTGGGAGAGTGGTGGTGTGGGAGAGTGGTGGTGTGGGAGAGTGGTGGTGTGGGAGAGTGGTGGTGTGGGAGAGTGGTGGTGTGGGAGAGTGGTGGTGTGGGAGAGTGGTGGTGTGGGAGAGTGGTGGTGTGGGAGAGTGGTGGTGTGGGAGAGTGGTGGTGTGGGAGAGTGGTGGTGTGGGAGAGTGGTGGTGTGGGAGAGTGGTGGTGTGGGAGAGTGGTGGTGTGGGAGAGTGGTGGTGTGGGAGAGTGGTGGTGTGGGAGAGTGGTGGTGTGGGAGAGTGGTGGTGTGGGAGAGTGGTGGTGTGGGAGAGTGGTGGTGTGGGAGAGTGGTGGTGTGGGAGAGTGGTGGTGTGGGAGAGTGGTGGTGTGGGAGAGTGGTGGTGTGGGAGAGTGGTGGTGTGGGAGAGTGGTGGTGTGGGAGAGTGGTGGTGTGGGAGAGTGGTGGTGTGGGAGAGTGGTGGTGTGGGAGAGTGGTGGTGTGGGAGATGGTGGTGTGGGAGAGTGGTGGTGTGGGAGAGTGGTGGTGTGGGAGAGTGGTGGTGTGGGAGAGTGGTGGTGTGGGAGAGTGGTGGTGTGGGAGAGTGGTGGTGTGGGAGAGTGGTGGTGTGGGAGAGTGGTGGTGTGGGAGAGTGGTGGTGTGGGAGAGTGGTGGTGTGGGAGAGTGGTGGTGTGGGAGAGTGGTGGTGTGGGAGAGTGGTGGTGTGGGAGAGTGGTGGTGTGGGAGAGTGGTGGTGTGGGAGAGTGGTGGTGTGGGAGAGTGGTGGTGTGGGAGAGTGGTGGTGTGGGAGAGTGGTGGTGTGGGAGAGTGGTGGTGTGGGAGAGTGGTGGTGTGGGAGAGTGGTGGTGTGGGAGAGTGGTGGTGTGGGAGAGTGGTGGTGTGGGAGAGTGGTGGTGTGGGAGAGTGGTGGTGTGGGAGAGTGGTGGTGTGGGAGAGTGGTGGTGTGGGAGAGTGGTGGTGTGGGAGAGTGGTGGTGTGGGAGAGTGGTGGTGTGGGAGAGTGGTGGTGTGGGAGAGTGGTGGTGTGGAGAGTGGTGGTGTGGGAGAGTGGTGGTGTGGGAGAGTGGTGGTGTGGGAGAGTGGTGGTGTGGGAGAGTGGTGGTGTGGGAGAGTGGTGGTGTGGGAGAGTGGTGGTGTGGGAGAGTGGTGGTGTGGGAGAGTGGTGGTGTGGGAGAGTGGTGGTGTGGGAGAGTGGTGGTGTGGGAGAGTGGTGGTGTGGGAGAGTGGTGGTGTGGGAGAGTGGTGGTGTGGGAGAGTGGTGGTGTGGGAGAGTGGTGGTGTGGAGAGTGATGGTGTGGGAGAGTGGTGGTGTGGGAGAGTGGTGGTGTGGGAGAGTGGTGGTGTGGGAGAGTGGTGGTGTGGGAGAGTGGTGGTGTGGGAGAGTGGTGGTGTGGGAGAGTGGTGGTGTGGGAGAGTGGTGGTGTGGGAGAGTGGTGGTGTGGGAGAGTGGTGGTGTGGGAGAGTGGTGGTGTGGGAGAGTGGTGGTGTGGGAGAGTGGTGGTGTGGGAGAGTGGTGGTGTGGGAGAGTGGTGGTGTGGGAGAGTGGTGGTGTGGGAGATTGGTGGTGTGGGAGAGTGGTGGTGTGGGAAAGTGGTGGTGTGGGAGAGTGGTGGTGTGGGAGAGTGGTGGTGTGGGAGAGTGGTGGTGTGGGAGAGTGGTGGTGTGGGAGAGTGGTGGTGTGGGAGATGGTGGTGTGGGAGAGTGGTGGTGTGGGAGAGTGGTGGTGTGGGAGAGTGGTGGTGTGGGAGAGTGGTGGTGTGGGAGAGTGGTGGTGTGGGAGAGTGGTGGTGTGGGAGAGTGTGGTGTGGGAGAGTGGTGGTGTGGGAGATTGGTGGTGTGGGAGAGTGGTGGTGTGGGAGAGTGGTGGTGTGGGAGAATGGTGGTGTGGGAGAGTGGTGGTGTGGGAGAGTGGTGGTGTGGGAGATGGTGGTGTGGGAGAGTGGTGGTGTGGGAGAGTGGTGGTGTGGGAGATGGTGGTGTGGGAGAGTGGTGGTGTGGGAGAGTGGTGGTGTGGGAGAGTGGTGGTGTGGGAGCGGTGTGGTGTGGAGAGTGTTGGTGTGGGAGAGTGGTGGTGTGGGAGAGTGGTGGTGTGGGAGAGTGGTGGTGTGGAGAGTGGTGGTGTGGGAGAGTGGTGGTGTGGGAGAGTGGTGGTGTGGGAGAGTGGTGGTGTGGGAGAGTGGTGGTGTGGGAGAGTGGTGGTGTGGAGAGTGGTGGTGTGGGAGAGTGGTGGTGTGGGAGAGTGGTGGTGTGGGAGAGTGGGGGAGTGGTGGTGGAAGAGTGGTGGTGTGGGAGAGTGGTGGTGTGGGAGAGTGGTGGTGTGGGAGAGTGGTGGTGTGGGAGAGTGGTGGTGTGGGAGAGTGGTGGTGTGGGAGAGTGGTGGTGTGGGAGAGTGGTGGTGTGGGAGAGTGGTGGTGTGGGAGAGTGGTGGTGTGGAGAGTGGTGGTGTGGGAGAGTGGTGGTGTGGGAGAGTGGTGGTGTGGGAGAGTGGTGGTGTGGGAGAGTGGTGGTGTGGGAGAGTGTGGTGTGGAGAGTGGTGGTGTGGGAGAGTGGTGGTGTGGGAGAGTGGTGGAGTGGAGAGTGGTGGTGTGGAGAGTGGTGGTGTGGGAGAGTGGTGGTGTGGGAGAGTGGTGGTGTGGGAGAGTGGTGGTGTGGGAGAGTGGTGGTGTGGGAGAGTGGTGGTGTGGGAGAGTGGTGGTGTGGGAGAGTGGTGGTGTGGGAGAGTGGTGGTGTGGGAGAGTGGTGGTGTGGGAGAGTGGTGGTGTGGGAGAGTGGTGGTGTGGGAGAGTGGTGGTGTGGGAGAGTGGTGGTGTGGGAGAGTGGTGGTGTGGGAGAGTGGTGTGTGGGAGAGTGGTGGTGTGGGAGAGTGGGGTGTGGGAGAGTGGTGTGTGGGAGAGTGGTGGTGTGGGAGAGTGGTGGTGTGGGAGAGTGGTGGTGTGGGAGAGTGATGGTGTGGGAGAGTGATGGTGTGGGAGAGTGGTGGTGTGGAGAGTTGTGGTGTGGGAGAGTGGTGGTGTGGGAGAGTGGTGGTGTGGGAGAGTGGGGGAGTGGTGGTTGGAGAGTGGTGGTGTGGGAGAGTGGTGGTGTGGGAGAGTGGTGGTGTGGGAGAGTGGTGGTGTGGGAGAGTGTGGTGTGGGAGAGTGGTGGTGTGGGAGAGTGGTGGTGTGGGAGAGTGGTGGTGTGGGAGAGTGGTGGTGTGGGAGATGGTGGTGTGGGAGAGTGGTGGTGTGGGAGAATGGTGGTGTGGGAGAGTGGTGGTGTGGGAGAGAGGTGGTGTGGGAGAGTGGTGGTGTGGAGAGTGGTGGTGTGGGAGAGTGGTGGTGTGGGAGAGTGGTGGTGTGGGAGAGTGGTGGTGTGGGAGAGTGGTGGTGTGGAGAGTGGTGGTGTGGGAGAGTGGTGGTGTGGGAGATTGGTGGTGTGGGAGAGTGGTGGTGTGGGAGAGTGGTGGTGTGGGAGAGTGGTGGTGTGGGAGAGTGGTGGTGTGGGAAAATGGTGGTGTGGGAGAGTGGTGGTGTGGGAGAGTGGTGGTGTGGGAGAGTGGTGGTGTGGGAGATTGGTGGTGTGGGAGAGTGTGGTGTGGGAGAGTGGTGGTGTGGGAGAATGGTGGTGTGGGAGAGTGATGGTATGGGAGAGTGGTAGTGTGGGAGAGTGGTGGTGTGGGAGAGTGGTGGTGTGGGAGAGTGGTGGTGTGGGAGAGTGGTGGTGTGGGAGAGTGGTGGTGTGGAGAGTGGTGGTGTGGGAGAGTGGTGGTGTGGGAGAGTGGTGGTGTGGGTGAGTGGTGGTGTGGGAGAGTGGTGGTGTGGGAGAGTGGTGGTGTGGGAGAGTGGTGGTGTGGGAGAGTGTTGGTGTGGGAGAGTGGTGGTGTGGGAGAGTGGTGGTGTGGGAGAGTGGTGGTGTGGGAGAGTGGTGGTGTTGGAGAGTGGTGGTGTGGGAGAGTGGTGGTGTGGGAGAGTGGTGGTGTGGGAGAGTGGTGGTGTGGGAGAGTGGTGGTGTGGGAGAGTGGTGGTGTGGGATAGTGGGGGAGTGGTGGTGTGGATGAGTGGTGGTGTGGGAGAGTGGTGGTGTGTAGAGTGGTGGTGTGGAGAGTGATGGTGTGGGAGAGTGGTGGTGTGGGAGAGTGGTGGTGTGGGAGAGTGGTGGTGTGGGAGAGTGGTGGTGTGGGAGAGTGGTGGTGTGGGAGAGTGTGGTGTGGGAGAGTGGTGTGGGAGAGTGGTGGTGTGGGAGAGTGGTAGTGTGGGAGAGTGGTAGTGTGGGAGAGTGGTGGTGTGGGAGAGTGGTAGTGTGGGAGAGTGGTGGTGTGGGAGAGTGTGGTGTGGGAGAGTGGTGGTGTGGGAGAGTGGTAGTGTGGGAGAGTGGTGGTGTGGGAGAGTGATGGTGTGGATGAGTGGTGGTGTAGGAGAGTGGTAGTGTGGGCGAGTGGTGGTGTGGGAGAGTGGTGGTGTGTGAGAGTGATGGTGTGGGAGAGTGGTAGTGTGGGAGAGTGGTGGTGTGGGAGAGTGGTGGTATGGGAGAGTGTTGGTGTTGGAGAGTGGTGTTGTGGGAGAGTGGTAGTGTGGGAGAGTGGTGGTGTGGAATAGTGGTGGTGTGGGAGTGTGGTGGTGTGGGAGAGTGCTGGTGTGGGAGAGTGGTAGTGTGGGAGAGTGGTGGTGTGGGAGAGTTGTGGTGTGGGAGAGTGGGGGAGTGGTGGTGTGGAAGAGTGGTGGTGTGGGAGAGTGGTGGTTTGGGAGAGTGGTGGTGTGGGAGAGTGGTACTGTGGGAGAGTGGTTGGTGTGGGAAAGTGGTGGTGTGGGAGTGTGGTGGTGTGGGAGAGTGGTGTTGTGGGAGAGTGGTAGTGTGGGAGAGTGGTGGTGTGGAATAGTGGTGGTGTGGGAGAGTGGTGGTGTGGGAGAGTGGTGGTGTGGGAGAGTGGTGGTGTGGGAGAGTGGTGTGGGAGTGGTGTGTGGGAGAGTGGTGGTGTGGGAGAGTGGTGGTGTGGAGAGTGGTGGTGTGGAGAGTGGTGGTGTGGGAGAGTGGTGGTGTGGGAGAGTGGTGGTGTGGAGAGTGGTGGTGTGGGAGAGTGGTGGTGTGGAGAGTGGTGGTGTGGGAGAGTGGTGGTGTGGGAGAGTGGTGGTGTAGGAGAGTGGTGGTGTGGGAGAGTGGTGGTGTGGGAGAGTGGGGGAGTGGTGGTATGGAAGAGTGGTGGTGTGGCAGAGTGGTGGTGTGGAGTGTGATGGTGTGGGAGAGCGGTGGTGTGGGAGAGTGGTGGTGTGGGAGAGTGGTAGTGTGGGAGAGTGGTGGTGTGGGAGAATGGAGGTGTGGGAGAGTGGTGATGTGGGAGAGTGGGGGAGTGGTGGTATGGAAGAGTGGTGGTGTGGGAGAGTGGTGATGTGGAGAGTGATGGTGTGGGAGAGTGGTGGTGTGGGAGAGTGGTGGTGTGGGAGAGTGGTGGTGTGGGAGAGTGGTGGTGTGGGAGAATGGAGGTGTGGGAGAGTGGTGATGTGGGAGAGTGATGGTGTCGGACATTGGTGGTGTGGAAAATGGTCGTGTGGGAGTATGGTGGGGTGGGAGAGTGGTGGTGTGGGAGAGTGGTGATGTGAGAGAGTGGTGGTGTGGGAGAGTTGTGGTGTGGGAGATTGGTGGTGTGGGAGAATGGTGGTGTGGGAGAGTGGTGGTGTGGGAGAGTAGTGATGTGGGAGAGTGGTGAGGTGAGAGAGTGATGGTGTGGGAGAGTGGTGGTGTGGGAGAGTGGTGGTGTGGGAGAATGGTGGTGTGGGAGAATGGTGGTGTGGGAGAGTGGTGGTGTGGGAGAGTGGTGGTGTGGGAGAGTGGTGGTGTGGGAGAGTGGTGGTGTGGGAGAGTGGTGGTGTGGGAGAGTGGTGGTGTGGGAGAGTGGTGGTGTGGGAAAATGGTGGTGTGGGAGAGTGGTGGTGTGGGAGAATGGTGGTGTGGGAGAATGGTGGTGTGGGAGAGTGGTGGTGTGGGAGAGTGGTGGTGTGGGAGATTGGTGGTGTGGAAGAGAGGTGGTGTGGGAGAGTGGTGGTGTGGGAGAGTGGTGGTGTGGGAGAGTGGTGGTGTGGGAGAGTGGTGGTGTGGGAGAGTGGTGGTGTGGGAGAGTGGTGGTGTGGGAGAGTGGTGGTGTGGGAGAGTGGTGGTGTGGGAGAGTGGTGGTGTGGGAGAGTGGTGGTGTGGGATGAGTGGTGGTGTGGGAGAGTGGTGGTGTGGGAGAGTGGTGGTGTGGGAGAGTGGTGGTGTGGGAGAGTGGTGGTGTGGGAGAGTGGTGGTGTGGGAGAGTGGTGGTGTGGGAGATTGGTGGTGTGGGAGAGTGGTGGTGTGGGAGAGTGGTGGTGTGGGAGAGTGGTGGTGTGGGAGAGTGGTGGTGTGGGAGAGTGGTGGTGTGGGAGAGTGGTGGTGTGGGAGAGTGGTGGTGTGGGAGAGTGGTTGTGTGGGAGAGTGGTGGTGTGGGAGAGTGGTGGTGTGGGAGAGTGGTGGTGTGGGAGAGTGGTGGTGTGGGAGAGTGGTGGTGTGGGAGAGTGGTGGTGTGGGAGAGTGGTGGTGTGGAGAGTGGTGGTGTGGGAGAGTGGTGGTGTGGGAGAGTGGTGGTGTGGGAGAGTGGTGGTGTGGAGAGTGGTGGTGTGGGAGAGTGGTGGTGTGGGAGAGTGGTGGTGTGGGAGAGTGGTGGTGTGGGAGAGTGGTGGTGTGGGAGAGTGGTGGTGTGGGAGAGTGGTGGTGTGGGAGAGTGGTGGTGTGGGAGAGTGGTGGTGTGGGAGTGGTGGTGTGGGAGAGTGGTGGTGTGGAGAGTGGTGGTGTGGGAGAGTGGTGGTGTGGGAGAGTGGTGGTGTGGGAGAGTGGTGGTGTGGGAGAGTGGTGGTGTGGGAGAGTGGTGGTGTGGGAGAGTGGTGGTGTGGGAGAGTGGTGGTGTGGGAGAGTGGTGGTGTGGAGAGTGGTGGGAGTGGTGGTGTGGAGAGTGGTGGTGTGGAGAGTGGTGGTGTGGGAGAGTGGTGGTGTGGCCGAGTGGTGGTGTGGGAGAGTGGTGGTGTGGGAGAGTGGTGGTGTGGGAGAGTGGTGTGGGAGTGGTGGTGTGGAGAGTGGTGGTGTGGGAGATGGT
>CAUDMG010000341.1:0-32500 GCA_958450375.1 Homarus gammarus
ACATATACATATACATGGAATACCACACGCATAAAATCACTGAACGTGGAAGAATAATAATCGGCATGAAGGAGGCTGGATTTTCACCCACTGAAATAGCCCGAGAATTGGGGGTTTCTCGGTCAACTGTATATTATTGGATTAAACGATGGGAATAGGAGGGAAGTTTAAAGGACCACCACAGGACGGGAATGGCCGCGCAGAACAACACCTACACAAGTTGAAGCCATCCGGAATTTCGCTGAGGCCAACCCCTTCAAGACTTAATTCTCAATGAGAGGATCTCCAATTAAACATTTCCCCTTTAAAAATCAGGCGAGGACTTCACGGAAGAGGCATTCACCATAGAACTCCCACCACCAAGGAGAAGTAAAATGAGCGACATCACGAGGGCAGGTTGCAGTTTGCTCGACGGTATGCTGAAGAAGGCCTAGATTTCTGGGGAAAAGTAATATTCACTGACGAAAAAACTTTCGCATTTACCTCTCACGGAAGGTTGCATTGCTGGAGGAGGAACAACACCCGATATGCTAGACAGCATATTTATGAGGAAGCAAGGAGTGGCCATGTGACTTGCAATGTTTGGGGATGGACATACAGGTATTTGCACGGAGTTGGAGAGTTGACTGACATAGAAAGAAGATTCATAGCTGAGCAGTATTTAGATATACCCGAAGAAGTTATGTTTCCCTCTGTACGTGCATATGCTTTCCCGTTTCCGGAAAACATAATTTTCATGCACGATAGGTGTCCTATCCATACCACACGGATTGTAATGCGGTAGTTTGCAGAACAAAGAAATTGCAAGTTTTAGATTGGCCAAGTAAAGATTGTGACATGAACCCTATAGAGAACGTTTGGGCCAATATTATGAACGTGTGGGAGCCACCTGATGAGACAACCAGGGTGCAGCTACAGGAGCATACAGTACACACTGTGAGTGGGAGGTGTTGAGGCGGAAACCGCAACTTTTACACAATCACGTCGTCTCCGTTCCTAACAGGCTGCAGCAAGTAATCGAGAATGAAGATGGCTGGACTAAATATTAATGTGCCAGAAATTATTTTCCTATGTAATCAATGGAACAAACTGAATGCACATCGATATTAATTTTTTCTATGTTAACTGAAATAAATATAATTTTCATGAATATATGTCAAACTGTATAATAAATGTAGAGAAAAAATCCTCTTCTAATATCCTCACTTATGCAGTATGTATTCAGGATGATTTAAGTCAAACAAATCATAGCATTATACATATAATTATTATGAAAGAGAACAGTATAATGTTTGATAATTATATTGCATGTGAAATAATTACCATATACACCAAGGAAAAAAATCAGAGAGGGAGACGAGACAAAGAAACATCTGTATAATGACACAATTCCTACAAAATGTAATGGTCCGATCACAGCTGTCCGATCCGGCTCTTCAAGGCCCTTATGGCGAGGAGATTGATATTTCATATTTCAATCTCATAATCTCATATTTAATAAGTTCATGTCATGCCGTTTACAATATATTTATGTATTCTTGGAAAACGTTTACTGTAATAATTGTATTTGTATATTGTAAGATTGTACTATCGTACGATATGTTTTCCCATGTTGAGATGGGGGCTTGTCTTTGGCAGAGCCCGGTTGCCAGTCACCAGCTGACGCTGTTAGAATAAAGTCTACAAAGAACGTGATCTTTCTGATCTATGACTCCAACCTCTCACATGGCGCAGTGAGTAGGATATGTCTGGGCCCGACACGCCATTACAGCCCTGACAAGAACGCTGACATGGCCCCTACACGTCCACGATTCTCGACGCCCTCAAGGGGACGCCAGGGCTTCTCTACACCGGCGGGGAACACCACGCGCGCCCAGCAGCAAGCCATGAGTGCATTGATGACTCAGATGGCGTCTCTAGTTGCTGGCGGTGGTCATGCTTCTATGCCGGTCATGAAGCCCTCAGCAGCTGTCGCACCAGAGAAGTGTGAGGCAGAAATGCCAGTAGCTGCGTTTAGGACATGGAGGCTGTCCATGGAGTCATGGGTGCTGTTGAACGGGTGGTCACAACTGGTGGCCACACTCCACATTCGCCTGAACTGCGTCCCTGCACTCCAAAGAGTGATTGACTCGAGATACCCCAGCGGTCAGTGGAAGCAGCTCTCGCCCAAAGAAACCCTGGACGCCATCAGTGGAATGGTTCTTCAATCTTCAAACCAAGCTGTGAAATGGAACGAGTTTTTCAACAGCAAACTAGATGAAGAGGAGCCCATGAAAAGGTATTTTCAACGATGCTTCGCAGAGGCAGTGGAGTATGAATTTAAATGTCCCACCTGTGATAACGACCTCTCTGAGTACATGCTATTACGTAATGTTATGGTGGGCCTGAGTAACCCAGTGTTGAAAAGGGAAATTTTCCAGGGGTACTCTAGTTATAATAGTGTTGAAGTGCTTAGAAACAAATGCATGTTATTTGAGGCAGCAGTGAGAGATGCTGGTGTATTGTGTCGTACATCTGGCCAGGCAGTGGTGGGAACAGCCGCGGAGGCAGTGGCGGTTGGTGATGACGTCACCGGTGAGTCCGAGGTAGCTGCCGCCCGACCTGGACACCCCAATCGCACGCACTGTGGTAACTGCGGCATGTCACATGCCTCTGGTAAAAGTAACTGCCCTGCAAGTGGGGCTACATGTCACAATTGCTGTAAGGTTGGTCACTTCAAAAGGTGTTGTAGGAGTAAGTCAGCCCTAAGTGCTCCTGTGGATGTGTCAGGCGCTGTTACAGTGGCAATAGCCCAGCTATCCCGCCACCCCAGGTTACAAGTGTTCGTGTCCCAGGCCGGGGGCAATTCCCCCGCCACCCCTGTGCTGGCTGTAGCTGACACGGGTGCTATGGTGTGTGTGGCAGGCGCATCCCTGCTCCAGGACATCGGCTTGTGTCCGGGGCAACTTCGGGCCCATAATGGCCTAAGGTACGTGGCAAACAAATAGCTCAAGTGTCTGGGGTCCGCCCCCTGCCGCCTCGGTGTGGACGAGGGGTCCACCGTCCAGGAGGTCTACTTCGTGCAGACAGCCAAGGCCCTCTAGCTGTCATTGGAGGCCTGCAAGTGCCTCAACTTGGTGCCTGTCGACTTCCCGCTCCATAGACGTGCTGTGGCTGCCGTGAGCGATGGAGGGGAGCGGCACACTGCCGACGATCTACCTCCGAACCCTTTACCCGAGAGCAGCCGTTTCCCGCCGAGGCCAGTTGAGATACCCTTGCCTCCTTTGGAGGAGAATGTGGCCAGGCTGGAGGCATGGCTACTCACGCACTTTTCGTCTACCGCATTCAACACCAGCAGGTCCCCACTGCCAGTCATGACTGGTCCCCCTCACAGTATCCACCTGACGCCCGGCACGACCCCCTACGCCTGTCACACACCCGCTCCCGTTCCGAAACACTGGGAAGCGGAGGTGAAGGACCAGTTGGAGGAGGACGTCAGGAGAGGCGTCATCCAGCCAGTGCCTGCTGGTGAGGCTACGGAGTGGTGCGCCAGGATGGTCGTGGTGGCCAAGAAAAACGGTCAGCCCAGGCGCACTGTGGACTTCCAAGACCTCAATGCAAGCTGTCTGAGGGAGACGCACCACACACCTGCACCATTCGACATGGTGTCTGGGGTGCCAGTGCACTCGTTCAAAACCGTCGCCGACGCCTTTTGGGGATTTCATCAAGTGGAGTTGGAGGAGGAGAGTAGACGCCTGACCACATTCATCATGCCGTGGAGCCGTTTTCGATACTGCAGGACGCCCATGGGACATTGCTCAGCGTCAGATGCTTACACCAAGAGGTTTGACGACGCTATTCAGGATGTGCCCCGCAAATACAAGTGCGTGGATGACACTCTCCTCTATGACTCCAGTGTGAAGGGGGCGTTCTGGCACACTTACGATTTTCTGGAGACCTGCGCTCGCACAGGTATCACGCTGAAACCAGAAAAGTTCTTTTTCTGCAGGAGAGAAGCCGAGTTTGTGGGTTTCCTCCTGGGGTGGGACCTCTACCAGCCCACTGCCCAACGTCTGTCAGCCATCAAGGACTTCCCCATGCCGGATCAGCCATCAATCACTGACATCAGGTCCTGGCATGGCTTGGTTACCCAGTTGGCTCCCTTCCTTGCCACTGCACCTGTGATGGAGCCCTTCCGTGAGCTCCTCAAGAAGCCAGTGGGCAAGCAGGTGTATTGGGACGACCAGCTGCGGCTCAAGTTTCGCCAGGCCCAGGACACCATCTGTCAGTTGGCCAGAGACGGCTTGGTGTACTACGACAAATCCAGGCCTACGGCAGCAGTCACTGATTGGAGCAGGGAGGGCATCGGCTTCGTCGTCCTGCAACAATACTGTGCCTGTGCCTCGCCAGAGACGCCCTTCTGCTGCAGAGGAGGGTGGCGGTTGGCTTTGTGTGGTAGCCGACATCTGAGCACGGCCGAGGCCGGTTATGCTGCAGTAGAAGGGGAGGCCCTGGCTGTGGTGTGGTGCCTGCGCAAGGCCAGGCTGTTCCTCCTTGGCTGCCCGAACCTCATTCTGGTGACGGACCACCCCCCCCTTAGTTGGCTTGCTAGGGGACAGAGCCCTCACGGATGTGGCGAATCCGCGCCTGTTCAGGCTCAAGGAGAAGACCCTGCAGTACCGATTCACAGTCAAATACTTGCCAGGGAAGCGGAACTGTGCAGCTGACGCCCTATCCCGCTTCCCCTCCCTCAGGGCGGCGCCTGATGCGGAGGACATGGACCAAGAGGAGGACCTGTGCGCTGCAGTGTGTGCAGTCACAATCGCAGCACTGGATCAGGATGGGTGCATCACTATGGACGAAGACACAGTGTGCAAAGCGGCTGCGGACGACCCAGTGTACCAGATTCTAGTGTCGAGGGTGCTGGCGGGCGACTGGCACCCCCACAAGTCGCAGGAGGTGGCCTGTCTGCGCCCGTACTTCTCGGTGAGGGACAGGTTGGCTGTGGTCAGGGGTTTGGTCACCTACACCTTTGACCAGGGCTGCGTGCGCCTTGTCATCCCCGACTCCCTCCGCCACCGGGTCGCCGTTAACCTGCATGTGGGGCACCAGGGCCTCGACTCAATGCTCAAGCGGGCCCAGCAGTCTGTCTATTGGCCTGGCATGGAGGGTGACCTGCAGTATCATCGGTCCCGGTGTGCTGCTTGCGACACCCACGCCCCTTCCCAGCCTCCGGAGTCGTTGGTTCTGACCCCAGCGCCAGACTATCCCTTTCAACAAGTGGTGGCCGATTTGTTCCACCTGCAGGGCCGCACGTACCTAGCATATGCTGACCGACTGACAGGTTGGCTGGAGATCGCCCACTTCCCCAACGAGGCCACCTCTGGAAAAATCATCGCCAGTCTGCGGGCCTACTTCACGAGGTGGGGGGTACCTGAGCAGATCTCCACGGATGGAGGTACCAACCTTGCCAGCCTTGAGATGACAGATTTCCTCAAGTCATGGGGGGTCGAGGTGCGCCTCTCGTCGGCCCACTTCCCCCAGTCCAATGGCAGGGCAGAGGCTGGGGTCAAGGCTGCCAAGAGGCTCCTCAGGGATAACACTGGGCCCGGGGGTAGCCTGGACTGCGATAGGACATCCCAGGCCCTCCTCCAGTACCTGAACACGCCTCTGCGGGGGGTGAACAAGTCGCCCGCCCAACTTGCCACCGGCCGCCAGCTCCGTGACGGCGTTCCCGTGGCCAGACAGCACTATAAGGTGGACCAGCACTGGCGGCGGGCACTTCGTATGAGGGAGGTGCGCTTGGCCGAAACCCAGGATGGGGTCCTGTCGCGGAGGGAGGTATCCCGCCAGCTGGTTCCCCTAGTCGTGGGCACGCAGGTGCGTGTGCAGGACGCAGCTACCAAGCTCTGGGACAGGACAGGCATAGTGGTGGAAGCCCGCCCTCACAGGCAGTATGCCGTCAGGTTGAGTGGCAGTGGCAGGGTGTCCATCCGCAACAGACGCCACCTGCGAAACGGCTCCACACCTGTGCCTACTACTCCGGTGGTGCACCAAGCTGTGCCTCCTGGCCCCCCTTCTGCTGTGCCCTCCGTACCCGCGCCCTCCTTCGCACCCACGGCCCCTCCCCAGTCGAGCGCGGCCAGGCCCAGGAGAGGCCGTAGGCCTCCGGGCTGGTTGACGGACTACATGGTGTAGTGTATGTGATGTAAAATCAGTTTAGAGGGTTTTTTTTTTGGTTTTTTCCTTTGTTTGACTGGTTTTTCCTGCATTATTGTTGTTTTTATGAATGCATTGTTTTCCTTTTGTTAGTTCAAATGTGCATTGTCATTTCCTTTTAACTTGGGGAGGGGGAGATGTAAGATTGTACCATCGTACGATATGTTTTCCCATGTTGAGATGGGGGCTTGTCTTTGGCAGCGCCCGGTTGCCAGTCACCAGCTGACGCTGTTAGAATGAAGTCAACAAAGAACGTGGTCTATGACTCCAACCTCTCACATATATATTTTTCTCTCCATTTATTTATAAGAAATGGGAAGAAATCCTTGCCCAAATATCGAACTATGTTACAACGTTACCTTACAATTATTTCACAACTTAAAATAATGTTCGAACACTCACCACACTTGCATGCATTGACACATACACATACGCACTCGCTCGTGAAGAAAGTCGATTTCAACGGGGTCCCTTGCCGTTTTTATTAAATATAAAAAAATATTACACTTAAGTAGTGAAATCTCGTACCGAAGGTGTAGCTAATGCGGTAGCATATGTATTGTATCTCTTTAGATTTTTCAACTGTCATTACGATTGTCACCTAAGTCGACTATCTTATTATATATTTCAAATGACGTTTCTTTTGATTATTGATTGTTTGCTCGCAAAAAAAAAATTGTTTTTAAACTGGTTTATTACAGGATCTCATTGGAAAGTTTTTCATTTCGTAGAAACTGTGTATTGTAGTATTCATTTCATGACACATAATTATGAAACTACAGGTGTCCCCCACGTTATGAAAACCTAGGCTGCGGAAATTCGCCCAGGCGAATTCATAAATTATGACCACTAAATTCAGGATACGGCTCGTAAATTTGATTTTCGGAAATAAATAGATGAATAAATAAAACATTATACACAGATTTATCTTTCCAATGCCTCGCAAGGAATGTTAAAGAAATAATGTCATTAAATAAACTTCATAATACTGTTTCATTTATAAAACTGTTTTTACAGACAAGCATTGACACACATAGGCTAAGGCACACACGTGCACACACACACACACACACACACTTACTACAGGTAGCAGTGAACAGAGATGATTCTGCTTAATCCCACAGCGAATTAAAACAGCAGTTTGTGGTGCATGGCCTATTGCTCTATCCATTTTAAAACCAAATTAACAGTATATACCAGCAGAAAAGTATAATATAATACGAAACAAAAAAGCCCAACCATTAATTAAGCAACTGGGAACTAGGTAACCAATCATTGATTACTTTTACATTCATTCATAATTGTTACTAAGTAGTATAGTAAACAAACGGCCTTGAGTTGCCAGCTGTCTCCAGCAGTGTTAGCAGAATCTTGAAAGAAACGTACATAGCGATAGCACATAAAAATTTCAACAACTCGTCATGGAGAAGTGGAAAAAAAACAGAAAAAGAAGCAAAACTGTCTTGGACGGCAGCACTGAACGAATGAGTGTGCCAACGAGGTTAAGACCGTCAGGATAGCTAAGTGTTTAAAAAAATAATAATAATAATATTAGTCTGATGCAAGGTCATGATCACTCACACATCTTAGTTCACTTAGATTACAATTAGTAGGTGTGATTATAATGGGAGTCATCCCAGCGAGGGGTAAATTTCTTCGCCAGAATAAAGTGAAAGATTACGTAGGTGGCATCATCTCCACCCCTCCCAACACACCAGACACGAGGCCTACTGTACTGTGGGAACGCAGCTGAGTCGTGGACTTTAAAAGGCCCTTGACACTTAAGCCTTGACAGAAAGGCACAAAAATAATTATAGTAATAATAATAATAATAATAATAACAATAATAATAATAATAATAATAATAATAATAATAATAATAATAATAATAATTATTATTATTATTATTATTATACAGACAAAACCACGACAAAACCAGGCCAAGGTTCAAATATTACAATGGAAATTACGATGGGATGAGGGAAGAGATGAGGGGTATCCACTGACCTGACTCACAAAGATATGAGAACGGCGACACTACGCTGAATATCATAGCCAGTAAAGTGAACCTATTGATCGAGAAATATATACTCAATACCAAACCCCAGTGCCTCTCGGAATACAAGGAGACTACTGCACATGAACCATGCGGCGGTCGGCAAAGTTAAGAGGGAACTCAGAAATTCGAGACGTGGGTTAGGACAAACGATGAGCAGGACAGGAGGATGTATGCCAGATCCAGGAACCAAGCAAAGTCAGAGCGTAGAAGGCCTGAAAAAGAGTTTCAGAGGCAGATTTCAAGCGAGGTCAAGTCAAACGTAAAGGCGCTTTACCGATACGCAAAGTTGAAATTAAAAACGCGAGTAGGTGCATCGGACCTGAGGCTTGAAGATGGTGGTTACGCAGACTCTGACCAGGACCGGGTGTCGAGATCCCACTACCCTTTATACTTGGGGAGTGAATCCTACCCCAAGTTATTAACAAATAAAGGAACAAATAGGGAACACGGCAATAATTATCCTCACCAAAAACCTACTCAACCAAATGTACATGAATAAGTAAGAACAGTTGAAATAAGTGAATCACAAAAGGGAAGATAATTAATTAATTCAATTTATGTTCTAAAGGGAGTAATGACTAGCAAACATGAATTTAAGGGAAAAAGTAATTGTATAATAAAATAAGAGTGATGCCGGAAGGGCGAAAATACACCGTTAAGGAGTTAGACCAAACGAATATTACTTAACATTACTATATTACACAGACATACAAAATTTATATATATACAACAATCACTATAAAATGATTATTTCCTACCAAACAGGAGATTCCTTACCACCAGGATCCCTTCCTAGGCCTAACTAAACGTGTCACTAATACTTGATACCCCTAGGACATTGCAGAGGACTGGACAAGGCACTAGACAAGGGTCAAGGCTAGAGAACGAATGGAGACGTCTAACCTATGCCACGGTTTTTCGATACTGTGGAGCTTGGGCACGCCGAGTAGCGCATCTCATCACGTGATCCAGGACATTTGCTGGATATTTTATATAATTAATTAATACTCTCTTGATTTGAACTTAACAGAGTAAGACAATAATGCATATTAATAACATACATAAATATACAATTAACCTAAGTAACTAAGAACAATAATAATATAATAAGTACAATTAACAATTTATTAATAGCTTGTATGAAATGTAGGCGTGAACAAATGCCTCACGCTATGCGAGTTCCCGAGCGCCACAGGCACGTGACACCTCCCCCAAAAAAGTGAGCTTACAACTAACTGGAAGAGAAAATGGATATACAGCTACACAGTGAAAGTAATAACTAACACAATCAGTTTAAATCAATATGAAGCAAAATAATTCATAATATAAACACAAGGTACTCAATGACAATAAAACAAAAAAATAATTTGCATATAGACATAGTTACTAAATAATCAGACTCGAGAAAGTGCATCAGCCAACACGTTCTCTTTTCCGCGGATATGGGAAATGTTCAAGTTATAGGGCTGAAGTGATAGAGCCCACCTCAAAAGTCTTTGGTTGGTATGTTTCATCTTGTCAACAAAAGTAAGTGGGTTATGATCAGTGAACACTTGAACGGGATAAGCAGTGCTGCCAATATATACTTTGAAGTTTTCTAGTGCCATGATCAGTGATAAAGCCTCCTTTTCAATGGTGGCATAGTTTCTTTGATATTTGTTAAATTTTCTAGAAAAATAGCACAGCGGATGAAGCACTTGATCACTCTCACCCTCTTGCAGAAACCCAGCACCGGCGCCAATTTCACTGGCGTCGACATGGAGAGTGAACTGTTTCTGGAGGTCAGGTGCAAGTAGGACAGGAGCATTTGCCAGCAGGGATTTAAGATTCTCAAAAGATTCCTGGCAAGCCGTAGTCCACTTGAAGGTTTTCTTGCCACTCAGCAGGTCAGTCATGGGAGAGACAACGGAGGAGAAGTTTGGACAAAAACGGCGGTAGTACCCCGCCATACCCAGCAACCTCATCACACTCTTCTTATCGCCTGGCACTGGATACTGTTGAATTGCCTCAATTTTGGCTGCTATAGGCTGGACTTCCCCTTGTCCGGCCACATGCCCCTAGAAAGTGACGTGGGCATGGCCGAACTCAGTTTTGACGAGGTTCACCGTCAGCTTGCTTGCAGCCAGCACGGAGAAGAGGGCTTGTAGACGACTCATGTGATCTTCCCAGGAACTGCTGAAGACGATAAGGTCCTCTAGGTAACAGCGGACACCTTCCAGACCAGACGTGATGAAATTCATGAGGCGTTGAAAGGTTGCAGGGGCGTTCCGCATACCAAACGGAAGGACTGTGAATTGGTACAACCCCTCAGGAGTGACAAAAGCAGAGATGGCCCTGGAGCGTTCAGTCAGTCTTATCTGGTAGTAGCCCTGGAGGAGATCCAACTTGGTCACGTACCTTGCCTATCCAAGATCGTCGATCACGTCGTCGATGCATGGCAAGGGATAACCATCGGGTTCAGTGACGGCATTCACCTTGAGATAATCCACACACAGCCGCATTGACCCATTCGCCTTTGGAACTAGAACAACAGGGGATGCCCATGGACTGATGCTGGGTTCGACTAGGCCTAGCTCTTGAAGACGCTGTACCTCGGCTCGCACACACTCCCGCTTGAAGGCATTAAGACGGTAGGGACGCTGTCGGATTGGCTTGGCTCCCCTGGTCTCAACGTCATGCTCCAGCACTGAACAAGAGAGTGGGTAATCACCAACTATAATAAGATACTCCTGTAATAGAGACTTTATATTATTGGCTTGGTCACTAGAGAGATGGCACAACTTAGCACTGGGGTCCTCCAAGATAGTCGAGTTTTCAACTTTTACACTAGACCCATTCATTATTTCAGAAAAACACTGATCTTTATCATCCTTACACTCTGGCACAATGATACAATTTGGCAGGGATTGACCAACACAAGCAACTGCTTTTCCCAGGGTTTCGTTACGAACATGATATGACTTTAAAAGATTGACATGGATAAGGCGTTTTTTCTAAAGCCGTTCAGGGGTGCTAATCACATAATTCACGGACCCCTGTTTTTCTAGTACTTCATATGGACCACTGTATTTGGATTTAAAAGGGTGATCATGTAAGGGCAGGAAGGCCAACACCTGCTCCCCCACTTGGAATTCTCTAGGTTTTGCCTAATGGGCCTTATCAAAATGCAGTTTCATTTTCACCTGAGCACACCTTAAGTTGGACTGGGAAAGTTCTACAGCCAGACGCAACTTCTCCTTGAATTGGACCACATATGAAGCTAAGGGCGTCGCGCTCTGATCACTCAACCAACACTCTTTTAACACCTTAAGAGGCCCTCGCGCCTCATGTCCATAGACGAGCTGGAAGGGCGAGAATCCTAGCGACTCTTGTTTACTGTCCCGAACAGCAAACAAAAGCAGGTCAACTCCCTCGTCCCAATCCTTCCCAGTCTCCAGACAGAAGGTGCGCAACATGAGTTTTAGTGTCTGGTGAAATCTCTCTACCACCCCCTGTGACTGAGGGTGATAGGCCGAAGACCTCAACTGCCCGACTCCCAGGGTTTGCATTACCTGATTAAACAACCGGGAAGTAAAATTGGAGCCCAGATCTGACTGCACCACTGTAGGAAGGCCTACTTGAGTGAAGAAGTGGGTTAAGGCTTTGATAACATTCTTCGCTGTGATGCGGCGCAAGGGAATGGCTTCAGGATAACGGGTTGCACAATCAATAATGGTTAGCAAGAACTGATGACCACGAAGGGTCTTAGGTAAGGGACCGACACAATCTATGACCACCTTACTAAAGGGCTCTTCAATGACTGGGATAGGCTGCAGAGGGAATGGTTTAACACTGGGGTTCGGTTTCCCCGCTACCTGACAATCATGGCAAGTGCGACAGTAAGAGCTGACGTCTTTCTTCATCCTAGGTCAAAAGAACTGGGATAAAATTTTTGCATAAGTCTTCCTAACTCCTAAATGACCACCCACCCCATCATGAGCGATACTAAGTACGTCCTGCCGCAAAGGTTTGGGAATAACAACTTGATGATGAACTAACCAAGGGTGATTGGCAGGAGAATTGGAGGGACGGAACTTCCGCATTAATACACCAGACCTAGTGTAGTAGCAATTTGATTCTTGCTCAGCTTTTGTCTCAGTAACTGACCTATTGAGAAAACCTACTAGCTCAGGATCCCCTGCTTGTAGCTCAATAAACTTACTCCTAGTGATGGGAGAGGAACCAAAACTAGTGACATCTGGGTTCCTATCTCCATCAGAACTAATCTGGAGGTTTTCTGGTTGTGGGGAATCCTCAAAAAATTCACTGAGACCAAGATAAGTATGGTCCGGCTGGATAAGATTATCCTCGGACTTCTCACAGTCCTGGAGGGAAACTTCATCAACTTCACTAGTCCCTTCTACTTCTGTACTGCGGCTCATGCTACGGGTCACAGCACACGCAGGGAACAACCCTGGAAAGTCTACTTCTAACTGCACAGTATTATTCTCGGCAGTGGGACAAGATGAGATCACAACATTAGGGAACATCATGTCGCCAACGAGGTCATTTCCTATCAATAGAGAGACCCCTTCTACAGGTAAGCTATCTACTACTCCTAACGTGACATAACCTGACTTTATGGATGACCGCAGGTACACTTGACAAAGGGGAATACGCGACCCACCGGTCAAACCGTTCACAAGCACCCAGCTACCAGTATAGCATGAATCCAGGAATGGAGCAGCTTCTTTAGTAACAAGAGATAAGGCTGAGCCTGTGTCTCTCAAGAGTTTAACAGAAATGGGTTGACTGAATTGATCCAAAGCTAAGGAACCAGGAGAACAAAATGGTTCAAAGGTTGATATCACAGAAGAGGGGGAAGCATCCAGGGCAACAGTCTGACTGAGGGCAGTGACACAGGGCTCCAATAATTTCTCAGATTGCTCGGCCACCCTGACCAAAAGAGCGGGGGATCCTTGGTGAGAGGAATTTCTTTTCTTTAACTTGAGACAGTCGCTGATGACATGCCCTGGCTTCTTAAAGGACCTGCAACTAGAGTTTCTCTCACCAGTAGGAGTGGATCCACCTGTCCCA
The DNA here is from genome assembly GCA_958450375.1 of Homarus gammarus. Taxonomy (NCBI): domain Eukaryota; kingdom Metazoa; phylum Arthropoda; class Malacostraca; order Decapoda; family Nephropidae; genus Homarus; species Homarus gammarus. Next base: position 13,334 of record CAUDMG010000341.1, read on the forward strand.
TGGACCATGGGCTCACCTGGGGTAGATGATGCAGAACCTGAGGGTCGGGTCGGTATGACAAGAGGCAGGGACCCCGATGTAGATGTTGGTGTGGGCCGCTTGAAGGAAGTGAAGGACTGGGACATGGGAGCATAAGACCTGGAATTTACATTTCTATTAGTTAAGGAATAATGGTCAGCCACTGGACCAGCATCAGCCAGGGTACAGATACCTCTCTGATCCAGGTGTGCTCGAATGTCGCCTGGGATACACTTTCTAACCTCCTCTAGCAGGATTAGTTCAACAAGCTTGTCATGTTGTACATGGGCAGACTCACTTTCAATCCACCTCCGACAAAGGACCTGTTTCTGCCTGAAGAACTCCACAAATGTTTGTTTGTCAGTCTTCCGGCAGTTACGGAACTGTTGCCGGTAGGCTTCAGGAACAAGTTTATAAGCACTCAAAACCGCGGACTTAAGAAGGGCATAGTCTAGACATTGATCCTCAGAGAGGGCAGAAAACACATCTAATGCTTTACCAGTGAAAGATCTATAAATAAGTTGAGACCATTGAGAAACAGGCCACTTGTTAAGTCGGGCAATTTTCTCAAAAAGAGAGAAGAATTTGTCTGGTTCTTCCTCATTAAATTGAGGAACACTGTTGAGACATTTGTCTACACTGAATGTTAAAGTAGTTTGAGAGTTTCCAGCTCCACCTCGGGTCTTTTGAGTTCAACTTGTAAGGCCAAATTACTCGGTGTAACAATTTCCTCTGAATTTCCCGACGGTTGGGCTATGATTTCATTGTCAATAAGGTAGTTGAGGACAGCCTCTTCTAACCTAGCCTTATTCATGGAAGAGCGGCCTTCTACTTCATAATAAGCAGCGAGGGATTGCCACTCTGCCTTAGTAAGCCCCTTCAGTACTTCGGCTGAAGGTGAAGCCAAAAAGCTTTCCAGGTCAAACATGTTGAACTCAAAATCGAGTAGCGAAAAAAAAGTAACCGTGGCAGCTAAGCTAACTAGCTAGCTAATTAATAATATCAAAATGCAATCAACTGTGAAACACACCAAGGGATTAACCAAACACCTGGTACACAAGATAAGGGTTAACTCACCAGTAGCTTAAGCAATAACAGGAGCAATATAAATGAACACTGTGAACACAGCAACTTGCGTCCAAAAATACTTAGCGATGAAACAACACCTGGCGAGTAACAACACTTGATATGACACAACAATGGTGGTTAGCTCCCGGACACAGGCCCCCACTTGTCGCGATCCCACTACCCTTTATACTTGGGGAGTGAATCCTACCCCAAGTTATTAACAAATAAAGGAACAAATAGGGAACACGGCAATAATTATCCTCACCAAAAACCTACTCAACCAAATGTACTTGAATAAGTAAGAACAGTTGAAATAAGTGAATCACAAAAGGGAAGATAATTAATTAATTCAATTTATGTTCTAAAGGGAGTAATGACTAGCAAACATGAATTTAAGGGAATAAGTAATTGTATAATAAAATAAGAGTGATGCCGGAAGGGCGAAAATACACCGTTAAGGAGTTAGACCAAACGAATATTACTTAACATTACTATATTATACAGACATACGAAATATATATATACAACAATCACTACAAAATGATTATTTCCTACCAAACAGGAGGTTCCTTACCACCAGGATCCCTTCCTAGGCCTAACTAAACGTGTCACTAATACCTGATACCCCTAGGGCATTGCAGAGGACTGGACAAGGCACTAGACAAGGGTCAAGGCTAGAGAACGAATGGACAAGTCTAACCTATGCCACGGTTTTTCGCTACTGCCGAGCGTGCGCACGCCGAGGAGCGCGTCTCATCACGTGATCCAGGACATTTGCTGGATATTTTATATAATTAATTAATACTCTCTTGATTTGAACTTAACAGAGTAAGACAATGATGCATATTAATAACATACATAAATATACAATTAACCTAAGTAACTAAGAACAATAATAATATAATAAGTACAATTAACAATTTATTAATAGCTTGTATGAAATGTAGGCGCCAAACATATGCCTCACGCTATGCGAGTTCCCGAGCGCCACAGGCACGTGACACGGGGGCACAGGTCATCAACCCACAACGGGGCCTGGGCGGGGTCGGAGGGGGGGGGGGGAATAAGAGTAAAAAGAAATTAAAAATAGAAGATAAAAAGATTATATTAATCTACACCACGAAGATGCCAGAAAACCAGCTCTTTGAAGTGAGACAGATTGTAAGAGTATGGAAACACAGAAGGCAGAGCATTCCACAGTTTTGCTGTGTGAGGAGAGAAGGGTGTATTTTAACAGGTTATTCTAGTGTGACTGACATCCACAGAGAAAGGATGGGCACCGCGGCCAAGACGAATGTTACGAGTCCACGGCCTTGTCCGCGGTACACAGGATGCCAAATCCACCGAACATTACCCGTTAAAGTACCTGTAAAAGAGAGAGAGTGAAGCAACATTGCAGGGATGAAAAAGGGAAGAGAGATTATCAACTAAAAGGGGAGAGTTAATAAGACGAAATGCTTTTGATTCCACCCTATCTAACAGGAGTGAAGTATAGCTACGGCATCTGTACAGCATTCCCAGCTTTCGGGAGGCAGCTTTAGCAATGTTGTGGAAGTGTGGCTTCCATGACATTTTAGAGGAGATGGTGAGACCTGGCATATCTATTTTAGAATTTGGCAGAATGATTACATCCTGAACTGTGATTGGTGGGAGATCTTCTATTTTGGAAAGTGTAATTGGCAAATACTGTGTTTTATTACTATTGAATTTAACCAAATTTCTACCTCCCCATTTGGAGACGCTGCACAGATCTGTATTGAAAGATGAAATGATATCAGCTCTAGAAACAGATCTAGTTTGAGAATTAAGGGTAAGGGAAAAATGTGAAGAACAGTAAAGGGTAGAATCATCAGCGTAAGAATAGATAGAATTAGTAGTAGTGTGAAGTAAATCATTGATAAAAAGAAGGAAGAGAGTAGGTGAAAGAACAGTGGGACACCACTATTGGTAGAGAAAGAGAGAGAGATCGATCCCTCGACAACAACTGCCATGGATCGGTTCTTGAGGAAGCTAGACATTAGAGAACAAAGTGGGGGAGAGAAACCAAAAAGAAGGAAGTTTAGAGAGCAAAGAATTGTGCCATACCTTATCAAATGCTTTGTAGATGTCGAAGGCCACGACGAAAGTTTCCCCATACTCCCTCAGAGAGGATGACCAAAGATGGGTGCAGTAGGAGAGCAGATCGCCAGTAGATCTCGCCTGGCGAAAGCCATACTGGTGATCCGTCAAAAAAAAAAGGCGTTCAATGTGATGGAGAAAATGAGAGACCAGACTTGACCGGCACTGGAGCAGGTTTAGATACATTCAGGAGCCAGTGCGTAACAGAGACGTGACCGGCCGCCGAAGCTGCCAACGAACCGATCAGTGGCGAAGAGGATAAAAGTAAAAAAGTAAAAAGTGTAGTCAGAGGTGACATAGTTTATATGACGCTCGCCTCCTCCTGGGTGGGAGGTAGAGCGGGTATGGGTGTCTTGCTGTCCCCTGGCTCTGTACTGGCGCTCATGCCTCCACTACCTACCGTTTGTAAATAACCCATGAACGTTCGCTCCCGGTTCTCAACGAATCCCCCTTCTTTTGTTTCAAGCACCACAAAAGTTTTTTTTTTGTAGTGTTCCCCCTGCATTACCGTGCGATGAATAAACCCCTAAATGCATCGCTCTTTGCTAATTTTTTTGCCTGCTGAATAACTTCCCATTTCTTATCCTCACTCACTAGTGTGATCCAGAGGGGGCTAGGCTCGTCCTGCTGCCTTTGTCCAAGCCTCCTGAAATCCTAAGGGGGAACTGACTCCCAGGGATTCCAAACACTGTTAAACTATTCCTTCGCTTGAAATGTTCCCGTTGTTCCTCCTTTCTCATATCAATAGGTCTGGTTGCTGCCATCTCTTACAACAGACTTTTGCAGAATCCCTAACCACTGAAGGACTTGTTCGAAACCTGCATTACTCTCCTTCACTTTCTGTGACCCTGTTACAGCCCGAGCGTAGTTCATCTTTACGCCGTTAAATGTCATAGACACCTACCTGAACGCAAGTGAGTGATACTACACCAGACAATGCTTGTGATGACAATGAACAATTCCCAGTGTGATGACGAAGATGTTATGGCTGGAGATAATATTCCTTCTGCCTTACCTTCACCCTCCTGGAAATCCCCCATCGCCTATGATCCCAACACACCATCATCTTGACCACCACATTTTCTTCTAGGTAAAATCATTCTGAATTATAATGTAATAGCCCCTGTCTCATAGGCAGAAGTTTTATATAAATGGGTTAATTACATTTGATTTATATACTCTATGTTACGAACCACACCATCAATTGTCATGATCTACCTACCAAGCACTACGAACCACGCCATCTATTGTCCTGATCTACCTACCCAGCACCACGAGCAACGCCATCTTGGGACGAAACACGAGTATGACTCGTCTTAGTTACTATTCCAAGGGTTTCCCTTCTCCATATCCTGGTTGTTGCGTCACCTCCTACAAGTCTTCTTCATCAGCTCCAGTTCGATGAGAGTTCAGTTCACTCTGGGAAGTGACCACAGGATCACCTATCCTGGAAACCTACGGCACAGTGACTACCTATCGTCTTCTACAATACTCAGCCTTACTCATCAGCCATCTCAGCTCCGCACTTAAGTATTTGTAATCTTATATTGCCTCCCCCCTCCACCTTGCTTCAAATTATTGTATGTTGTATAAATATGTATATACTGTTTAGGTTAAGTATGGTTAAGGGTAAATTATAGAAAGCTGAATATTTTGTGAAGGAATTTATGGTACTTTATTATACACAACAAAAACTCATCTTCAGCTTCCCGTTCTTCGTTTTCTTCCTTTTCTGTTTCTGTCCATTTCCCTTCATCATCATCGTCTCCCTCCGCATCCTCCACAGGTCGTGGACTCTCATTTTCACCCTGATTTCAGAGACAGTGGGGACAGTGGCCTTCCTATACACATCCAGTACCTTCTCAGTCACCTTGTTGGTGGCATCCATATAATCAAAAGCATTTGTTCTTCTCCTTAACCTCTCGTTTTCTGCTTCATAAGCCAGGGCACTTCCAACTTCCTTGTTCAGAGGCAACTTGTTAGATGGCAGAGGCATCCGAACCCCGAACACCTTATCGTTACCCTGGCGCAGCTGAGTGTTGCTAATCTTAGGACGACCCATCTTGGTGGCGGCCCTTTGAACTAACTGCAAAACAACACAGAAAAAACATCTTTCAGCACTTCAATATCACCACCTATTGAACAATATTTTATTCAAAAGTACGGACTGAGATTTTGTCCTTAACTGTCCAAGTCAAGCTACTTGGGCTGAATTCGTTGATCAGTCCTGGGACGAATATTACCAACGGCGTGAATAGATTCCGTGGAATAAATTCAGGGCATTCCCGTCCAGGGAGCCTCAACAAACTCAGTAAATATTGCCATTGGCCTGCCATTGGCACATATACGGAGTTTGGTAATGTTCCATGAGCGGGAATGTCCTGAATTCATTCCACGGAATCTATCCACGCCGTTGGTAATATTGGGCCCTGGTTTTCGAAATATACGTATGTGGTGACTTGCAGCAAAAATATCGGCATAATTTGTAGCGCATTGAGTTGTAAAACAATAGCATATTATGAACCAGTGTACACAGTAGTCGAATAATCCAATTCAATAACTTGATTTTAACAGGTTGTGCCACATTGCCAGTCCCTTTATTATTTACAGTTTTTTCGCGTTTTTCATGCCAAACCCAAAAGTATCCACAAACCTTCTAATGCAATGATGTAAAAAACTCAAACATATTCGGAATTAGCGTGGCCGATAGACAAATAATCCAACCCAAGCAATTAGATTTTGAAGCTTTTTTGCAAAACTGTCACTCCCTACTGCCTACTACCTACGACCACATTGTGGTTGCGCGTCGACGGTTTCCATATGACGGGGAAACTGGAGCAGTCCATGCAACTCATACTTGATATTCACCACGTCCTCCACTATGAGAACGCGTCCAAGGGGTGCAACGAGCGCACCCGGCTTGAGGACTGATGTGGACACATCTGTCAACACAACGGTGCCACAACACAGTAGGAGCAACACAATGATGTTCCAAGCCATTCTGTAAGAGATTACATTCGTTTTAATATCTACTTGCAGAACGAAGAGCTTCATACAGTCTGTAAAGAGGTGTCCAATACAACATTATCATCTGTGGGCAATAAATTTTCGTGGGTCTTCTTAAGACGGTCCGCATGCACGACATCTGCTATCTGTGCATTAGGCTTCCAAATTTTATATTTGTTGCCCGTTTCCTTGGGGATAATGCAGAATGGACCCGAAAACTTAGCAGAAGGCTTGGAGTTCTTTTCAGGTTCTGTTACCATAACAGCATCCCCTACGTCCAACACGACAGGTTTAGCTTGTTTATGTTGCTTGATTATCATTTCAGCGCGTGACGCTGCTAAATGTGATCGTACTTGGCTATGAATATACGTAAAAATACGGATTTGTTTTACCGCGAAATCATCCATATTATAAACAGGTTTTGGCGTGTCCGTAAGTACATCATAAGGTAAACGTTTGTCTGTACCATAGACAATGTAGTAGGGTGATTTGCCCGTAGAGCTATTAATCGACCCATTAATAGACGCTGCGACCTGCGGTAACCAATCTTCCCATGTGTATTGCAAATCACACAATCGGGCGAAGTATCTCCAGGATCTTGCGATGATAAGCTGTCACAAAACTTTGCTTTATTCCATATTGCACACATATTTGTGCTACCAGCTGATTCTTGAATTCTGTCCCATTGTCAGAGAGAAGAACCTTAAGCGTAGTATATGGACATATAAGATTCATCACTAATGCATAGGCCACAGACTCGGCTGTTTTATCCTTCAGTCGGACCAAAACCACGAATCTAGAAAAATGATCCACACACACACTAAGACGTACGAAGATCCCTGATGACTCCTCGGAAGTTGAAACAAGTCAATAGCGACTGTGTCAAACGGACGGTCTGGTGTAGAATATTGTAGAATCGGTGCCGGTGATCTTGTAGTACACTTACGTTGAGCACATGCCAAACATTTAGCAATGTGTAATTCTATGCCTCTCTTCATTGTGTTCCAGAAATACTTCTTTCTTACTTCCGCCAAGCATTTGTCACGCCCTTGGTGACCTGCCTGTGGAACATCAAGGAACAACGTTATAATCGTTTCACACAACGTGTCAAGTACCACTAGTTGAGAAACAATACCCTCAGGCGTCTTTTTCGACCGATGGAGTATGTTATGTCGTAATTCAAACTGACTTAAGGGAAGAATTAATTTGGGGAGTTTAACATCCTCTCTCGATTCTAGAGCAAAAATGACTGCTGACCATAACGGGTCGCGTCGTTGCTCATCCTCCAGTTGTGAAAGAGTGAACGTTGATACAGGCATCACTGGTGCTACATTTCTTGACAAAGCGTCGGCGACAACATTCGCCCTTCCCGGTAAATACCTAAACTCGGGGTCAAATTCCTGAATTGTCAGATACCAGCATGCCAATCTGCCTGATAAGTTTCTGCCATGGAACAGTTCAGTCACTGCCGCATGATCCGTAAACACAGTTATCTTATATCCAAAGATAATGTCCTTAAACTTTTTTAGTGCCCACACAACAGCTAAGGTTTCCAAATGCGTTACTGAATAACGTGTTTCAGCATCAATAATTTTACGACTTGCAAAAGCTATGACTCGAAACTTTCCTCTCAAATCCTCTTTCATGAGTACGGCTCCGATTCCTTGTCCAGAAGCGTCAGTACAGAGGGTGAAAGGTTGAGTGCAGTCAGGGAATGCCAGAACAGGGGCATTGGTAAGTGCTATCTTCAATGCCCCAAAGCTATTTTCGTGTTCAGCATCCCATACAAACATTGCATCTTTCTCAAGCAACCTGGTTAGGGGTGATGCCAATGTTGCATAGTTCCTAATGAATGAACGATAATATCCATATAAACCAAGAAAACTAAGCACTTGATCAGCCGATGTAGGACGCGGGAACTGAGATACAGCTTTCACTTTATCATCCACTGTATGAATGCCGTCACCGTCAACTACATGACCAAAGAAATGGATTCTGGATTTTAAAAACTCACATTTTGAAAGTTTAATCTTAAGACCTGCTGTGGAAAGTATTTCTAACACTTCACACAGTTTAATCGGATGGGTATCAACGTCCTTACTGACTACTATTAGTTCATCCAAATAAGCGCAGACTGTGGTACCAATCAATCCAGCAAACAGGGTGTTGATCATTCTTTGAAATGTCAGTGGGGCATTCCTGAGACCAAAAGGCATCCATAGGAACTCAAAGTGGCCCAGGGGCGTACTAAATGCCGTGACCTCTCGTGATTTCTCATCGAGTGGTATCTGCCAATACCCACTAAGCAAATCTAAGTTGCTAAATACAGCATTATCCTTACCTAACGACTGCAATATGTCACTCAAGACAGGCATAGGGTACCTATCTGGGATCGTACATTCATTAACGCGGTTGAAATCAATAACAGGTCGCCAACCACCATCCTTCTTTGGGACGAGGAATAATGGGCTATTAAAAGAGGACTTACAATATGTAATAACATTCTCATCCAACATATCTTGCACCATATCCTGAACTACAGCGCACTAGCTATGTGGTAGTCTGTAAGCTGGTACATAGATAGGCTTTGTTCCCTCCTTTAACGATATGCGATGGGAAGTTAAATCTGTCTGTCCTAGCTGTTCCCCTGGCAAGGCTACAATATTTCTGTAGTCAGCAAGCAGCTCCAAAAGGCGTGTCTTGCCCTGAGGATGATCCATCACCTTAACATGTGGCGCTATTTGATCTATCCTCTCTTGCCTAGTCTGTTGGGATTGAGGTACAATACTACCAATTGGGAATTGCGTAGGCTGTAATTCGACATTGTTGTGGTATACCAGAAAATCACACAAATAACATCCTTTCTTCAATATTTTCTGAACGCCTGTTCTATTCAGAACTAGAACGTCTGTCAAACCACCAGGTTGTATCGTGCTTAATGTCGACTCGCACGACAACCCCTTTACATTGTACGTTTCCGGGAGACATACAACATCTGTCCCCTTATACACGTCAGGTAATTCTACAGTAGCATTGGTGAATTCCTCATTCTGATAGTGGAGAGTACTCTTCAAAATTGCAAGTACAATCTTCCAACTATTGCTGCTATAATCACGCTGGGAAAGTGATGGTGTGAGGTCTTGGGTTAGCTCTGACACATTATCCGCCTTCCTCCGAGCGGGAATGGTGGACAACACTTTCGACCTTGCGGGTGAGCAAAGGTGCAGAATGACGCATAGCGTTGTAGGAAACACCTTTAAATGTAATAGTATTATTACGTGGACGAACATCCATCTTATACGTTGTGAGTGTTGGGAGACCAATTTATCTGTCGGCTGGCAAATTGAATTGTTGAACCACATAAAAGTCCGCTTAGAAGGGAGTACCACGTCTTGAAAATCTAAGTGGTAACGTCACCATTCTTTCAATACTGAGCTGCGTGCCAGATACTCCTTCCGAGATCAGCGTCAGTAGGTCTCCGTAGGAAATCACAGTGCGGGAATCTACGTTGTAACTCCTGATAGGATGTCAAGGCCAAAACATTTGCGCATGCACCCGTATCAATATCCAGAGCCAATCTGATATTATTCAATCTCACCGGTACGGACAACACTTCCACTTTACTTAGCACCGCTACTAATGAGGCTGCTACAGAAGTGTTGTGGGAAGTAGGCACCAATGTACCTACCCTTCCTCGTTTTTTGACAGGTGCTGGTCTTCCCCCGACTTCTTGTCCTGGTAACGACGCGCTTTACGCTGCTGTGTTACCTAGGGTACACCAGAGTCCAAATTCCTCACCTTCATCACTAAGGTGCACTCATCTGTGCTGTGAGATGCCGACTGGTGGAGTGCACACCACGGTCGTGATTTTTGGCGAGGAGGAGACGTAGCCTTTACCGCCTCCGTGTACGACCTTGGCTTCTGCTTAGCACCTGGGGTCTCTGGTATTTTAACACCACCACCCTGGAGCTGATAACAATCACCGATCAAATGGCCCCTTTTTTTTTACAATGGGTACACCGCAGAGATTGACGTTGCTTATAACTCCGGTGTTGAGGTGCGATCGGAGCCAACGGCTGCATTTGCGCTACCTCGTGGGGTGGGGGGGCGTAGTCTGGGAAGTACGTGTCATCAGAGGTCCCGTCACCTTCGGAAAAAGCTTGTTTGCGCAATCCACCATATCAGTAGGCGGGACAAACTCCACTTCCTGTGCCCTGCCGTAGAAAGGACGACGAACCACTAATAGGAAACTAATCAACTCGATTAGTGTTTCCACATTTGTCGGTGACATCTTCCCATCATCGTCGTACCATCTCGAATTCTGGAAGGTCGCCTCCATGTCTTGACGCACTGCTCCAGCAATGTCAACAGCCACCATAGGTGATTCCGCGTGAACCACCGGAGTACAATGATCCAGCCATCTGAATACCCACTGCAGATAGCCCAAGTGGGACCCTCACTCAAAAATTCCAATAAAGGTGTGCTTAAACTTCTCAGTCAGGGGACGTTAAACCATACCATTTAAATGCGTGCTAGCAAACGATTCCTGGGGAATGTGGGAACGCACAAACGCCTTTTTATCATGATCATCGGTAATTTTTACATTGCGCAATGCGCATAGTGTCCTCACACGCACGGGTGAAGTGTGTAACACGATAATCATCTTCACCAGTAAAATCACGTACGTGGTCAGCACGTGGCATCATATGAAACACATTATCTGGGTTAGTCGACGTGGGAGCATTATTGCGTGAAGTGTTAGCATAAGCCATGTTAGCGTTAGATGTTTGCATGCTACTACGTTTACTTCTAACAGAAGGCTCAGTTAATGGGCGGGGTAATGCTAGGTTAACCGACACACTATCACTCAGAGTAGGATTAGGAACTACCTGTGAATGTCCAGGCGAGGTACTATATTGATTCCCCGACCGTAAGGTGCGACGGTTTAAATCATCAAATGATTCCTCAATCAACTGCTCACTACTCTCTACAGAAAAGTCTAGCTGTGTTTCCTGCTTAAATCCTAATTTAACCTCTGCAGTAGCAACTTGACGTTTATCCTCTATTTGTGATTCGTCAGCAAAAAGTTCTGCCAGGTCAGTAAGGTCCTCAGACCACAACTTTGAAAACTTTGAAACTTTATCCATAAAGTTTCATTTGGGTCAGACAATGATTAACAGTAACAGCAAAATACTTGCCTCTCGTGTACAAGAAATGATAAAAATTATAGTTAAAATAATTAAAATATCAATAATGGAACAGGTAAGAAATAACTACTGTAAATTATATTACGTCAGTATACATTAAAATAAGTAAGACACTATTTCAATGACATAACCTATCCGATGACCTATCAATGTGGAGCTATGCCTCGAACATGTAAGTGTGTGTATAAAATATGTTACTTTTTCAATACCTAATACAGTAGTTATGGCGTCGGTATAGAAAACGCGATCTGCCCAGCTGCTTCCTGTGGTGTGGTGGGTGTAGTCCGGGATGTCCCTCAATCTTCCCTCCCACTGTGAGTAGGCGAGCGGCGCTGCATATCCCTGGTTGCCTAGTAATGACGAGACGCTCTGCAATGATGAACGTCGGGTGAGTCCACTTCACGACAGGGGAATACCTCCACAGTATGATTAGGTGCTGATGAGTAAGACGAATCAGGTCCTCTGCCTGCTGATACGATGTCGCCTCTTCTGTGTGCCAAACCTTCTGCAATCCTGTATATATGGAGGACTGTCTGATGACACCGGAAGTACTGCAATGAACGATCGCGAAACCACAACAGCCGTCCAGACACTTGTGAAAGGTCTCTTTGTTAGTAAACCCCGAAAGTTGTTGGGAATGTCTGCAACACTGTAAATGACTGGCTCAGGGGAAGAATGCTGACAAGACGCTTTCCTGACTGCCCTTACTTGTCGCTAACAGGGATATCACCAACTAGCCATATGGTAATAAGACAACAATAACTCAGTATCGGTTATTGGAATAATTCTGCACCTTCTCTGGGCGGCAGAATGAGAAACACTCAATTACAATCGTTTCACTACGGGATATAACACTACACTCGGATACGTCATGTAACCCGTCACTGTTTTTTGTTTTTCTTGTTTCACAAAACACCGACGTCTTGGTATGTAGACTGATATGTATTGTCACCACCGTAGCTGCCACCATATGAACCGGCTGGTTAATTCAAAGTTAACCAGGTTGGTACATTTATATTATATTGGGTTTTAGTAACGAAACCCAATTGAAGTTTCTGCTTTTATTAAAAAGTATTGTTTATATAATTCCTGAGTGTATATCAACCATGACTTCCACTATTTATGAGCGTGAAGAGAGAGGACGGCGGCTATGTAAATAGACCGTTTAATCACGTCCGTTCGATGTAAGATTGTGAGCGTGACTAGCGTGGCTGCCGGCTTATACTGAGCTGACCCATGTGCTGACATACAGTCAATGGGCCGCACCCTAGGTTGCCACCAATCACATGATATGAGCATGACAACTCATAGCTCGTGGAAAGTTACAGGGGATGAATTAGTATATAAATCAAATGCCAAGAACCCATTTATATAATACTTCTGTTGATGAGACAGGGGCCATTACAAGGTGAAACACATTTCTGTCCTTGCCCTGCAGCTTGAGATTCAGCCTGTTTAGCTGCTCAAAAATATCTGCTAAATATGCAAGACGTGGCTCTCACAACACCTTATTGAAGTGACTTCATAGATCATCTTTCCCTTGCACTTCCAGGAACAACTTAAGCTCTACCCGAAGTTCAAACACTCGATTCACACCATTGCCCTTGGAAAGCCAGCGCACTTTGGAGTAAAAGAGGAGGGCTTCATTTTCTGAATCCATGTCTCTGCAAAGGTTCTGGAAAAAGCGAGAGTTCAGATCTCCAGCTTTTACAAAGTTGACACATTTGACTACTGCCTCCAGGATAGTGCAAAGTTCATCAGGGAGGGTTTTCGACGCCAGTGCAAAACGATGGATCATACAATGGATCCCACTGGCATTCGGAACTACTTCCTTGAAACGCTTCTGGAACCCCGATTTTGATCCCAGCATCACCGGAGCCCCATCCGTACAGACTCCACAACAATTTTCCCAGCTGATCCTGTTAGCTGTAAAGAAAGAAGACAGCTTTTCCATCACATCTACAGCTGTTGTGGTGGTCTCAAGCTGTGTACAGAACAGATATTCCTCCTTGATGTCACACAAGAAAACATACCTAACAAACACGAGTAGCTGTGCAGAAGAACTCACGTCCGTTGACTCATCCAGCTGTATTGCAAACCTACCAGTTGGAGATAATTTGATCTCCTGTATCACTTTTTCCTTTATGTCATCTGACATTTCATTAATTCTCCGTTTCACTGTATCGTTTGACAAGGAATTTGTTGAATTTTATGTTCACTTGCCTCTCCAAGAACCCGTTTGACCATTTTTGAAGCAAATGGCTTAACTTAAGTTTCACCAATTGTATGGGGATTCTTTTGCTTTGCTATTTCGAGGGAAACCTCGTATGATGCCTCAACTACACTTACGGTGTTGTTGTTGGAAAGCACCACTCTCGTCCAGTTTCTGTTTTCCCAAACTCCGTTCATGGCGCGTGAAGAAATCGGTGTCTCTCTCTGCATACTGCGGATGGTTCGTCATCAGATGATGCTTCAGCTTACTAGGCCTCACAGAATCGTCTCCCAGCACTTTGAAGCACAGCACACACTGAGGTTTCTCAATGCCATCAGCGAGGATTGATGTAAATCCGTAGTTAATGTATCCATCGATGTACTTCCGCTTCTTAGCAACACTGGTAGCCATCACAAATCTAGAAAAAATAAAGAAGACAGAATGTCAGAACAGGCAAACAGACAAGTGATAAAGAGCTAAAGAATGATAAAGAAGGACAGATAGATAGGACAAGAGTTAGAATAGCAAACACACACACACATTCACATACATTACACGCCCATGCACTCACACATAAAGCACACATACAGTCATACACAAACATGCACAGAGGTAAACATTCACACTCAAACTAGCAAGCTGAAGTGTACTTCCTGTAAGCAAGAACATGCCTCCTTTGACAAGTACTGCCCAACTTGGAAGAATGAGAAGAATAGTAAGTCATACCAATTTAGCACTAAAAATGGTAGGATTATATAAGAAAAGAATGAGCATAAACAACAATGACACCAATAAATAAGGAAATAATTAATAAAGGAAGTGTACAAATATTTCACCCACGTAAAGCAGCGACCACATGAATTATGAAACAAAATACAACACCAATTACGGAGTATATTATGCTTGAGTCAAGCTCAAACACAATATATGGTTCAGAGACAATACACTCCAGTGTTTCGGTGATGGTATACCAGGCCAGACTGAGATCATTCGGTCCTATCACCACTTGCAAAGGGATGACACACGGACACGTACTGAACAAGTCAGTTCAGCCAGTGTTGCCAACTCGGATTTTCAAATGTAGCTAGGCTGGTACCTAAAAGTAGCTAAATGTCGCTAAATCTTCCATGGAAAGTCGCTAGCTATTATTCCCAAGTTTCTTGAATGGTAAAATTGTCTGTCTTTCTGCACTAAACGGCTCTTCTGCTTTCTTGTGTTTTTTAGTGTTCTTGTGTTTTTCAATGTCGCACAACTTAGCAGACAAAGTACACTTGCAAAATTTACAAAATCCTTTTTTATTATCTCCTGGCACCTCCAGAAGCCAATTTTTGTATCTGTCATCTCTGAGCCATTCCTTCCTAAATCGCTGCGAATACTGTGGCTTACCCATTTTCTATTGGGACTATGAAGGGTTCAAATTAATAAACAGCATGCAAACAAGCGGAAACTTTCCTTGATGGTGTTTGGCAAAGCGGGTGAACAGTGTCGGGGCAACTGTATGGAGTCTATGGGTCACCCATGGTGGACGCGGATGACAAGTTTGGAACCACGCAGGCTTGATAGAATTAATTCTATAAGATGTTTTGCTAATATTCTTTAAAATTTAGCGTATTAATGAAATTCATATTGCATATCTGACAAAAAGGTAAGTTACCCAGGTGATAAAAAGGCGAAGGTAATAGACAAATAAATGACGACACGGCAGCATTAGCCATGGACTGGCTGACATAAAGTGATCAGGAAATAGACGTGTCCCTCCTTCTGTACCACGACCCGTTCAAATGTATTAAACTTTTCTTATTATTTATTATCCCTGTAACAACGTTGCTATATATTATGGCTCGAAATTAGGAAAACTGAGTATTCATGGACAGTCCAAAAGTATCCAGAAAGTCGCTAGATTTCTGTGGTTATCTCTAGATTTGCGACAAGTCGCAAATCGCTCTAAAATGTCGCTAGAAAAAACCAAAAAGCTCTAGATCTAGCTACAAAGTCGCTAAGTTGGCAACTCTGAGTTCAGCAGCTCGGTTCAGCGCCTGTCACACAAACAGGGACTGGACCTGTGAAATCTTAAATAATCCGTAATAAATAAAAAAAAAATAGCACCAGAGTATGTAAATATTAAAATTGTATTGTCGTTATGATTAAACAAAATTACAAAATAAGAATGAAACTTCTCTTCTGCCAAGTCAAAATAAGTAATACAAGTTTTGTTTAATTCAGATTCCCAACATTATTTGGAAACGTACAATTTATAACAGCTCGCCGTGGCTCCCTTGGGAGCCATGGCCCCCAGGTTGAGAACCACTGGCCTAGAACAATATTAAACTTATTAATATTACATGCACTCTACAGTTATAATTATTATACTTGTTTAATATTTTTTTTCTTAAAAGGTGCTTCAAGACATGCTTAGACTTATTGTATTCCATGTGGAATAAAATAAATGGTTAATTTCTTTACTAAATCTCCTAGTTGGCAACATTTCTAACTCTAATATTAAGAATAATATGGATCTGGTTGATAAACTCAATAACTTACACATTAATCATGATTTTAAACTGGCCAGTTTTGATTTAACATCACTCTTTACAAAGGTCCCAGTTGATGATTTACTGGAGTTCCTCATAGATTCCCTGGATAATATTCCATTGCCCATCTGGAAAGACGACTTCATCGAACTCATCAAACTATGTATTAAGGATTGTAAATTTGAATTTAATGGAGAATATTATGCTCAAAAATTTGGTATGGCAATGGGTAATCCACTCTCACCTGTATTAAGCAACCTATATATGGAATTCTTTAAAAAGAAACTATTAATTAATATTTTACCAACTTCAGCAGTCTGGTTTAAATATGTTGATCATGTATTATATCTCTGGCCATGTAATGAGGACCTAAAAGCTTTCCTGCCACAACTTAACAACTTAGCCCCCTCGATCAATTTCACTGTGGAATTTGAGCATGACTGTAAATTGCCTTTCCTACACTGTCTGATCCACAGAACAGGTAACACCTTTAAGTTCAGTATTTATAGAAAACCTACTGTGTGTTCATACATTCATTATTATTCTGCCCACCATAATAGAGTCAAACAGTCAGTATTTTCATCAATGTTTTTACGTACTTTGAGAATTTGCAGCCCGGAATTCATTGATGAGAATATGAATATATCTATAATATTGGCTTGAACCTTTAGTACTCTAGATCTTTCATAGACAAATGCCTTAACATTACTAAGAAATCTTTCTATAGAACTGATCCCATGCCCACCCATGACCATAAGAGTCTTTTAGTATTACCATTTCACAAAAATTTCTCTCAAATTCCTTTACAACAAAAAACCTGGAACGTCAATGTGGCATTTAAAAACTCATGTATTGTTAAACAAATGTTAATCAAGAACTCATCCAACAATACAAGTGGCTGCATTTATAAGGTTCCTTGCAAGGAATGTAATATGTTTTACTTAGGACAGACAGGTAAAGATCTTGTAACTAGACTTAAATAGCATAAATATAGTGTTAGGACAGGCCAGGAATCCAATGCTTTGTTTGTTCATCTGAGGGATAATAAACATAGCATTGACTGGGATAATGCCTCCTCAATATTACCTTGTAATTCACTTGACAGTAGGAACATTATAGAATCTAGTCTCATTAAACATACCGAATCCGTTAACATGAATTTGAGTAATGGTATATATATATAAATATACAGGTATATATATAAATATATATATATATAAATATATATAAATATATATATATATAAATATACAGGTATATATATAAATATATATATATATAAATATATATAAATATATATATATAAATATATATAAATATATATATATATAAATATAAATATATATATATATATATATATATATATATATATATATATTTATATATATATATATTTATATATATATATATATATATATATATATATATATTTATATATATATATATTTATATATATATATATATATATATATATATATATTTATATATATATATATTTATATATATATGTATTTATATATATATATATATTTATATATATATATATATATATATATTTATATATATATATATTTATATATATATATATATTTATATATATATATATTTATATATATATATATATATATTTATATATATATATATTTATATATATATATATTTATATATATATATATATTTATATATATATATATATTTATATATATATATATTTATATATATATATATATTTATATATATATATATTTATATATATATATATATTTATATATTTATATATATTTATATATATATATATATTTATATATATATATATTTATATATATATATATATATATATATATATATGCTGATAACCACCAGGAAAGAAGAAAACACGAAGTTCCCAAGCGCTTTCGTGTAATTCACATCTTCAGGGGTGAGTACAGACTAGATAGAGTAATGCAGAACAAGATGAATATATACAGAGGAGGGTGAGAACGTCAATGTGGCATTTAAAAACTCATGCACTGTTAAACAAATGTTAATCAAGAACTCCCCCAACAACACAATTGGTTGCATTTATAAAGTTCCTTGCAAGGAATGTAATATGTTTTACTTAGGCCAGACAGGTAAAGATCTTGTAACTAGAATTAAACAACACAAATACAGTGTCAGGACAGGCCAGGAATCCAATGCTATGTTTGTTCATTTGAGGGATAACAAGCATTGCATTGACTGGGATAATGCCTCCTCAATATTACCATGTAATTCAATTGATAGTAGGAACATCATAGAATCTAGTCTTATTAAACATACCGAAGCATTCAACATGAATTTGAGTAACGGCTTGTACAAGCTGGACAACTTTGTAATTAAGAAGATTTGTGATCAGGTGAGAGGGCGGGTCACTGTCCCATCTGACCCAACCACCAACCGTTGTGTGCCATTTAAAGATTAGTAGGGTCATTACCTGACCATTGTGGACCTGGTCTCACCCTCCTCTGTATATATTCATCTTGTTCTGCATTACTCTATCTAGTCTGTACTCACCCCTGAAGATGTGAATTACACGAAAGCGCTTGGGAACTTCGTGTTTTCTTCTTTCCTGGTGGTTATCAGCATATACCTAGATCACGCGCACCTACAGTGATTTACTTGCATAAATGGATTCCACGCGCCACTTCTTCATCTTCTCTACAAGCTGTCCTGGACTGTCTCCTTTCGTTACTGAATACTCCTCTTCGATGATCAAGGCCCACAAATTGAAAATACGTTTGAAATTTCTCCAGACATGCCTCAGTGAAAAAGTTATGCCAAGATCAATCCTCCCACAACGTGTCCTTAAGATGTCTGACCGCCCCTTTGATGAGTTCCAAGAAATCATCCTTAAGAAACATTTTGAAATAAAGAAAATTGAAGTGGATGAAGCCTTCCGTATTGTAAGACAAAAAAAGCGCGCTTTTATCATGACCATACCGAGTTATTGGAAAAAGTTCATGTTGGACTACTGTTTTGATAACCTGAG